>LPNX011158695.1:164300-318058 GCA_001517045.1 Pseudotsuga menziesii | reverse complement strand
CCTCATTACAGGAAGCTCACAAGCTGAGATTGCTTCCCTAAAAGGAGCTATGAACCAAGCCTTCTCCATGACAGATTTGGGGCTCTTAAGTCAGTTTCTGGAACTTGAGATTGCTCAAACCAAAGCTGGAATCAAGGTGCACCAGTACAAATATGCCTTGGATTTGCTGATCAAATTCAGAATGCAAGATTGCAAAGAAAACAAAACTCCTTTCCTTTCAGGAGTGAAGCTGGAGGAAGATGATTCTCCACTGATGGTACACAACACTTTGTATAGACAGTTGATTGGATGTTTATTGTATTTGACACATACTCGACCTGATCTTTGTTATGCAGTAAGTGTTGCCTCTAGATATATGGATCAGCCTCATGAGATCCATTGGAAAGCAGCAAAGAGGATCCTTAGCTTTGTTCAGGGAACAAGGACTCATGGGATTTTCTATAAAGCCAATTCTGACCTTCAGTTAATTGGTTTTACTGACAGTGATTGGGCAGGTGATAGCACTGACAGGAAGTCCACTTCAGGTTATGTGTTCATGCTTGCAGAAGGGCCAATCAGTTGGTCAAGCAAGAAACAGAGTGCCATTGCACTCTCATCTACAGAAGCTGAGTACAGAGGAGTTGTCAATGCAGCAACTCAGTGTTTATGGTTGTAGGGTTTACTTTGAGAATGTGGTTTCGAACCTGAGTACTCAACTACCATATACTACGATAACTAGAGTACCATTCGAATCTGCAAGGATCCAGTTCAGAAGCAGAGAACCAGACACATTGAGATTCACATGCACTACATCAGAGAGCTTGTGCATGATGGCACCATTCACCTACTCTTCTGTTCATCTTCAGAACAAGTAGCTGACATCTTCACAAAATCATTTTGTGAGAAGACCTTCAGCAATCTCAAATCACTGCTGGGGATTGCTGATCATGCTATCAAATCATGAGTGGAGACAAGATTCTACAATTTTGTTTTACAGTCCATGTTTAAGGGAGGATTTTCCCAAATTGGTTTTGCCTCTTTCCTTGTTTCATATGGACTTGCAGTATGTAAAAGGGTGACTAAGCCTTGTTGCTAGGCCCTATATTTTTGATTTATTACTCATAAATTCAGGCTTAAGGGGGGGTGTTAGAATAATCAACCCATAGTATTTACCCACTTAGACATTAATTCATTTATTTTTGTCTTATTTGCCTAGTCCATGAGTCCCACCATGTGCAAGTTGCTAATTTCCTATCCATAGAGGTCAAACTTGCCATTATTGACTCATGTAGCACTTGGGAAAGCCTTAGGAATCAAATCTGCTTTATTCCTGGCCTCCTAGGCGCCCTTCTGCTTTTTCTGTTTTATTGCCTGCTTTTTCAGTGTTTTAAGGCACATAGGAAAGCAAGACTAGGTGAGGTGAATCAGCTTTGTTGCCTCTTCCTCCTCCACTCTTTCCTCCATGAAAAAGCATGTATGAGATGCCATTTTACCACTCTTTAGCTTGCCTATGCGCCCTTGGTAATTCGTGGGGTCCTTGATAGATTTGGGATCAGCTTTTTACACCTATGGGGGATTTTCCTATTTTGGGTAAGCCTGCTTTATGCTAGATTTGGATGCTTCCTTATGCATTCAATTTGCTCATGTATTCTATATATTCAGTAGCCTATGTTATTACAGGGTTGGCTATTGTACACTCAGTTAATATAATTTTGTGTTACAGCTCCATATTCAGTCTCCATTGTTGATAATTTTGCATGATCAATTGTTAATTGTTGTGGGTGAAATTAATCTACTGCAGGCCTGAATTTCTACAAAAATGATATTAAGTTGTCGATATTCAATGGAAATGGGTTAGAAGACCCGTAGAAATATTAGTTTCTATGTGAATTTGTATGGACTATGCGACAAGTCCAGGATGATGCAATTAAGAAGGAGTGGATTATCATGACTCTGAGGGGTCGTGTGCTCGATTGGTATATGAAGTTTTTTGTGGTTCCAATAGGAATCGCACAGAAAATGCTCGACGAAATTTGAGTGGGATTAATAGATGAATTCATAAAGCCTAAATCTAAATCTCAGTGTATCATAGAGATTAAGAATATTAAGCAATTTTCTATAGAGTCCATGTGGGAATTAGACCATAGATTTAATACATTAATGGCTAACGTAATATTTTAGAAATCGGGCATACATCACAAGGAATGGTTCATTTCAGCATTGCTTCCACACATCTGAATTCTATTGATGGACCAAAAGATTGTGTCACAAACTGAAGCTCTAGAGATAGCAATGAAGTTGGAATCCTCGTCAATTGGAGAGAATGGTGCAGGAATGATGCAGATTCAATTGCAGCTAGATAACCTTACACTCTGAATCAAGGACATTAAAAAGGGGAAGGAATTCCAAGAAGAAATATGGCGTACTAGTAGATGCAGAACTGAAGGACACCGTAAGGAAAAATTCTCGACATTCATGAACTACGTCGCAGTAGGAGAGTCGAACCCAATAAATGCACAAGGGATGCCTTGGTGTAGAATATTCCAGACTATAGGACATCGATTGGAATATTGTTTGTACTTGTAGAATATTGTAAATACGACATCTAGTCTGTACTGTAAAGTTTTTAAATACGTAGGCCACGATGAGAAGGATTGCAGAGCTTTCTAGATGCTACAAGAGAAAACAATGGATACCTATTTGATGAAGAATGAAGAGTATATGCAAGATGAGCAAGCACAAGCTCAATATCCACCAGCCCAATATCAATAAAAAATGTATCTGCAGCAACAATACCCTCAACCAAGAGGGGGTGGAAATTTTTGAGGTCGAGGACAACAACAAGGAGGAGGATTTGGTCGTGGAAGAGGCCAAATCATATGTTATAATTGTGGACAACCATCATATTTTTCTAGGGACTATGTGATCCCTACAAATACATGTCTATATTGTAAATCCTTTGATCATATTGTCAAACTATGTTCACAATTGATTGCGAAGTGGTGGGATAGAAATGTGGGAAATCAAAACCCTCAGCAGAATCCTAACTCGAATACCAACCAGAATATCCAAATGATTTATGTTGAGCTAAGAGAAGAAAATATTGATGGCATAGAGAGAGGAGGTAATGCGACTGACGTAGACCAAAAATGCACAACATGACCAACCACAGGTGCAACCAGCGGCACAAAAGAAAGTGTTTTTTAACGTCCAAAGAAAAAAGGAAGTATTCTTGGACATGCAACCAAAATCCGTTGACAAGAATTAAGTGTTGATGTCTTCTCCTACACTTCCAAGAAGACTGATAAGGGAGATTCCTAAAATATTCGATCATCTATTTCGAAATCAATCGACGAGAAAGGTTAGTAAGCTTAAAGAATTTTTTAAAAGTTGCTAATCGCTAATACATGATAAAGATGATGTCTTAGAATTGACATCTTTAATATAATCCTACATCAAGAAGAAGTGTGACCAAACAGAAGAGTAAACCAAGTAGGAAAAAGACTAAAGAACAGTCGTGAGTTAAGAATGACTTCCCAGATAGGAGATTATGATATGGATTACATTATCCTAGATTTAGGATCTAATGTCAACATTATAACAGACGGGAATGGGAAAGCATGGGGAAACCTCGACTCAATTGGTCTCCCATTTAGCTCATATTAGCAAATCAGTCGAAAGTCCTACCTATCGATTGAATGACTCAAGTACCTGTCAATGTAGAAGGCATGAGAACATATGTTGATTTTGAATTAATTGACATTGTTGATGACACAAACCCGTATCCTGCACTTTTGTGGATCGACTAGGAAATCTATAACCAGACCATTATCAATTTTAGAAAATAATATTATTATTTGTAGATTATATCTAAGAGTGATCGTACCAATTGATCTGATAGAAGGTCAAAGATACATCGAGCCAGTGAATATTGAAAGACAGGAAAACTATTTTGACCATATTTATAACATCACGTATGCGAGGGATGACTATGTAAATCCAATAGTTGACAGAAAGATTAGTAGGTGAAGTATTAGCTCCTATACATCTGATTATGGAGAAGCATTGGAAAACTGGCAGAATTAGATGCATGAAGTCTCCATGAGAAAGTGTGCAAGAATTACACGATCTTTGCGACGGGTAGGAACTGAGGCAAGTGAACTACCTACCTATTAAGGTTTACCTAACCTTGCATCTTTTCTGACAGAATTTGAAGAAAAAGTAACAGAACATCAGCACTTTTCCGCCCTGGAATTTTTTCTAAAATCTACACCCGCCAGATGGTGGGCTGCACATAAAGAATATATCTCAGAATGTACACAATCTTGAATATTGTTGGAGATCATGTTCAGACAAGAGATCAGTTATACTGGTCAAAAGTATACATTATTAACCTATATTGTCAACCATAAAGTATACGATCTTTGCGACGGGTAGGAACTGAGGAAAGTGAACTACCTACCTATTAAGGTTTACCTAACCTTGCATCTTTTCTGACAAAATTTGAAGAAAAAGTAACAGAACATCAGCACTTTTCCACCCTGGAATTTTTTCTAAAATCTACACCCGCCAGATGGTGGGCTGCACATAAAGAATATATCTCAAAATGTACACAATCTTGAATATTGTTGGAGATCATGTTCAGACAAGAGATCAGTTATACTGGTCAAAAGTATACATTATTAACCAATATTGTCGACCATATTGAGTATTGTTGTTCGACATGGGAGGCATGTTTACAACTGGAATGGGTTCATCAGTTCATACACATATTAGACATGATACCAAGGAGCTGCTATACATCATTTGAACTGAGACGAGGAACTATTGAATGGGATGAATTAGCTACTAGTTTCATACACACATTTGAATTTGTTGATGATCATCCGTCGATTAGCGTCACATTACAAGTAATTAAGAGAAATATATTTGAAGATATCCTTGTCGCAATGACAAAATTCAATCAGCATGGTGCAACAATCTAGTACTTGATGCAGTGTTGCAATGTGATGGGAGAACCTGATGATGATGACCCACTCAACGTAAACATACCTGAGTCTGAAGGTGCGCATGCAGTGGAAGGATTTGGTATTTCTAGCGACTAATTTTGGAATCCACTAAAAGTAAAAAAATCAAATATTAGCACCCTGGAGAATACAAAATTTTCCAATATTGGAGATTACTGGGATGATGAGACTGTCGGGAAAATCACAGACCTATTGCATGAATTCCAATATCTATTCCCAATGAAGCTCTCAAAGATGAAAGGGATTGTCAAAGACCTTGGAGAATGTCATGTCCCCTCAAAGTGGCCATTAAAGTGTTGACCATACTAGACTCCTAGGAGGGGCTCAATTTGGCATTAATCATGCTCCCTAGGGAAATTTTGTAATAATTAATTAAGTAAGGCATGTATCTAAGTTTTATTTTCCATTTTAATTATTATTGCTAATTAATGAGGTGTAAATAAGCTGCCTAGTCAGGTGGGGCGTATTGGGAAAGTCTACTAGCCAAGGAAGGAAAGAGGAAACACTATGACAAAAGCTGTCATAGGAAACAAAGAGGAAAGTACCAAAAAGCAGATAAAAAAGCAGTCAGGGATCAAGCAGGCAAGTATTTAAAAGGAGGGCACAGTTGCCTCTTATGGAACTCAGAAAAGCAGTCAGAGAAAAGCAGGAAAGTTTTCAAAGGAAAGAACACTTTCCTTAGGAGTCTGGAAAAGAAAAAATGGTGTCATAACTCAAAAGAAGCAACTTTTGACTTAGAGAGGGCGCAGTTTCTAATTATGAAGGAGCAATTGAACTTAGAAATAATTCCACATGGTCCTACTTGCTAAATTCCCCAAAGGAGGTGCCTATGTGGCTAGGGTTAGGGTTTGTTGAGGGTTGACTTTCTCTCACAGGTCACCTTGGATCCTCACCTGCTAAGAAGGTCACTCAACACTCTATTAAAGGTGAATTCGACCCCATTGATTCAGTTTGGATGATTTGAAATTGTGGTTATGCTATGTGAGCATACTTTCTGAGTGTTGTACCTCAGACCATTGGGTGATGATCCCCAAATCCCTCCTCCCTTCTCTTCCATATCCCTTTATATATATTGCAGGTTTATGGAGCGCTAATGTCATCCTTTGAAGCTTATTCCAGAATTTATTACAGCCTCCATCAAGTTCAAGTCAAGCTCCAGTGAAGCCCATGCGATCAAGATTCGGGCCTCCTGCCCTTAATTTTGGAAGCATATTTGTAATGGTCAGTAAATTCTGTAATTTATGTTCTGTAGTGTCATAATTTTCTGAAAATTACATTTATCAGGTCGAGATATCTCATACCCTGAAGGATATTATCTCGGTTCCATTAAAAGACTCTATTTTATCAGTGTATGGGGGAATTGAGTGAATATGTGTGTTGTAATGAATATTTCATGATGGGGAAGGGACTCAAATAAATATTCATGTTCATAGATTTCATAATTATCTCTTTTATAAATCTCAATTTTCACAAAATTTGATTTAAGATGATTTAATAGTTCTTTTAAGACCCTAGCTAGATTACTAGTTTCTAATAACTAGCTTTACTGAAATTGATGCAAAATAGGTTATGTTAACCCAAATTGAGCTCTGTCAGTTCCTATATATCAGTAACAGACCCTCCTTCCCATATAAATCTCTAGAATCATTTTTGGTTTGGGTTGTACCTCCCTTTTGCATCCTCCTCTGCATAGGTTCTCTCTTGACCAAAATAGCCAGAAATCTTCAAATTCACCCAAAACACCTATAACCTTCCAGAACTTAAGTAAACTATATAAATACATTTTATATAATAAATTAAGGCTATAACAAACCTCTGTAAGTATTCTGAAACCTCTGGTTGAAGCAGGCAGAACTACTCTCCTTAGTTGCACGGTTTGGCTGCCTAGAAGCGTGGTAGTAGGTTTCCGCGGCGCGGATTCTGAAACCTAAATGGAACCAGATCTAAATGTGTTAGGGGATATTAAATTCAATTTCTGACATCCCTTTTCTTACTTCTCACTGATCACTCTTGTCCTCTGCAAAATCTTCCTGAAGAAACCATTGTTTTTCCAATCCGAGAAGGCTCTGTGTGGACCCCTTAAACTTCAGAAATATTTAAAATAAAAAAAATTACAGAATTAGAGTGTTTAGGCCTGTACACCAGACTTAGGAAATTGCAGTGGTATCAGATCACTTTCCTCCACTCCTATGGAAAGAATGCTCTCTGTTGATTAACATTGCATATCAGTAAGTCAAAATTGCAACCATGAGGTTGCTACCAGTGATTGAAGCAGAAGAGGTGATCTATGTTAATGATGGATTGCAAATGTCAAGAGACCATGATGTTTACTTTTGTGAAAATGAGGAGTATGAATACAGAATGGTTGAACCATCAATGGCTAATACTAAGAAGGATTTAGCAAAGATGATAGATGCAAGTGAAAACTTGCCCCAGCACTACAAAGAGTATCTTGCATTGGGGGAAAATATTTGTAAATTTATTCCTTTCAAATATTATTTTTATTTAAGATTTGTATTTGATCCCAAGGATGTGGATGAGAATTATTTCAATGCCAGAAACTCATTCGTAGAGGAACCTAGTTGTTCCAACTATGTGAGTAAGGAAGAAGAAAGAAAATCCAAAAGAGAAGATGCATCAAATACATATGTTGGTCCAAGTATTATGAGATTGTTTGGGTTTAATTTTAGTAGATCTTCCAAAAGTGGTGACAGGAGTACTATTCTAGAGAATGAAGTTTCATCAACTTGCTTGGAAAAGCAAGAGCCACTGACAAACCACCCTTCAAAGGAGAAGGTCATAAACTTTCCAGAGGAAGAAACATGTCGTTCTTCTAATGGAAGTATTGATGAGGAAAAAGAAGAAGGGTCGATTGGTCCAAACCATCTGGATGGGAAGGATGAGGAGGAGGACAAGGTCCCAAATCCATTCTCAATCCTAGAAAAAGGACATGATTCACTTATTTATTCAAGCGATCAAGGAAAAGAAAAGATCCCTGAGGTGAAGTGTAAATCAACACAAGGTGGTTTCATAGGTGAAGGAGTTGAAGATGAAGGCACTTCAAGTTTTTGGGTGTGTGATCTACAGATCACTGCTCAAGGTTTTCGCAAATGTATGGGTGGTGAGACATATTTTGGATCAGATCCAAAAGTGATACAAAAATCAGATTTACATTTGCATCCTAAGCCACGGAGTGAAGAAGAAAGCAAGGCCACACCGCTTAGGTGTGAACCAGGAAAATTGGTGGAGAAGCAGGCCACCATAGTATCCCTTCAAAAAGATGATAAGGTAAAAAACATGTACAGTAACATGTCTAATTTTTACAGCAGCCATGTACACCCAAAACTATATGATGCATGGGGGAAGGAAAAGACATCATCGGAACTTCCCAATGAAGTGGAAGACAAGCCCCAACCAGTCGAGTGTGAACTAGTAAAGTTGAAGGAGAAAAATCTAATACAGAGAGATGAGCACAGTTCAGAATTTTGGACTTTCTTAAAGCATGATGAAGCTGAAATTCCAAGGCATGATATTCTTTCTGATTCTTGTAAATATCACATGTCATTCCAGCCTTCAGAGATACCCTCTACTTCACACCATGGAAGTGATTTTGCAGAAAATTCAAAGGCTGACTTGTTTGATGAGAATGAGTTTTGTGTTGTGGATCCATGCCACAAGAAAAGTAGTATTATATGTCAGCTATTAGAGGAAGAAACCTTGGTCCAAGATCTTCTTTGTGAGCCACATCTTTTGAGTGTACCACTTAAGGAGGACAGAGAAAAGCTTAAGGCAGCCTTGAAAAACCTTGTTGACATCAATGCCTTGGTGGCTAGATGTTGTTGGAAAGCTTCTGGAGGAGAAATGGAAGGAGAAGCCTTATTGGAGGAGTGCATAGCACTGAAAGAAGGAATGGCCAAGATGAAGGAGAGATATATGAACCTACTGTCTGACAGAGACCATCTCCTCACAATGACTGAAATGTATCACTCCGTAGTCAAGAAGGAAGAAGAAGAAGTAGAAAGGCTCACCAATAAGTTAGAGATCACTATTGACTTATTGAAGAGCACACAGATATCCCTTAGAGAGTCAAATTTGTAGATCTGTCAACTTCAAAATGATTTGAAAATGTCACACCTTTCATGTTTCATGGAAGAAAATGTTTTGGGTATAGTTGAGGGACCTCATGTGGAGGACAACCATGAGGGAGGAGCAGATTTGCAGGTGTTTGTAAAGAGCCCTAATGAAGATTATTTTGGCCAAGCACCTATTGGTATGCAGAAGGGAATAAAGGAGTTCTTAGCTATGAGAAATATGGATGAGGACATTTCAAGTGAATCAACAAGCAAACATGTTCATCTATTCAGGGATTGGGTAACTAAAATTATCACAGAAATAGAGGATAAAAGATGTACTAGAATTTCTTGCACCAGTGAAGGGTTGTCTAACACATATGCTTGGGAAGAGATACATTCTGAGAACTCCTTATGGATGGTAGAATCTGATCCAGAGGAGGTGGCTGATCACATACCATATGGATCATAAAACAAAATTCCTTGTTCATCAATTGATTGGGTGGATATAGACACCTTGGGAATAAAGGATGTGCGAGGTAAAGAGTTTAATTTCTGCAATAAGTTCTTTGGTGTGAATGGCATCGTCATGACATGTGGGAAGCTGCAAAGACTTAATTTGCAGCCATTGGATACCTACCATACACATGCAAATGAGGTGTATTATAAATTCTTTGTGCTTAAGGAATTTTGGGATGCAAATGATGAGTTCCAAGCACATGCCCATTGCCCAAGAAAGGATGAATTTTCTCATGGAAGGAGTCCTGTTTTCAGTGAAGAGTCAGAAAAGATACCTTGTGTTGGACCATCCCATGATGAGTTTGATGCATCCACACCTTTGGTGGGCACATTTTGCAGAGGTTTGTTTTACTATAAATCAGTCCACGCTTCTAGTTCAACAGGCACACATAGGGATGAAAATTGGGTGAAGGGATTTTTCCTATTGATGCCACATGAGGAGCAGGAGGCTCCCACATATTTCATTGATGACTTAATGGTTCATCCATGTGGTATGAAAATTTCACCATTACCTTTCTATGTGTACATGAAACATCAGAGGCATCTATTTGATGTCTTCATCATGCATGGCTATGAATGGAAGCTCCACTTGAGTCAGTTTGGTGGAACAAGAAGCATAATGTTGAGGTCTTGCACCAGAACAAAGATAGCAGATGAGGAATTCCATGTTTGGTGGGAGAGTTTAAAAAAATTTCAGTTTGGCATGGGGAGAGATGAGCTCCCAGTATGGTGGTATGGTTTTCATAACCTCATTTTTCTCCTCTACAATGATAAAATTTTGTTGTTTTTATTGATGGGTGGAAGGAGGCAGATAAAACCATGGGATCCAGGAATTCTTAGGAATGACAAAGTTCAAAAGAGGGCAGAAAAATTTGGGTCCTTACAGAGGAGGCAGTGGGATCCAGGAATTCTACTCAGTTACTTTAACTGGGTTGGCAATTTTTCTAAAGGAAGTGGCATCAAAGAAATGACTATGATCAGAGTGGTGCAGCAAAAACATGGTGGACAAATCTGCAGCACTCTATGATGCTTCTAGTAGAGGACAAGCATATTTGGGAGGGGAGGACTGTCATGTCCTCTCAAAGTGGCCATTAAAGTGTTGACCATACTGGACTCCTAGGAGGGGCTCAATTTGACATTAATCATGCTCCCTAGGGAAATTTTGTAATAATTAATTAAGGCATGTATCTAAGTTTTATTTTCCATTTTAATTATTATTTCTAATTAATGAGGTGTAAATAAGCTGCCTAGTTAGGTGGGGCGTATTGGGCAAGTCTACTAGCCAAGGAAGGAAAGAGGAAACACTATGACAAAAGCTGTCATAGGAAACAAAGAGGAAGGTACCAAAAAGCAGATAAAAAAGTAGTCAAGGATCAATCAGGCAAGTTTTTAAAAGGAGGGCACAGTTGCCTCTTATGGAACTCAGAAAAACAGTCAGAGAAAAGCAGGAAAGTTTTCAAAGGAAAGAACAGTTTCCTTAGGAGTCTGGAAAAGCAAAAAAGGTGTCATAACTCAAAAGAAGCAACTTTTGACTTAGAGAGGGCACAGTTTCTAATTATGAAGGAGGAATTGAACTTAGAAATAATTCCACATGGTCCTACTTGCTAAATTCCCCAAAGGAGGTGCCTATGTGGCTAGGGTTAGGGTTTGTTGAGGGTTGACTTGCTCTCACAGGTCACCTTGGATCCTCACCTACTAAGAAGGTCACTTAACACTCTATTAAAGGTGAATTCGACCCCATTGATTCAGTTTGGATGATTTGAAATTGTGGTTATGCTATGTGAGCATGCTTTCTGAGTGTTGTGCCTCAGACCATTGGGAGATGATCCCCAAATCCCTCCTCCCTTCTCTTCCATCTCCCTTTCTGTATATTGTAGGTTTATGGAGTGATAACGTCAGCCATTGAAACTTATTCCATAATTTATTACATACTCCATCAAGTTTAGGTCGAGCTCCAATGAAGCCCATGCTTCACCTATGCTCACAGCCCCTTATTGGTCAAGATTCGGGCCTCCTGCCCTTAATTTTGGAAGCATGTTTGTAATGGTCAGTCAATACCGTAATTTCTGTTCTGTAGTGTCATAATTTTCTGAAAATTACATTTATCAGGTCTAGATATCTCAGACCCTGAAGGATATTATCTCAGTTCCATTAAAAGACTCTATTTTATCAGTGTATGGGGGAATTGAGTGAATATGTGTGTTGCAATGAATATTTCATGATGGGGAAGGGATTCAAATAAATATTCATGTTCAGAGAGTTCATAATTATCTCTGTTATAAATCTAAAGTTTCACAAAATTGTATTAAGATGATTTAATAGTTCTTTTAAGACCCTAGCTAGATTACTAGTTTCTAATAACTAGTTTTACTGAAATTGATGCAAAATAGGTTCTGTTAACCCAAATTGAGATCTGTCAGTTCCTATATATCAGTAAAATACCCTCCTTCATGTATAAATCTCCAGAATCATTTTTTTTTGGGGTTGTGCCACCCCTTTTTCATCCTCCTCTGCGCAAGTTCTCTCTTGACCAAAATAGCCAGAAATCCCCAAATTCACCCAAAACACCTATAACCTTCCAGAACTTAAGTAAACTATATAAATAAATTTCATATAATAAATTAAGGCTGTAACAAACCTCTGTAAGTATTCTGAAGCCTCTGGTTGAAGCAGGTAGAACTACTCTCCTTAGTTGCACGGTTTGGCTACCCAGAAGCGTGGTAGTAGGTTTCCGCAGCGTGGATTATGAAACCTAAATGGCACCAGATATAAATGTGTTATGGGAGAGGAAATTCAATGTCTGACATCCCTTTTCTTACTGTTCACTGATCACTCTTGTCCTCTGCAAAATCTTCCTGAAGAAACCATTGTTTTGCCAATCCGAGAAGGCTTTGTGTGGACCCCTTAAACTTCAGAAATTTTTTTTTTTTTAAATTACAGAATTAGAGTGTTCAGGTCTGTACACCAGACTTAGGATATTACAGAGAAATGAAGATACCTTTAAATAACAACACAAAACTATCAAGCAGCAACCATATCGATTCAATCTGCAGTATAAAGAAAAATTCAAGGAAGAGCTAGACCGAATGTTGGATACAGGTACTATGGAACATGTAGAAGAATAAAAATGGGTCATTCTGATAGTAGTGTAAGATAAAAAGACTATAGGTGAAGTGTGGATTTGTGTAGACCTAAGAAAATTGAACTATGCTTGTTTACATGACCCATTTCGGACCCCATTTACAAATGAGGTATTGGAGAGTGTCAAGGGTCAAGAAATTTACTCGTTCACTGATGGGTTCTCTGGCTACCATCAGATTATCGCAAAGGAAGACTAACATAAGACAATGTTTGCGACAGAGTAGGGTTGTTTCCAATACACAGTAATTCCCTTTGGACTCAAGAATGCTTCTGTTATTTTTTTCAAGATAGTAGTGCCTAGCTTCAAATAGTTTATTCATTAATTTATTGAGGTCTACTTTGACGATTGGACAGTATTTGGGCTCATTAAGGATCATATTGAGAGCCTCGATATGATGTTGGAATGTTGTCATGAGTATCAAATTTCACTGAACTTGAAGAAATGTATCTGGTGTGCCTCGTTCGGAATTTTGTTGGTCCATGTAGTTTGTCGCGATGGAATATAGGTCGACCCTGCCAAAATTTTTATTACCATCGAACTACCACCACCTACAACAATGAAGCAATTGAGAGCTACATTGGGACACACAGGATACTACATAAATATTATCAAGGGATATGCAGAGGTGACTGCTCCGATGGAGAAGTTATTGAAGAAAGATGTTAAGTTCCATTGGATGGAATGCTACCAAGAGAGTTTGAACACTTTAAAGAACAAGATGTTTACAATGCCCATACTTGTATTTCAAGAATGGAAAATGGAATTTCATGTACATATCGATGTGTCATCTATCGCAATTGGTGTGGTACTCGCACAACCTGGAGAAGGGTCGATTGGTCATCCTATTTCCTTTTCCAGTAGAAAATTTTCAACGGCAGAGAAGAACTATACCATGAAGGAAAGAGAAGGATTGGCTATGGTATACGCTATGCATAAATTCAGAAACTACTTGTTGGGTGGAAATTTTTAAATGTACACAGATCACTCAGCATTGAAATACCTGGTTAATAATCCAGTGTTGGGGTGGGGGATTTTTCGGTGGCTTCCCCTTTTTCATGAATTTGAGTTTGAATTCATTGTTAAACCTGGTCGACTAAATTTAGGACTAGACCACCTGTCTAGGATTGAAAGTGACGATGAAACTGGTAACCTCGATGATAGTATCCCTGATGCACAACTATTTGTGATAACAATGTTTGATGATCAATACAAAGACATCATACCATTTTTTAGTATGGGTTATGCACCAGCTGAATTTACTATGGCACGGAAGAAACAGTTAGTTGTGCAAGTTGCAGACTTCTAGTTGATCATAGGACAATTATATAAATGGGCCCTGATGAGATTCTTCAATCATATGTCTTGGAACACGAGTGAACGATGATACTAAATGAAGCACATGCTGATGTCACAGGAGGACACCTTGTTGGAAAAGCTACAGTGCAAAATATATTGCAAGTGGGATTGTGGTGGCCCACCATGGATGCAGATTACTAAGAAAAGTGTCGCGGCTGTGATGTCTACCAAAGAACTAGAAATTTGTCTCAACGAGATGAAATGCCATTGGTATTACAAATAAATCTATTGGCATTCGATAAATGGGTTGTTGATTTTGTGGGCCCTATTAGTCCAACAAGGAAGCGCATAGGTGTTAGGTATATAATTATTGTGACCAACTACATGACCAAATGGGTCAAAGTAGTGCTAGTAAAATATTGTATTACTGTAACTGCTGCTAAATTTTTATTTGAAACTTTTGTGACTAGATTTGGCTGCCTGAAAATTTTGATAGGAAACCAAGGAACACACTTCATTAACCAATTGATTGAGGAACTGAAAGAAGAATTCCACATCCAGTATAGAAAGATAATGCCATATCACCCTCAAGAGAATGGTGTTGTCAAAGCATTTAACAAAGTCTTGGAGAATGTGTTGACAAAGATTTGAAATATTCAAAGAGATGATTGGGATCATAAAATTTTCACAGTACTGTGGGCATATCGCACGACCTGTAAAAAGTTGACAGCTCAAACTCCATTTCATATGTTATATGGACAAGAAGCTTTGATTCCAATGGAATACATTGTACCCAGTCTAAGGATTTTTGCAATCACGAAGATGACAGATGTTGGTGCTGTCGAGCAAAGACTGTCGCAACTGATATAGTTGAAAGAAGATCATTTTGTTGCAGGATATCATGAAAATGTTGAGAAAGAACAACAAAAAGTATGGCATGATCACCACATTAAGAACAAGCGATTTCAGGTCGGAGGACTTGTTCTTCTGTATGATAGAAAATCCTTCAAGCATCTGGGTAAACTAAAAACACATTGGTTATGACCATATATTGTGATGCATATCACTAATGTAGGTGTAGTGCAATTGCAAAACTTGAATGGAACACCTGTCAAAGGACCGGTAAATGGAAGTAATCTAAATCTGTATCAGGCTAGCCGCGACTTGGTCGAAAGAAAAAAATGAGGAATGAAAGAAAAGTGAAACGAAAGAAAGAAAAAAAAGGAAAACAAAAACAAAAACCCTCTAAATTTTTTTTTTAATCGTAGGAAATCAGCTCCCACAAAGAAAAAGAAAAAATCGTCGCAGATTGCTAATATGTCACAAATCGAGGAAAATTGTCACAAACTCTTTGTTTGTGGAAAAAGGAGAAATAAGGGTGAAGAAAACCCATTAATTTGTTGAAAGAAAAGGAATATGTCAAAGGATGGATACCAGTCGCAGGAAAAACGATGTTGTCACAGAAATGACAATTGACCATCATTAATTTGAAAATCCCAAGATATTTTGGCAGTGTATTTTTTGGGTCACTTCAGCCATTATTACACCATAACTACCACTAACGTGATAGGTGAGTGGTGGTTTCCTTGTAATCATTCAAACGTTCATCCCATGTGATAGAAATGACAGCTACCTTTTCATTGATTGTTCGCACATGTGAAGGACTGACTGATTGAAAGGGTAGATGTTATCAATCTTTGCGCCCAAGTTTCATTTCATTCTACTACATCCAAGAAGAGAAATCATTGTTTGCAACTAAAATAGTTGAACTGTGTTTTCTGCATAGCATGGTTATCTCGATTTCCAGTATAAGCACAGCTACAGAATCTGAGCTCGCGACTACATCACCTACACTAATCATGGAAGACACTGTTGGATATGTTCCACCGTAGGCAGGGGCTGCACAGGAAACTAAACAAATTCCATTCATCCCTGAAGTAAGGTTATGACCCGACCCACTAGGTCCATATGGTTCAACAAGGGGGAAACATTTAGGGAGCTGAAAGAAGAAAGAAAAGAGCACCACCACCACTGCAGGAGGAGGAGGAGGAGGAGGAATCAAGACCTACGACTATGCTATCGTATGTTCCACCAAGATGATATGATGCACCAAATATTAAAGTTATGAAGAATGCACGATACCCACTGCAAACACCAATTGTGTCGGAAGGAGTTCCAATGTCACAGAACAATTTTCCAAACCTTCAGAAGTTGACCTTCGCAAATTACGACACAAGGAAACAACGATATTTGGACATGAAGAAATACATGGTGGTTATACAGGACAAGCTAGATGGCCCAAAGTGCCTAGATCCAATGTAATGGGAAAGACAACTAGACTAGGAAGGTTTATTGTCATTGTTATATATGTTGCATTTTGGCCGAAGAGTAGAATTAAATGTGTGTGTTAAGTAGTTATTGGTATCATTCCATGGTGGATGCCTATGGCTCGACAAGAAGTTTTCTATGGGTGTCGAACTCAAAGCAGCAATAATAGGACTACCACTTGCAAGCATAGACCCAACATCATTTTTCAAGAAATACTAGGACCCTATACTGATGAACAAGATGAAATACAAGTATGACTTTTCTAGGGATACCAGAGGTTGCTTAATCAGCTCCATCAATGACCATACTATCCGGTTCATCATGAAGTTGTTAGCTACCAAATTATTGTGGAATATGTGATTGAACCAATGTATTGCGAGTACGATTGTAGTATCTAAACTCTACATGGAGAGAGTTCAAATAAATTGGTAATGTTATCTATTGAATGAGTTATTAGCATATGCAAAAGAGTCACGGGGAAAAGGTATCACATTCCACTTCTCCTCGCTACTCATTTTAATTTCATTTGTTGCATGGTCGAATACAACAAACTACCAAGCGATAGAAATACAAGGTGCGTTGTCAAGGAACTCGATATCATAATCTATGGTTTGAGAAAGATAAGGAGGAACGGCAGAGAGATAACAACGTGTAATTATTTATGCATGAAGAGGCCCTACGATATTAAGTGAATAAACAAGCAAGAATCACAGACAAAACTGTTCGATGGTTTCGAAACATCATTAAATTTATAATTGGGTCACATCATATCTTGTTGCAGCTACAACAAGACCCACAATGCCAATGGTTGGAGACCGAATTTTTGTTGTTAGAATAAGTCGAGACCTTTACCCAAGATTGACCAGAAGAATTGTGGGTTCTTGTCACATATGACGTACTAACTATCAAAGAAGAGTTGCAACAAGATGATCCATAAATGCAGAAGGATGGAGAACAGGGAGGGGACCCACCACCACTAGACACACAAGATCCCAACCCTCCCCATAATAGTTCTAGTACAACCTCAATAGACCCAAGGGTAGTAGAGAAGAGGAAACAGACTGAGGTAGAGAATCCTGAGACAAGGTGGAAGAAAAGAAAGGTTGATATAAGTAGAGGAACTCTCATCATTGATGGTGAATATTTTACCCTTCTGTCAGAAGCTATGGCAAAAGTTGCGACAAAAACCTTAAAGAAAGTAGAAGAGCACCAGAAAGATATCACGGGAAGTATAACATATCTACTACTGACTCCTTGCAAAGCCATCAAAGTACGAGTGGGAATTTACTATATACCTTCACCGATAGAGTCACAATACTTACATGACCCATCAAAAGAGAGACCAAGTGATGTATTAATACCAGTTCCACCAATAAAGACTCAAGTGGTGGGAGAAGAACTTGACTTGTGTTGATGTAATTGTAACTTCAGAATGTATTCATCCGTATTTCTTATGTATTGTACCCCAATGTTTATTCCAGGATGTATTTTAATGTATTTGAGTCATGTCATACCCCGATGTTTATTCCGGGAAGTTTCTATAATGAGAAAGTCATGTCAAGTCATTGTGGGTAACCCTCCTATTGGTCAAGGGTTAAAGTCCCCACAGTTGTGGGGCCCTTGGGTTATTAGACTATCCTAGTGAAGTTGACCCTAGGTGAGTCATTGTAAGTTGGGGCAATAGTCCCCACCATTGTGTTACCCTTCTATTGGTCAAAGGAGGCAAAGTCCCCACAAGTGGTGGGGCACTAGGGTTATTAGACACTCCTAGAGATGTTGGCTCTAGTAAGTAATTGTTAAGTGAGGCCGACATGTTGGAGTGGGTTCCAAGTGAACAGAAGAATATAAATAGAGAGTGAGAGCCTCTCTATTTATCATACTCATACACACACACTCACTCATTGGGGTGCATGAGTGAGAGAGGAGAAGCTCTCTCAGTGTGAGAGAGAGAGACTGTTGTTGTCGAGAGATCATCTTACTGTTTTACGGTTTTACCTTTGGTGATGATTCTATCTCTGAGGAAGTTGCGGGGTTTTCTCCTTTATGGTTTCCCCAAGGAAAATTCTTTGTGTCTCTTGTCTCTTGTGTTGTGCTTATGTTTTATTGTTGTGCTTGTTATTCTTTCAGTTAAAAGATCCTAAGATCATAATGCTAGCTTGAATGTTGAAAAACTAACATGGTATTAGAGCTAACCTGAGAAGAAGACATTGTGCAACTGCAGAAGCTAGGGATTATTAATTTTTGGGTCTCTCTCTGCAATCCATCAGCAAAATTATGCTAACCTGACTCTCCATTGAAGGGCACATCTTTCTGTCAAAGCGGAATTCGATTCCGAGCATTTTCAGTTTTCGATGCGAAAATTAGGGCTTTCTACAGAAGAGGAATTTTTGAGTGAGCCTAGAATAGGGTTTTTCTCCTCATCAAAATCGAATTTTAGAGACCTGGATCAAGAAATTTGGTTGGGTGAAACTTCGAGAAAGTCAAACCCTAGTTTGACCCCGAGCTAGAAAAACCCTAAATACTGAAACTGCTAAGTTTTGGTACATTCGCTATATCCTGAGATTGGCGAAGGATCATTCACTGAAAATTGTAGGGGCCGAAGATAAAATACTAATGAACATTGTGTCCAAACTTCAGCCTTAGATTCACTATATTCTGTGAGATATGATCCCTCCAAGTTAGGGTTCCATCCTATTCCATAATTCATCCCTAAACAAGACACCTGGGGAGAATTGCAATATCTTGGGCTACAGAGGTCCAAATGGAATTCCTAAAGATGTTCCAGAAAGGGCACGGACTTTAATTTTTGTGGTTCGAATTTCAGACTCAGACGATGAACCAGTGACACATGGAAGTTTGTACAAGTTCTCTGTTCTGAACAGTCCTGTAACAGGTCGCCTTGGGAAAGGATCATAAGTCCCAATTGGTGAAACAATTCTGATGAAACCTATGGTGTTGGATCAGGGACATGTGATGTTACCTTAGTGTGAAATTTTTGACATAGAGGAGCAGTAATGTCTGAGATATCATAGAAACAGTAATAGGAATTTATGCAGAAGAAATTGGAAAACTAGGGCTTCCTATTCCGGGAGCTTCCCTCCACTATTTTTAGAAAAGGAGTACATTGGACAGCTCCATTTGAAGAGATCTATCATTCTATCCAATCAGATATGAAAGATTCCAAGTTTTGAAAATTAGTTTCTGTCTGAAAAACCCTAGATCAGCGAGCTTCGGAACCAGGACGGACACCTCAAATCGGTAAGATCTATTCTTCTGCTATTTTCATTTGAGGTTCTCATTTCAAAGTGATCTATGACATCAGCTTGATGATAAGATTGGTGAAGTTGACAACTTCCAAGCATGGAAGTATATGATCTCTCTGAAGAAAATGAATTGGACACCTACATGAGTAGAGAGGTTCCAGTTTTAGAGGGAGATGAGGCTAGAAGCCTTACACAAGAAGAATTTGGTCAAGGCCAAGAAGATCATGGTTGATTCAGTCACGGATCAACTTGTACCACAAGTGCCTTCCCTAAAGACACCAAATATGTTTGATTCCTTGACCAAGCTAGTTTAATGGAAGAACATACATCAGAAGATGACCTTAAGAAACCAGTTGAAGAATATGAAGATCCAGAATGCAGAGACCATGCAGTCATAAGGGTCTCTCAAATCAAAGAACAACTTGAAGCGGTAAAAGAAGAAGTGAAGAACGTAGAAGTGGTGATGGCCACCTTGAATGGCCTCCCAGGATCATGGGATTAATTCATTCAAGGAATGTGTGCCAGAAGGAAGTGATTACTTTCAGTAGACTCTGGGAAGAAGAAGAAGCTCGACTCATAAGAAGAGAAGAGAAGATGGGAGCAATTGAAGATCAAGCTCTCACCATCCAAAGAAGATCCCTCAAGTGATGAGGAATATGAAGAACTCAACTCTTGAAGCACCTCTTATCCACCTTAGCATTTGGATAAGAAACAATGCTATCATGAATGAAGAAGACGATGAAGCTGAAGGCTCAAGAAGGAGTCTACCCACGAAACAAATAAAGATAAGTATTCAATTGTCATTTCATGATATTGTTTTGTTATGCATTTGTTTATATTCAGTTGATGTATTATGCATGATAGGATGTTTGCATTAATGACAATATACTATTAATATGCATGTGATGGGTAAGTAGCTCATGGTGCTATACAACTCTCCATCGCTACTTATCTAGATTGAAACCTCTTTGCTGACATATTGGATTAGTGCACAATCTCAATGTTGTCCTGATAGAGATGGAAGGCATCTAGAAAGTTTCAGTGAGATATGGATGAATGTTGTATTGGCTAAAGTAGTTGCATGATCATATATTTATGCGTAATAACTTACCAGTATGAATATTCCTTATGAAATGTTTCTAACTATATAAATGCATTTGACTTGTAGGAAGATCGCATACATAATGACCTACAAGCAAAGAAGAATGAAGACTTTTTCCGAAGAACAAGTGACGACAGTTCAAAGACAAAGAATAATATGATGAGTGCAGTGACATCATTGATGCAGAACCTTCCATCCACCAAGAAGAAAGGGAAGACCAGTTCAAGGAGAATGATGTCTAGGATGCAGTATCGAGACCTGAAGAGAAGTTCATAGTTCCATCATGCAGTAGATGGAAACATCGTGGGATACAAAGCAAGATTCGTAGAATGAGGCTTCTCACGAAAAGAAGGCCTAGACTACAAAGAGACATTTGCAACCAGTGAGAGTTTAAACACATATACGATGAGCTAGATGAATATCTTAACCTTTGCTACAAGGTTGAAGATGAAAGTCTATACACTAGATGGTCACATAGAATATTAGTAGCATAGGAAGCTACTTGTCACTTCGGTGTAGAATGTTTCAGTGCATAGAGTATGAAAGACAGAGGGAGTATGATGCTCTGCTTCAGAGGGAGTGACTGCAGAAGATCTAAGGTTCGACATGGTACAATAGGATGGATAGATTACTGATGACTCTAGGCTTTACTGAGAGTAAAGAATATTCCAATCTTTGCTTCAAGGT
Organism: Pseudotsuga menziesii; assembly: GCA_001517045.1. Classification (NCBI taxonomy): domain Eukaryota; kingdom Viridiplantae; phylum Streptophyta; class Pinopsida; order Pinales; family Pinaceae; genus Pseudotsuga; species Pseudotsuga menziesii. The sequence continues at coordinate 296,645 of LPNX011158695.1, read as the reverse complement.
TGAAGGTGGAAGGCCAGTGTTGCTCCTATTATGTGTCGATGCACTACTTTTCTAGGTATGGAGGTGTGGTAGAGCACGGATGAAATCTTCCTTAGACAAGGGAAGTATGCAGTAAAGATCCTGAAGAGGTTTGGGATGATGGACTGCAAGGTTTTGGCCACATCTATGGCATCAAACCTGAAGCTCTTAAACGATGCTTCATCAGAGTCAGTTGATGCTACGATGTATCGTCGGATGATTGGGTCCTTGATATACCTGACGAACACAAGACCAGACATTTGCTTTGCTGTGAACACCTTGAGCTAGTTCCTGACAGATCTGAGACATGTTCACTTGATTGTTGCAAAGCATATTCTAAGGTACTTGAAGGGTATAGTTGATTATGGGCTCAAGTACGATGTGAATTAAAAGATTAACCTGGAGTGTTATGTTGATTCAGATTGGGCAAGCAGTGCCATCGGTAGGAAGATCACTTCAGTGTGTTGTTTCAGTATGGGATCAGGTGTGATCTCTTGGTTTAGTAGGAAGCAATACTATGTGGCACTGAGTACAGCTGAAGCAGAGTATGTCGCAGCTTGTTCAGCTAGTTGTGAGGTAGTATGTCTATGGAAGCTACTATCTGATTTATTTGATCTCCAGTTGGATGCTACTTGTATACATTGTGACAACCAGAGTTGCGTAAAGTTATCAGAGAATCCAATGTTCCATGACAAGTTGAAGCATATTGAGATCAAGTACCACTATATCAGGGATATGGTGCAGAGGGGAGCAGTGAAGCTCCAGTATGTTGCGACGGAGGAACAGATAGCTGATGTGTTGATGAAGCCATTGGCCAGAGTGAAGTTTGAGTACTTCAGGGAGAAGCTTGGTGTTCTCTAGATCGAGGTTTCCTCCAAGGGAAAGTGATGAGTCCCATAGCCATTCTGATAAGCAGGTCAGATATAAGGGCTGAGCCATTCTATCATGGTGAGAGAATTGGTACCTTCCATGTCAGATATGAGTGCTGATATCCATAGCCATTCTGATGAGCAGGTTAGATATAAGGGATGAGCCATTATTTCATGGTGAGAGGATTGGTTCCTTCCATGTCAGATATGAGTGCTGAGATCCATAAGCCATTCTGATGAGTAGGTTAGGTATAAGGGATGAGCCATTCTATCATGGTGAGAGGATTTCTTCCTTCCATGTCAAATATGAGTGTTGGCCATTCTGTCAAGTAGGATAGATGTAAGGGAAATTTCCATTCTTGGAATGGAGGTGCCTGGTCAGTTACCAAGAAAACTCAGTCTAAGGCTGAGGGTCGTTCTGATATGACTGTGAGATGTGTTCTCATATGATCAGATATGAGTGCATGGCCATTCTAATGTGATAGAGGGATGTGTTCCCACTTGATCAGATGTAAGGGCTGAGCCATTCTGTCATGGCTAAAGGATTAAGTTCCTTCCATGTCAGATGTGGGTGCTGGCCATTCCAACGAGTAGGTCGAATGTAAGGGCAACTGCCATTCTCCAGGAGAATGGAAGCACCTGGTCAGTTACGAGGTAGCTCAGTCGAGGACTAGGGGCCATTCTAATATAATTGTTGGGATGTGTTCCCTCATGATTAGATATGAGTGCAAGCCCTTCCATCATTGTGAGCAGGATGTGTTCCCACCTGGATGGATGTGAGTGTTGTGCCTTTTCACAGATGATAGTAGGTGTGTCCTATCATGTTGGTGAATGTGAGTGCTGGGCCTTTCTGATATGATTATAGGATTGGTTCCTACATGATCAGATGTGAGTGTTGGGTGTGCCTTTCTGACGAGTAGGTCAGATGTAAGTGTTGGGTGGGCCATTCTGACGAGCAGGTTAGATATAAGTGCTAAAGAAGACCTACATGGAGGCCAGGCCCGCAACCAGCATGAAAAAGGGCTGGCTCTATAGAACTTCCTGTGACAAGAAGAATCATGAGATAGCACCCGTGATGATTCAGATCGAGCGATGATCTAGATACAGTGAAGATGATCCAGTAGTGATAATCCAGATCCAGTGATGATCCAGATCCAGTGATGATGTCCAGTGATGATCCAGATCAAGTGATGATCTAGATCCAGTGATGATGATCCAGATTGAGTGATGATCTAGATTTAGTGGTGATGATCCAGATCCAGTGATGATCTAGATCCAGTGATGATGATCCAGATTGAGTGATGATCCATATCCAGTGATGATGATCCATATCGAGTGATGATCCAGATCGAGTGATGATGATCCAAATCCATATGAAGATGACTTGAAGACAAAGATGACGACAACTCAATGATGATTCAAATGATACAGAGAAGAATACTTGTGTTGATAAATTATGTCGAGAGATACCTTCCTAGTTAAGAGGGAGTGTTGATGTAATTGTAACTTTGGAATGTATTCATTCGTATTTCTTATGTATTGTAACCCAATGTTTATTTCAAGATGTATTGTAATGTATTTGAGTCATGTCATACCCCGATGTTTATTCCGGGAAGTTTCTATAATGAGAAATTCATGTCAAGTCATTGTGGGTAACCCTCCTATTGGTCAAGGGTTAAAGTCCCCATAGTTGTGGGGCCCTTGGGTTATTAGACTATCCTAGTGAATTTGACCCTAGGTGAGTCATTGTAAGTCAGGGAAATAGTCCCCACCATTTTGTTACCCTCCTATTGGTCAGAGGAGGCAAAGTCCCCACAAGTGGTGGGGCACTAGGGTTATTAGACACTCCTAGATATGTCGGCTCTAGTAAGTAATTGTTAAGTGAGGCCGACATGTTGGAGTGGGTTCCAAGTGAACAGAAGATTATAAATAGAGAGTGAGAGCCTCTCTATTTATCATACTCATAAACACACGCTCAGTCATTGGGGCGCATGAGTGAGAGAGGAGAAGCTCTCTCAGTGTGTGAGAGAGAGACTGCTGCTGTCGGGAGATCATCTTACTATTTTGGGGTTTTACCTTTTGTCCTGATTCTATCTTTGAGGAAGTTGTGGGGTTTTCTCCTTTATGGGTAAGAAGTCAAATAGAGTCATGCATGCTTTAGGTAATAAATCATCTTTGTAATTTGGTTCGATGGTTCCTACTAACAGTCATAATGGGAATATGTGAGAATAGGATTGACATCCTGTCAGATAACAGAATGAAGTCGGATGATAATGACATGAAAAGAGTCTATAAAAGGAAGAACCCAAGCTATGTGCAGGGTTTGCTTTTGGTACTTCCTAGTCTGTTACTTCCTAGTCAATCAATTATTCTGAGTTTACTAGAAGAGACATAGAGTTGTAGAGAAGAGTGAATCGATCTAGTTTGTGTGTGGATCGAAAGTAGAGTGAAGGGGAGGGTCGGAAAGCTTCCAAGAACAGAGACTAGAGAGCATGAGAGGAGAGAGAAATATGTATAGAGTGTAGAAGAATATCTAGAACAGAGTTTGCAGTTGAGTGCGTAGATGAAAGGTTCCATATATTTCTCATGCCAAATGAAGAGTACCTTTGTGGTTTTTCTTGGATGGGTTTCCATGTTAACTACTGTGTAAATGTGTATTTGATGAATTTGTTTGTGTCAAACGAATGTATGATGTGAATAAGTATTTATGTATTTTCTTATAAATAGTTCTTATATGCATCCGCCGCACCGTTGCTAGTTAGAATTGATAATAAAGCATTATATTGATTGTTGTAATCTCTATCGACGGATAAGTAGAGTAATATCTTGAATGTGCATATTAAATATAAGTAAGACACCCACTGGTTTCGGATGAGAAATTTAGTAAGGTGTTGTGAGAGGAGAAATCCCCACCCAACTGCAGAAACTTGGTTCTAGCAGTTACCCATAAGATATATCACCGGTGAGACTGCATCTGCATCATAGGTGTTGTTGACCGAGCCTTGCTCTTTCGGGCCGATATCTTGGGCTTTGTTGTCATACAAAGGACATCTAAACTTGGGTCAAAGGGACAAACACCAACACTAGTATCATGTTGTGCATCAATTTGTCCGTAGTTAATCATTTTTGGGACTCCTTTTTGCGGGTCAAAGTTTTATTGTTTTTCCTTACAAAAGTCAATTACTAAGAGAACTTTATATGGTGCCATGTATAGTAAAATGTTCATATCAAAAGTGCCTTTCCAATTACCTTTACCATCATTCTCGATATTGTTTTGGGTCAAAGAGTTATCAAAATATTGGGGTTTAATCATTTCCCAAGCTAGTTAGAAATTTCATATCACCACCTAATTGCATCCCTACTCCTCTTCTTATACAAACTACAAAGTTTGGACAACCTTATGCAATTTTTTAAGAAAGACTTCAAGTAATGAATAATAATGGAATAAGCATTTAAGATTTTAAGTGGCACAAACTACAATTCAAATAACTATTTAGAGGTGTAACACCCCATTTTTTACCCCATGGTATTGAATTGCATATGATGTAAATATTGTATTTGATCATGGTGTGGAGCTCAAGGCAAAGGCCCCACCATGGATTTAGTATTTTATGTTTCAGCGATTAAAATCGATGCGATGGATTATGTGCTAGCCAGGAACAATATGTTTGAGACATCATGAAAAATGAAAATTAATAAAAATACCACAACTAGCTATGCACCGCAACGTTAAAGAGATGGGGGCATGATTTCACAAGGAATAGCGGGGGGGATTATTCAAACCCTTGAACCTATGGGGAAAATCCAAATGTCCAAGGGAAAAACCCATAAGTTGTCAACTACCCATTTTTTCCTTTTGTGCCCAGTCATCTAGAAGTGGTTGAAGAAGTTATCTCCTTGGGATGGGAAAGGTATGGAGGTCAAATTCGAATTTGGGAAGTCCCCTATTTTTTAAAAGTGTGTCTTTGACTTGTGGAGCAAGTAAAAGCTTGGGAAGGCATGCCGAAGCCATTATGCACCCATGACTTTCATTTCTCACCCATCCTCATGGATTTTTGGCTCCCTCACACAGCAAGGAGAGAGTGAACTCTCTCCTCCACAGTTTTGCTGTTGATTCTGTCCCTTCTCCATATCCAGAATGTGTTTTGGGTTTTGCTGGGTGAATGGGAAGAAAGGGGCCACGATTTTGGGGTTTGAGGAGACTGTTTTTTCCCCTGTGAGTAAGATGGGAGTTCTCCTCCACATTTTTGCAGTTTACCCATTTTTATCCATTGTTGGAAAGTCGTTTTTGGGTTGTTGAGTGTATGTGCAGCTGGAAAAAACCATTTTTTTGTGTGGTTGAGTGAAAATGCAGCAAAGATTTGCATATTGGTGGTTTGGAGAGGGTGTTTTCTCATTCCTCATGCAGTCAAGTTTTGCTGACCATTTCCCTCACGAATTTCTGCGTTTTCCTCATTGTTCTCCAAGCTGGAAGCTCGTTTGTGTAGAGTTCAGTGCCTGAGAAGGTAGACCCACGTTTTGGGTGTGAATAGAGATTTTTTTTACCTCTGTGAAGTCCAAGGACGTTCCCTGAAATGATTTACTCTCCTAGGTTGTTTTTCCCCACCTGCCATTTCTATTTGTGGTTGTCAAAATTTTTCCTTCATTCCCAACACGGTATTTTGTTGTGAAGGGAATCCATGTGAATGTTGGATTGGTTGAGTAAGTGTAAGGAACCCTTGTGTTGTTAGCTTGTTTCCTTAGTAGCCTGTGAAACCCAATTTCTTATTGGCTTGGCTGGAAAATCTTTGAAACCCAACTGTATGTTGGCTTGACTGTGGATGAATGGTATTGTCGTGTGTAAGCATGTTGTTCCCTAGTGCCTTGTGGAATCATGCCTAGCTCAGGGGTGGCAGTGATGCTAAGAGATTGATGAGCACACTGGCCTATGGTTGGGTGGAACGTTGCAGTGACGTAGCTAGTTGCGGGACAACGCAATTTTAAGATAAGTATTTACTTTTATTATTGTTACTTACCCTTGCATATGTATTTCTTTTAATGAATTATGTTGTACATGATGAATACTTGGAATGAATGAATGCATTGCTTCTGCTGTGTATTAATGCATATTATGCATATATTCGTATGTTCAATACATGGAATGCCTGTATGGATGATTTTCTTCCGTTATATAATTGCAATTGTTACGCATATATGTATGTTTTTAATCCAATGCATTTTTATGTTTATGATCATGGGGCTAGATCGGCCGTTATGACAGTACTGTCGTAGTCGTGTCCTCTCGGATGGGAGGGGACGTAACAAGAGGCTCCAACATGACCATTCATATCTCCAAACATATAATCAATCCATTGAGGGAGGAAATTGAATTCTATGGTTGTCCATCTCATCAATGAGGATGGGTGAGGCAACAATTGTCATCCAATAATCTATGTAATTTTTTTGGAAGAGATAAGTAGTTAAAAATTATTTAACAATAATATGCAAGACAATCTTATATTGTTTCTTATTGTCAATGCTCTCTATGGCATATTCTATTTTAGTAGAAATAGTCATCAACACTACCTCATTAATCTCTTTAAGAGAACTTGTAGACAACACTTTTTGTTTTGTAATCGTTGGGAAAAATTGAGATAATAATGATAACTCAAATTTTCAAATAAAGAATAGAAATCACATTATGTATGTGCTCTAGGCACATTTACAAAAGAAGATGAAAGTAAAAAGTCTTTTTCATTTTTTCCCCTAAATATAATGATAGAATAGATCACAAATTAAAGCAAAAATAGCCCCTATATTATATTGTAGAGATATCCTCCAAAAATAAGCCTTAAAAGAATGTATCATGATAGACTTCAGATATTTACATTACATATTATCATTTGAAATTACTAACAAAAACTAGTGAGAATGACTCGCATCACTAAACTTCAAACAAAAGACAAAAGACCTCAACAATGTCAAGGTATTAGAGATAGATTCTTCCAAAATACATAATTTAGATTTAACCTATTGGCCTTCTTTTAAAAGGGAATCGACCAACATATTGTATTCACAATATACATGAGTGTATGATTGCACTGAGAGTGGCAAGGTGCTTTACAACCCAGACATTGTCACATATGTGATATCAAAAAAAATTAAAAAATTAAAAAAAAATGGATAACATATGTCAGATTAATTTTAAATTTTACATTACACAAAATCTATAAAAAATTAAAACCAACATTAGATCCATCTTAAATCTAGATCTTTCAAGCGTGAGAGAAATCAAATTTATTGAGTTGTAAATTTTTTATCTTGTTTTTTTACATCAAGAAAAAAATTTCCATCCCTCTCTATACTTGATAGATCAATATTTAAGACAGATCTATGCTAATATAGCCTCAAACAAGGATGGTGTCTCTTTTAATTAATTTTCCAAATCTTCAACTCAATAGAGTGAACTTGTATCTCCCATTTCATCCACTAAATAACCAAAAGGAAATCCCTATAAATCTCCAAGCTCTTAACTCTTTTGTCCATGGTTATCTTCAAAAGAAGACAAAGAGCCATCATTTCATCATCAATATTGTTTGACCAAATTCCTAGACAATCCTTGGATCTAATGAAATGTTCCTCATATATGAATAAAACACATCTTGAATTGCTAAAATAATATTGGCTTTGTGTATCACCATCAAAGAAACCCCAAAGAAAGGATATGTTAATATATAAGCCACATACATGTCATGGTTGTCTTATCTTAGAGATCAATTTACATCCATGAAAAAGACCATAAACCTAAACTTGGAAGGCAAGAATTTGCTTTCCTTCCAAAAAAAAAAAAAATAGATATTTTTCTCTCTTATAATTCTTTAATATGTAAAATCCGTATAACAAACTAAAAAGGTCGTGCTTTATTTTATAAATTACATATCAACACTATTAATTTATTTAACATAAATCAATACACTTTTAAAAAAAAACCATCATGTTTTATCATATTAATTAAAATCGTACTTATAAAACATCCTCATAAATCTATTTATATAACAAATCTCTTAAATAAACTCAAGATAAGCAATGGCTCCTCTCCTGAAAATTCTCTTCCTTTAAACACACCCAAAACTAACACGATATAAAACAATGATAAACATGACTCCTCTCCTTTAAACAATTATAAATTTTCTTCCTTCAAACACACCCAAGGCTAACAAACCATGATATTCATTACAACACGTTACATTACAATGACAAGATTCTCCACCTTACAGTATTAAAATCATATAAAATTTCAATTTTAACATAATCATCTAATTTGTATTATAATTATTAGGATTTGGAGCTTGATCTTCTCATTCTATATATTAAACAAAATTATAAATATAATTTTCATCTAAAACATTAGATCGAATGTAATTGTTGTCTACACAGCGTTATTAGACCTTTATTATATATAGAAATATAAAAAAATACCAAACAGATCCCACGGTATTAAAACTTTATTTGTATATAAAAAATATATAGATACACAAAATATATAACTTAAAATAAAACTGTAATGCAACTTATAAATATAAGTTTCATGTAAGACATCAGATCCAATGTAATTGTTGGCTATACCGCGTTATTAAATCTTTATTTATATATAATCTAAAAATACATAAAATACCAAACAGATCCCATGTTATTAAAACTTTATTTATATAAAAAAAAATATAGATACACAAAGGGAGATATTCTTCCTCATACAAGGGAGATATTCATAAATTTAAATTAAAGGAAACATGCATTTACTATATATTTATATTTAATTTATTTATAAATATATTAAGATTGTATTTAATTTATAAACTTACCAGCTATTTTTTTAACCTAGTTGCAAGCCTTACACAGTCATTTCCATAGGCCGGAACTCGGCTTAGGTTATCTTTGTTTCAACAATAAACTTAGAGGTGCACTTACTCTTCGTATATATTTTCTACTACTAGTTGGCACACATCAAATCCTATATCAAAAGGAACATAATTGCTATATAAAAACCCTTAACTGAAACTTTTCGAAAGCTTCTCCAAATATCAAATCTATGAAACGTTGAACCTCTTTCCAGTCAGCCTACTCTTTTTTAGTTTCTTTATTATTTAAGTGGCAGTGGGAGCACCTGTAACCAATTCAAAAATCCATGAATATGTGAAAAAGCAAAAAAGAAAACCAACTGACATCAAAAATTGATTTCTGACACTCCCAAAAATGGGATCATCCGTTTTTTTTTTTTATGAAATTGGTAAGAAGTATTCAATAGTTACGGAAATAATAAAAAAATAAATATTATCTATTTTTATTAAATAAAGTAAGATGATTCTCCTCTAGATTTTATGGAACATTCGACCATAATTTAATGAAAGAATGCTCATCATAAGAGCTCGAAGGGGTTTGTATTGACCTTCACAGTTGTTTAATTTTGACTTTACTTAAATAATCTATTTAAAAATATTATAAGAAGATACCTCCCAATCTGATAGTTACTAGTACAGCAATAAATAAATAAACAATTAACATATAGTTGTATTATGATAATTTAGCAAAAAGTAAGTTTCTTATTAATAAGATTATATTTATAAATATAGTTTTGTAATTACAAGAATTATCTCCAAAAAAAATTGTTTTTTTAAATAAATCATTTTTTAATTTTTTTAAAATTTCTTAAAAACAAGTTACCTCCCAATCTGATAGTTATTATGTACAGCAATAAATAAATAAACAACTAACATATAGGTTTCTTAATAATAAGATTATAATTATAAATATAATTTTATAAATATAAAATTATCTTTAAAAAAATTATGTCATTTTTTACAAATAAATAATTTCTTAAATAATTTTTTTGGAAGATTCTCGAAAAGAAGTTACCTTCTACAACATGGAGAGAACGTGAGTGCCAAAAATGTTTGATTGCTAAATTTGCCTTCTGGGAATCAAGTTTCTTTGACATCCTTAGTTTGAGCCATGGGCGGATGAGTGTTCCCGAAGCAAAGGACTCTTTTCTTTTGAAGGTTAAATAATTGATGTAGTTATCATGCATTTTTTGCTGTGGAAACAAAGACTATTGACAAATATATTTTCTCTCATTCAATTGAATTGATAGACAATATGAGTGGCCAACATGGTGGAAACAAAAGCAAGCATGGTCAAGGAAATGGCGGTAGGTATGACCTCAACACCAACACCTGATTTTCTCTATGCTGTGTTGTCTTGGAGTTGGGAGTTGATGACCAATGGCGGCCGTGCTATTTGTTCCCAAGTTGAACATCAAATTTCATAGGAAGGGACATAAAGATTGTTTTCTTTTATTTTCCATTACTTTATTTGCAAAGAAAAGCAGGTGCCTTTCTTTCTTTAGAGGAAATTTAACACTCTCCCAATAGTTTGCAGCTTGTTTTAGTAACTAAAATGGGGTATCCACTAGAGAACACACCTTAGCTCATTATCTTTAAAAGGATTCGACAAACAAAGTACTTGTTCACGTGGACGACTTTCACTTGTCATACCAAGTACCTCTGCCTGATTTTGCAAATCTATTATATTCTTACCAATTGGTACAATGAAAACTTGGAATGTGTAAAAAGATCAAATTTAGTCATCGGTTGTTTTTTATTTTATTTTTTTTTTTAATAGAGGAAGAAATTTCTATACTTCCATTTTCAAAGCATTTCAATTTTAAAAAATTTCAAAGAAAAAAAAGTCCTATGTACTATAGGATTAGACTTTTCAAAGGAAAGATGCAATTCGGAATTTGTATTGCTAGTTACTTTTTAAGTGATATATATATATATTATGGATTAGCATAGGGAGGAAAATATAGAATTCAGTTATATTAATTTTTTTAGATAATTAAGGTTTAATGTTTTTTTATATGTTTTATTTATGTAATCTCAAAAAATAGTTAGAGATACATTTTGAAATTTTCTTTTGTTGTATTAAGTTATTTTTTTAATGGTTAGGGTTAAAAAACTTTATATACATTTTATTTATGGTAATTTTTTTAATAAAGTAGAAATTTGATTTTTTAATTAATAATTACATTATGTATATAAATAAGAGTTTAGTAGCTAATTAAATGGAAGAAGTTTTTAAGCCATTTATTGGATAAAGTTGTAAATAAATTATAATAAATAATGAAAGCATTTTTAAATGGATTCATGAAAGATATCACATTTTGATTCCATATGCTATTTAGGGAAAGCCTAAAACACTAAGGTAACTTCACATTAGCTATTGATCCAAAAACCTTAGTTAGAGACATTAGTTATCGATCCAAAGATTTTAGTTAAAGAAATACTAGCATTTAACTTTAATATTGTTAAATTAGGTCATCTAGAAACATTATTACTTAACAAAGCTTTTAAACCTTTTTCCCATAAAATATGGAAAAAAAACAAATATCTAATAAAAATTGGCATGAGGTACCTTCAAACCCTTTTCCCATGTAATGTGGAAAAAAAAACTAATATCTAATAAAATTAAAATTGGCATGAGGTCAAAAGAAATTTGGAAAAGATTGGCATGAACTCAAATGAGGATAAGTAAATGTTATATTATGTGAAAGGAGGATCCTTCCGATCTTAAAACACAGATAAAATATGAACATTAAAATTATCAATTTTAATAAAATAAAAATTGTATTTTTAACCTCATAGATAGAGTTTTCATTCTCCAATTTCATTTATCTTGATAATGCAATTCTAAAATTCCGGTCAACCTGTAATGAAGTTTCCCGTTTGCGACAAGATATTGCAATTCGAAAATTCCAAGAAATGAAGTTTCCAGGTTGCTACAAGATTCGCCTATTTAAGAAAAGAATGCGGTTTTGGGATCTTTATATATTGCTATATAAAGCTACTTTCTTTGGTGTTTAGGGTTCAAGTCTGCCAAATATACCTCTCAGTTACGGGAGTCTCTCCAACAAGCGGGGAACCTATGAACCTATTTGTTGTGAAATAATAATTGCATTTTGTGAAATTGTATGTTTTGGGATCTTTATATATTGCTATATGAAGCTACTTTCTTTGGTGTTTAGGGTTCAAGTCTGCCAAATATACCTCTCAGTTACGGGAGTCTCTCCAACAAGCGGGGAACCTATGAACCTATTTGTTGTGAAATAATAATTGCATTTTGTGAAATTGAATGTGGACAAGAGGCAGTGGCTAACTAAAAATGGGACCTCCGTTTATTTTGGGGAAAAAGATGAGCTTTGCTTAAATGGGAATGACTTAGCGGCGAATTGGACGGACCTTTTAAACAATCAGATAACAGATTCTATTTTGCCACTAGCATAATTCGGAATATTATTATTATTATTATTATTATTATTATTATTATGAGGGCGGTCGTCATATTTTGTCTCTGTCGTCTTTTCTGGCCAACTGACAGGACTGAAACAGATCAATTTTTTCACGTGTATTAACGTAAGCTTTAAACTGTTTACGGCAGTAAAATTTAGACGGAAAACATGGACAGAACACAGGAAAAAATTCGAAGTCGTAGGAAATTTATTTTTATCAAATATGGACAAAGCATGGAAATGATGAGGGTAAACTCAGTACTGCCTGCACCAAGGATCCTTTCAATGAAATGCAGAAAAGCAGTTAAAAATTATAATTAGCTCTGGAGTCCGGAATTTCTCTGTATAAATCTGTCAGATGACAGAATCTGGAACTCCTGACAGAAGTCTGCGATATTTTGTTTTTCCTTTTCTACGAGCTGGTGGCAATGCACTGAGATTCTCCCCAAACGGACAGAGGCTTGCTGTGCTCATGGCACCTCCTCAACGCAGAATGGCCAAAGCTTTCGTTTGCATTCACAGTTACATTGTATTCTAGCGGCCCGCCATCTTTTGCACGATAATTTACCAGAGATTTATGGTAGAAACCAGAAGTTCCCTTGGATGTAGCCTTCCCCACTAACGCCGTCCTCCAGCCGCTGTAGGCATTGAGGCAGGAAGAGCCAAGTCGTTGTTTTCCGGCAGGTCTTGTATCGGAAATCTTCTTTGCATCTTGGAATTCGTTCAGCTTGAAATTTGAAGTTTTCTCCGGCAACGAATTGCAGGGCGCTTTGAATCCTGCGGTCGCGAATCCGCTGTTGAAGACCACGTCGGAGAAATGTATCATTCCCGGGAAACACTCATCGGTCACAGGTTCGAATCCTGCATGAAGCGGGTCAGAGAATTTCTCGGGAATTGTATCCTCGTCGGAATCCGACCAGCAGCAGCTTTCCTTCTCGGCCTCAAGATCCTGGTGCTCCTCGTCAGTTGCTTCTTCTGGTTCTTCTGGATCGATTTCGTCCTCGGGATTCGACGCTTGGAGGAGCGGAAAATCATCGTCATTTCTGCTGATGAGCTGCATTTTGAGCCGGCCGCCCTCGCGATAAGAGTGCAAGAAATTATTGCTCTGCAGAGGTGCCTTCACGGACCGTAGAACGAACCGGCCGTCCTTCTTGAAAGATTGCATGTAAGAGGGATTGCATGCAGAGATCGAAGCCAGAAGCGGGGGAAACGCTCGGGCCGGAGCCACGTCGGATTCTTCCTCGACCGTGTCGATATTTTCTTGATCTTCTTCTTCGTCTTCGGAAGTATAATCGTCGGCAAATTCAGACGAGGAGCAAGAGCAATCGGTCAGGCAATCAGAGCTCTCGCATCCGAGACCCTCGGTACAGAGCTGCAGGCTATCGTGTCTCAACAGGCCGCGGCTTCCACTGTAAGGCTTCGAATTCGTCAAATCCCAGGGCGTCGCTGCAGCATTTCCCGGTCCGCCATTGAGAAGCGAGGAGAAAGTATTGGCCCGCAGCTCGGGTTTGATCAAACTCCACATGTCTTGCCTTTCATCGCAAAGATTCTGGCAAGAATTATTAAAATCATCATCCGAAACATAGGCTTCGGGGATTCGATCCACAGACCTCATCGTCACTGACATCGCCATTGCGGGGCTTGGATCCAAAGGCAAGAGAATAAAAAGACACAAAATCTTCTCTGCGCGTACGCGGAAAGCCGAACGCTTGACCGAACGAACAAGCAAAGAAAACAATTTAAATAACAAGGGGAGCGGAGAGAGAAGGAAAATGCAAACGGTGCGGATATTGCGGTGAAGAGGCAGCGTGGACGGGCACGGGATAATTAATTCAGCAGCAGACTCATAGCCAGCCTAATCCCTTTTGCAGGTTCTGACCAATCCGAGGGATCTTAGATAAGAGCCACGCCCGCAATTCTCGTCCGCGGCACGATTCGAACTCGTGACCAGCGGTTAGAAGATGAAGATGGAGTTTAAACGCGAGCTCGGTTGGTTTCCTTCCTTCTCCTTCGTTCATGCAGGGAATGTGAAATTCAGAGATGTCTGCCTCCCACAACTAGCGTAAGAAACGCGGGCGCCCCTATTTATAGTGCCAAGAAAGCTAATGCACGCCACACAAGAAAAAGTAAAACCGATAAGAGAGTGGTTAAGTTAAAAAAAAAAAAGAGAAAGCACCGTGCTACTCCATCGAATCTAACTCGGGTTAACTTAGACTAGACTTGACAGTTTTAAAAAGCGATAAAGCAAAAACAAAGCCGGTAACTTGCAACCCACTTCCCGTCAATTCCCCTGCAGTGGGCTGTGTGGGCTGTGCTGCTGCGTCAGCCGGTCGGGCCTGTACAGCAGGCGGTTCTGCGGCACCGCCACTATCATTATTCTCGGTAGATGTCCGAGCTGGACGCCAGGCTGGCATCGATATCGCTGACTGGGCTTCTTTAGGTCTCTGAGTCTCGGATATTTTTACGCGTCCGGGCTTTCGCTGAGGATGTAAGAGGAGTAACATGACGAGCTGACTTGTCCACGTCGCCCGCACTCATGCGGGTCCCATACGCTCCCCTTCCGCGCCAGAATAAGCGCTCGAATTTGATCTTCCTGCATGGCTATCATTGCTGGCAGGTCGTGGGGTCGAATCGCAAAGTGGGACGGTGGTGCGAGCTCTAAATTCCAGATAGGACGCCGGCAGCAATTATATCGAGTTTTTACTCAGTGTGCAGCGCCTGAGACCGGACTACAGCATGTACTTTTTTCGATCCTCTGCTTTTTTATTTTTACCCACTTATCGTTTTATTTCTCCTGTGGGCTCTCTTGCAACCGATAAGACCTGACTGGGCGTCCGGCTCCCTTTACAAACCTGCAAGCCCGCTCCTCCACTAGTATTTAGTCAACGACCGCTAAATTTAGCAGCTTATGAATGACAGCAAGAAAGAAGCCACCATCAGGGTGATCCTTTTGGACAGTGTTCACATCATCCAACCTTAAGAGGATATGCTCAACCTTGGGCGAATGCTATCCCCACATAACTTCAAATGCTAGATTAAGCAAATTTATTTTCTTGAAATCACCCCCATCAGATAGAATCCAAATGATAGATTTAGCAAATTTAATTTATTTAAATCACCCCCATAAATACAATCTACATTGGTAGTTAGGGTCCTATATTCTCAATCCCACCCTAAGGCACAAGATTCCCTTAATTAGTTTTTCCATCATCTTAACATCATGCTCATGTTTGGAAAAATAAACTCTTATGATTTGAAAAGTTGTTTTGCATTTTGTAAACTTACTCCCCATTCAGATTTGGTCTTGGAGCATTATGTTTACATTGAATTGTAGGGATTCTATGTGCCAGTGTATTACAAACACTTAATCTCAAATAAAGGAGATGAAAGACTAAATGTAGAGCCAAATTGAAGTGTTGAAGGTAGGAAACGTCAATCACAATGGAAAATGCAAACTGTGGATAGAGAAATGACCCAATCACTTAAACGTTGCAAATTATCATAGTTGATATCACAACATTACATTCAAGTTTTCCTCCTAAAAATCCCATGGACAATTCCATCTTAAGCTCTTATAATAACACATCCAATCCTTCACCACTACCAAATATTAGATCCTTTCCAAAAGTGGATATCATGGTGGAAAATTCATTATATATTCAAGAAATCAATCATTAGATGTCAAAATCATAAGAAAATTGATCACCCTAATTTAAATGAAATTTGAGATGTTTGATAAACTCACTCTTAATGACACTTGTCACAAAGTGTAGTTAGTAGAGGGGAAAAGCAATTGGAAGAGGTCAAGCAACATTTCACTCAAGATGATAAGATTGTTCTTAAGGATGGTACATAGAGAAAACAAATATAATGAGGTTGTGTTGTAAAATATTAACTACAAGCCATTGCGTCAAAGAAGAAATCGCCTTCCTATAGATAATTTAAATGCAGAGGACACTAGAAAGAAGATTGTGAATGCTTCATCCAAAGAAGTGCCATGACTCTTCACATATGGAGCAAGGAGATTGATATTTATATATACTTGACTATATGACCTAATGCCTCTAATGTTATTCCTCCATCCCAATTGCATTGAACGTGAAATTTTATTTTCCATCAAAATCTAGGTTAAGAAGGAACTCGTCACAAAACCATAGTAATATTTAATCACAAAGGCATCTACCCTTAGTCACACTTTTTTAAACCCTATCTACAGGTTGGCACAACAAGAATAAGGAACTATGCATTCAATATAAGTGCAAGGTAACATTCACCATCTCAACAAATGATATTAATGAAGTAGATTTTGACATGGTACCTTTAGAATTATGTTTGGTGTCATTTTGGATTACTTGCAAGATAATGACACAATCTAATAATAATGTCAAAACTAGTATCAACTAGTTAAACACAAACAAGCTTTTTCACTGACATTGTAGAAAGATTTAAGACCCTTGTGTTGGTTTTAAATGCAAAAACTCAAACACTTATCAAGTCCTTATGATAATGTGAATTGTCTAATCTACAACCAAAGAAGGATGAAAAAGTTCATACTTTCCCATAGATGCAATAACTTTGAAGACTATGCATGTGCATCTATATAATTGTAGGAAGACTTGACATGGTAGGAAAATTCATGTGAGAAAAGGTAGTTGCATGATGATTTTCTATAGAAATATGCAAAGTTGTGCCAATAACCTTGAATAATTTGAAGTTATACAATTAAGCACGATATTGACCTACAAACGAGTTAATATGTGCAATGAGTCACATAGGAAATTCATAATTAGAAAACAATGAGACAAAGTGGAAGCCTCAACAATCACTAGATCAAATGCACATTTGCCCCATCTCTTTATCATGTGAAGTAGTCATCATGTTAGTTATGAAGAAGGATGGCTTAAGGAGAATGTGGGGGGATTATTGACTTCCTAACAAAATCACTATTAACTTTGAAGACTATGCATGTGTATCTATATAATTGTAGGAAGACTTGACATGGTAGGAAAATTCATGTGAGAAAAGGTAGTTGCATGATTATTTTCTATAGAAATATGCAAAATTGTGCCAATAACCTTGAATAATTTGAAGTTATACAATTAAGCACGATATTGACCTACAAACGAGTTAATATGTGGAATGAGTCACATAGGAAATTCATAATTAGAAAACAAGGAGACAAAGTGGAAGCCTCAACAATCACTAGATCAAATGCACATTTGCCCCATCTCTTTATCATGTGAAGTAGTCACCATGTTAGTTATAAAGAAAGATGGCTTATGGAGAATGTGTGGGGATTATTGACTTCCTAACAAAATCACTATTAAGTACTACGATACATTGTTACACATTGACAATCTATTGGATCCTCTCTAAGGAGATTGAATTGAGGTTGGCTTTTCATCAAATTTGTATCAAGGCTACATATACTTGGAAAGAAGTATTTAAGACTTATCAAGGACAATCTGAATGGTTGGTGATGTTGCTTGGTCTTACTAATGCCCTTGTGACAGTTATAAGGATGATGAATGGATTGTTCTAACCATATCTTGGTTCATTTGTGATTGTGTATGGAATTCTTATATTCAACAAGACTTGGGAGTAGCACTTTCTTTACCAAATTTTTGTAGCATTGCACAAATAGAAGCTATTGGTCAATATAAGTAAGTGTAAAGTAAAACAACATGAGCTTGTTTATCATATATTTTGTGTGAACCAACATGCAATGAGAATTGATCCAACAAACATTTACACCATAGTCAATTGATAGCCACCAAAGAACATTTCATGATGAATGAAGTTTCATGGGACATTTAACTACTTGTGCAAATTCATTGCTCACATTCCCCATGCCCTACACACATTCAATGTGTTAAATTGTCACATTGTCTGGTATGGTTGGGATGTTGTGTAAAAGTAAACATGTGAGATCAAACACATTGTAGTCACTACTCATGTCCTGCACTACTTTACTTACATTAAGTTTTTGAAATTGAGGTGGAAGGGTTACCATGGAAGCAATTTTTAACACAGCTTAGCATAGTCATCACATACCACAACTAATATACCTTTTCAAGTGTAGTTCTAAAGTAATAGTCTATTATCAAATAATGTAATTTTTAGTATAATTTATTAAGCAATGGAAATATTATTTGCTAAAAGAACACATGATCATGCATAACAACCATAGAACTCATTGTTGAAATATTGTAACTTCTAAGGATATTCTATTGTACTTTTGTTGTATTCTCCTTTGGATGTGTTATTTCTCCATTTGGATATGTCCTTGATGTAATTGACCATGTCAAAGTCATGAGGTAAACCCTCTATTGTAATTCGGGGCAATAGTGCCCCCAAAAGTAATATATAAAATGTATTTTGAGTCTCTTTTGGTAGGTCAGACCTAATTAGGAAACTTGGTTGACCTAGTTGGTTAGTTGTGTCACTCACCTAATGAATATAAATAGGTGAAGTGCCTCTCTCATTTAAACACTCCTTACACTCAAGCATTGTGCAAAAGAGAGAGAGAAAGAGAGTATACTGTGGAAGAGGAGCAACTATTCTTGCTCTTGGGGTTTTACGTTGTACTTGGTCGAATTCTATACTGAGGAAGTTTTGTGGGGTTTTCCCCCTTGTGGTTTCCCCGAGGAAAAACTTTTGTGTTCACTTGTTGTTGTACTTGTCTTTCTTTCCTTGATCCCTTACTTATGGTTATGATGTTATGATGATAAATGTTTTAGATATTCTATAACCATTAAAAATATAACATGGTATCAAAGCCACCCTGAAAGAAGTCTTTGTGCAGCCGAAACACTGCTACAGCTACAACTAGTCAGGATCTAAAATTTTGATAGGACGAAGATGAAATATTGTTGTACCCTTTGTAAAAGTTTCAGTCTCCTATTCACTATAATATAGGATATATGATTCCTCCAACTCAGGGTTCCATCCTCTCCTTGAATTCATCCTTAAACAAATGACCTAGGGAGAATTGCTATATCTCGAGCTAGGAAGGTCCAAATAAAATTTTGCAAGATATTGTATATAGGGAACAGACTATAGTGTATGTGGTAAGAGTTTCAAAACTTGAAGGGGAAACAATGACACGTTGAAGTCTATACAAGTTTTTTATGCTGAACAGTCCTGAAATAATTCACCTTGAGAAACTTCGCATAAGTCCCACTTGGTGAATCCAATTCTACTCTAACCTATGGGGTTGGAAAGAAGACGGATCAGGATACTGCAGGATGAAGTTTTAGGCCTTGAGGAGCAGAAAATTCAGAGCTATAGTACAAACAAGATCAGTCAATTTTGTAGAAGAAACTAGAGAAAAAATAGGGCTTTCCGTTTCGGGCATTTCTCTCCACCAATCAGTTGAAGAAGGAGGACCATCAAAGTCGCCCTAGGAGGGTGCATCTTTATATTTTTTGGAAATAAGTATGCTGCTCAACTCTCCTTGAGGAGGCACATATTTCTTTCCAATTAGATCTGAAAGATACCCAAGTTAAACTAGGGTTCCTTTGTCAAACCCTAGCTCCACCAGAAGCAATCTTCCAAAAGAGCCTTAAAGCAAGCATCAAGTTGAAGAAATATCATTGGTAAGTTCTATCCTTTGTATTTCCATTTGAGGTTCTCATTTTTTATCATGATGACAAACTGTACCAAGATTGAGGACAAGCTTGAAAGAGTTGAGAACCTCTAAGCATGTAAGTATAGAGTGCTTCTCATACTTGAAGAAGCATGACATGGAGAACTATGTCAAACAAGAACCTGTAGATCCAGAGGGAGATGAAGTCAAAGAAAGGCACAAGAAGATGAGTATTTACGTCTCCATTGGATATCACATGTATCATCCTTGAAGACTCCCAAGGATTTGTTCGATGCAATGAACAGATCATACGAGGTTGACCTTGAGAACTCAACTCAAGGATGTGAAGATGCAAATGCCAGAAAACATTCGATGTTATTTCACAAGGAGATCTCATCTCAAGGAGCAATTAGAAGCCATTAGAGACAATGTCAAAGAACCAGAAATATAGATTACAACTTTGAATAGCATTCCAAGTTCATCTTAGGGAGTTTTTCTAGAAGGAAGATCACCTATGGAGGAATGCATGCAAGAAGGAGCTTGATTGATGGAAAGAGAAGAAGAGATGGACAAATATGACAATCAAGCCTTAAAAAATCATGACAAGAAAAGAAAGAACAAGAAGAAAGAACATTCCCGTAAAGAATAGAAGGACATATCACAACTCAGATGTTCAGTTGTGATGAAAAGGAACACTTTGTGAAAGAATGTTCCAAGAAGGAAGAATGGAAGGATGATTTGATCGAGAAGTATCAGTCGATTATACAGAATGATGTTTGGATATGAGTTCGAAGGGAAGTTTTGTAAAGTCTTCCAAGATGATATACAAGATCAAGTATACAACAGATCGAAGTATCAAAAGATACAAAGCAAGGTTTGTGGTTTCTATCAGAAAGAAAGAGTCGATTATGGCAAGACACTTCTTTAGAGGATAGGCACACCTCCTCAGTGGTGGATATTACACTAGAAATTTGGTGTAATCAAAGTAGAAGAACAGAACGAGAAACCTACAGGGTTTGAGACTCTTTACAGAGAACCACCTATGCATAAAAGGATTTGTACAAGCTCAGTAGGCACCCATGGGATAACACATACAATTACATGAGATTGGATATCAACTAGAGTGTTGGAGATCCCAACCTTTAATACAAGGTTGAATATAGAAGCCTACAAAGGATGAGAAGCTCATAGGTGGGTGCAAGAGAAAACTTGCAACAAAGTTCGAGATGAAGGATCTTGATATCTAGTGACCTTGATAGGTTAAATAGATGGATATAGAGAAAAATTAGTAGCAGAGGAGGCTACCTGTCACTCCAATGTCCTAATTCAGAGAGTATAAGATACCAAGGGAGGATGGTTCTCCACCTTAGAGGGAGTGACTATGGTAGATATCAAAGTTCAAGAATCCTTGACATGATTCTTGGGATTAGATTGGAAGAGACTCCAGTAATTCAAGAATATAGAGATCAAGATGGAGTCTACCAAATGAAGAAAGATAAGAATTTGAATTGTCATTTCCTACATATCTAGTTGTTCAGTTATGTACATAGATATTTTCCTAGATTTAGGAAGTGTATTATGCATGTTAGAGTGTTTTGCATTAATGAATAATTTA
This sequence comes from Pseudotsuga menziesii, assembly GCA_001517045.1. Lineage (NCBI taxonomy): Eukaryota > Viridiplantae > Streptophyta > Pinopsida > Pinales > Pinaceae > Pseudotsuga > Pseudotsuga menziesii. The sequence goes on along the minus strand of LPNX011158695.1, from coordinate 275,232 downwards.
CTGCTAATATGCATATGATGGGTAAGTGGCTTATGGTGTTGTACAACAATCCATTGCTACTTATCTAGATCGAAACATCTTTGCTGACATAATTTCTTGGTAGAGATGGAAGGCATCTAGAAATTTACCGTATGTATATGGGATATGGATGAATGTTGTATTAGCTGAAATAGTTGCATAATTATATAACACATATATTTATGCATAAGAATTTGTAATTATGAATATGTTATGAAATGGTTCTAATCATACAACTGCATTTGGCTTATAGGAAGGATTGTATGCTATCACCTACAAGAGAAGAAATGATGAAGTTACAGATGTACGATGTAGTTGCGAATATACAAAAGGAGAATGATAAAGAACAAGTTGTAGAAGGAATCTATAAAGCTAAAGTATGTTCTTATAGAGGAACATGTGGAAAATGTGTTGGCTAAGCCTCTGTCTCGTGTAAATCTTAAAACACTTTCGAAACAAGCTTGGCGTAATCTAAAAAGACCTCCTTGGAAAGAGGGAGTGACTACAGAAGATCTCTGAGTTAGACATGGTATGATAGGATGGATAGCTTCTTGATGGACTAAGGATTTACCAAGAGTAAAGCGGGTTCCAACCTTTACTTTAAGGTTGAATGTGGAGGACTGGTATATGTCGATGACCTGACAGGAGAGGAAAAAATCATTATAGATGCAAAGAGGAAGTGCTAGAAAGATCACCTCAAGATGATGTTTGGGATCATGTGTGATCTCATGGATTGGTGTGATTCGAAAAGACCTTCTTCAAAAGGGGGAGTAGTGATGATGATGTTGCAATGGGATTGTATCATCCCTGGACACTAGTCCTAAAGTGATCTGCATACTTTTGCCTCTGTGTTGCAGTGGGATTGTATCATCCCTGGACACTAGTCCTAAAGTGATCCACAAACTTTCATCTCCATGTTGCAGTGGGATTGAATCATCCTTAGAATTATGTCCTAAATTGATAGGGGTTAATCATCTCGTAATTAGATCAAGTGAGGATTGCATCATCCTTGGACTTATGTCCTAAACTGAGAGAGGTTGATCATCTCGTAATTGGATCATATGAGGATTGCATCGTCCTTGGAATTATGTCCTAAAGTGATAGGGGTTGATCATCCCGTAAATGGATCAGGTGAGGATTGCATCGTCCTTGGACTTATGTACTAAAGTGATAGGGGTTGATCATCCCATAATTGGATCAGGTGAGGATTGCATCGTCCTTGTGCTTATGTCCTAAATTGATAGGGGTTGATCATCCTGTAATTGGATTAGGTGAGGATTGCATCGTCCTTGGAATTATGTCCTAAAGTGATAGGGGTTGATCATCTTGTAATTGGATCCGCAGTCTTTTGTCTCTGTGATGTGGATAGGATTGTATCATCCTTGGACTTGTGTCATAAAGAGAAAGGGATTGATCATCCTGTAATAGGATCATGTGTGTTGCAAGTTATTGTTGAAATAGTTTTAGTATTCTTATACTGAAATGGAAAATTCAGTATTTTTATAATGATGTTGATGTGGTAAGTTCAGTATTTTCATATTGATAATGTGGCAAGTTCAGTATTTTCATACTGATGATATGGCAGGTTCAGTATTTCTATATTGATGTTGATAAAACAGTTTCAGTATTTCTATATTGATATTGAGGATGATGTTGCTTTAGCATTTGATGCTAATGATGTGGTTGTGGTCACAACACTTTGTCTTGATGATGATGATGTTGTTCCAACACTTTGTGTTGATGATGATGTTGTTGTTTCAACATTTTTATGTTGATGATGATGATGATGTTCCAACATATCTATGTTGATAATGCAGATGATGATATATCATTTATTGATGATGTTGCTTTAGCACTAACATGCTAATGATGTTGTTGTTTCAGTATTTACATACTAATGATATAGATGATGATGTTTCGGTATTTACATACTGATGATGCAAATGATGATGTTTCAATATTCACATATTGATGTTGAAGAAGAAGATTCAGTATTCACATACTGATGTGGTAGAAGAATATTCAGTATCCACATACTGATATTACAGAAGATGATTCAATATCCACATACTGAGGTTGTAAAAGTTAATCCAGTATTCTCATACTCAGATCGATGATGAAGATACATGATGTTGTTCCAAAACTTCCTATGACATATAGAGATTCGCCAGTCAATTCTATAGTTGTGATGTAGAATACCTTCTTAGTTAAGAGGGAGTGTTGTTGCAGATGATGTTGTTGATGATCGAAAGATCAAGTGTTGTTGTAGATGATAAAGTGCTGTAGAATATGAAGATAAAAATGAAGACCCAGTGTTGTAAGAAGATGATGCTCCAGTACTGAATATATTGAATATGTTCCAATAACTGTTCTAGTTGTTGATGTTGTTGAAGAAAAATTCTGATTATTTATAGATGTATCACCTTGATGTTGTTGATGATGCTCTCTCTCCCTGCTCCTACAGTTGATGTTGATGTTTTTAGTAGAATACCCTTCTCGTTAAGGGGGAGTATTGAAATATTGTAAATTCGAAGGAAATTATATTTTATTGTTGTTGTGTTCTCCTTCGGAGATGTTATTCCTCCATTCGAGACGTCCTCGATGCAATTGGTCATGTAAAAGTCATGAGGTAAACCCTATGTTGTAATTCGGGGCAATAGTACCCGCAAAAATAATATATAAAATGTATCTGAAAGGATATACCAACTTTGTTGTCTTTAGGAGATTAAGATAGAGGAGCACTTCATACTTCATTGCCCCATCTATTAAAAGATCCAAGAACATTATTATTTCCTTTTCAAGAAGGTCGTAGGCCTCCCTCGCCACCTTCTTCAAGTATCTAGACCAACAGTTCGTGGCCTTGTTCATGAGGGAAGCCCTTGGACTATGATCTCAATCACTCCGGTCACCACTCCCATGATTGGACACTTTTGAGTCTCCCCAGGTAGGTCAGCCCTAATTAGGAAACATTGCTGACCTAATTGGTTAGTTGAGTCACTCACCTAATGAATATAAATAGGTGAGGCACCTCTCTCATTTAGACACACCTTACACTCAAGCATTGAGAGAGAGAGAGAGAGAGAGAGAGAGAGAGAGTATACTATGGAAGAGGAGCATCTATTCTTGTTCTTGGGGTTTTACACTGTACTTGATCGAATTCTATACTGAGGAATTTTTGCGGGGTTTTCTCCCTTGTGGTTTCCCCGAGGAAAAATATTTGTGTTCTCTTGTGTTGTTGTACTTGAATTTATTTCAGTGATCCTTTGCTTATGGTTATGATGTTATGATGCTAAATGTTTTATATCTTGTATAACTATTAAAAATCTAACACTCTCTAACTTCCTTGGACATAGAACATGATCAAGAATGCATGGCACCTAAAGTGGATAATATACATAGAATAATTAAATATAGTGATTGAGAAACACAACCTAGCCACTAGCAAGACCATACATTTCCTATAAAAAATGCCAACAATTGAATTGCTAGAGTTTAATCATCAATGGATTGAAGAAAATAATCTAGTGATTGATAGTTGGGTAAGTGCGTACTAGTATTCATCCAAAGCAAACCATGGAAGTGAATTTTAATGAACTTCCAAATATGGTTATTGACGACTGATAGGGATGATGCTTAATTCATACTATTGGTAGACTATTTCAGCGAAAATGATTTCTATGATACCACACAAGAAGATTATTACAACACAACAAGTAACTCAATTTTTCGTTGAAAAAGTTTAGGTGCATTTTGTTCTACCATCATCAATCATCTTTGGCCTCCTCAAAGAATATTTAGATGACTTTTGGTGGCAATATGGGGATTGATGGCACACCAAATTGAAGAGAATTATTTCTTTCCATCCACAAATAGATGGATGAACTAAGATAGTAATCCTACCATTGTTCAATTTATATCCATGTTTAGCCATCAACATCTAAAGACTCGAGGTACCAACTCATCCTATGTGTGACACCATTATAACCATGCAAATCACAACATAACATATACTTCACCATTTGAGGCATGGCTTGAATTCTTGTCCAAGAATCCATTATCTATTTTTGGTTCTGTACCAAGGGCATTGAAAATGAAGAAGCTGTTGTGCATAAGAAAGTAGTAAAGTTCATTGACCACATCCAAAAATTTCATGTTTAATTTCACAAATATTTACAAAAGATTCAATAGAAGCACACTGGTAGGCATGATCAACACCACATAGATCACCAATATTGCACATGAGACAAATTGTATGTGTCTTTAGAAAGATTAGATCAAGGAGAAAGAAGAAACTATGAAGGAAACTCATATGTGGACCATACACAATCATGAAGAAAACTGCGATGGACATATTTAAGTTGCATTCCAAGCATTCATGGGGATTCATCAAGTGTTCAATGTATATCACATGAATATCTCTAAGCTGTCAATGATTGAGAGAGATTGAGAGGGGATGGCACAATTTTGTACATTAGAAAGAATGAGTGACCATATAGTAAGCCATGCAACTTTATTAGATTAGGTTCAAAGGGAAATCATCGCAATTGAAAAGTAGTGCACTTGAGAGAACTTAGAATATCAAAAAAAATTCTGAACTAGCGAGACAATTATTGGGGAGCATTCTCTTAAGTAAAAAACAATTTAACATCATATGAGATCATAAGTTGAACATGTCCATGGTAGTTGCAAATGTGTTGAGGAGAAGTTTGTTGATTATTTGTTTATGTGAACATTGAAATGGTTATTGCTCCATGAGAGTGATTTATGCATAAATAAATAACATAGGTTGGGTAGCATACTGAACCACCTCATGTAGTTTTAGTGTGACATATAACATTGTGTCACATGTCAAGCTAAAAGTAATGTCATGTAGTCTAAAATTTTGACTTAATTGAGCATGATGAAGTTCAGTGTTAAACATTGTCTCATAGCCTTGCATGTTGGCAATGTTGCAAGCACTATAATAAAATAGCATAAAGCTTGCCAGCAAAGTTGGACAACCCAACATCAATATATTCAAAATTTCAGCAAAGACATTTTCCAATGACATTGTCTCTTCTTCCCCATTTCTATAAAATAGTGTACTATATGGAATATGAACGGATGAGAGATCAAGTACTTTGTCTTCTAATAGCTATGTTTGAAGACAAATAGCTATGTTTTTTATATTAACCATGGCATTGTTTATTAAAGGATTCATGTTATTCATATGACTCATTTTTCCTTTTTTTTTTCAATGAAATATAAATTTGGTTTCTTGCCCTCATGCCATTGTCTATTTGATGTTTGTTTGTTTTACTGTGTTAATGCATTATGTAGTATTGGTAAAAGCGTGCAATGAATTAAACATTGTGATTTCTCTAGTGGTTGTGGATTTCATAAAGATGGTCCTCATTTGAATCATCATCGCAAGGCATAAGATCTAGATGGTAGTAAATCTAGATTTCGTCCACCAACCCAAGGAACAAAGATTTAAAAGGTGACTAAACTTTAGAACAAAAATATATATTAAGGCACGAGAACTATATGATAGTGAATCTAAATATTGACTATTATTTCAAATTCAAACAAAAAACAAAAGAATAGCTAACTTGACAACAATTAACCTTTTGTATTAAAAAGAGGTTGTAGCCAAATTGGACAACAAAATAATAATACACAATATAAAGAGTATTGCCGCAACCAATAAATCTAAATGTCAAAAATAAATAAATAAATGTCATCTCGAAATTGAACTATCCATCCTTCCCAATTCCTATTCCTATTTACTTGGAGGTATATTGTTGTATGCACATATTTAGGGGAAAAAACTACCTAGAAATACATGATAAACACAAAAGATTACTTGAGATTTTGTCCCACTAGGGACTTCTTCTTTATGGAAAAATTAGTTCGATAGAGCATGCTTAGTTTGTCACATATCTACATCAATCAATTTTGTTGCATTGAACACTCCTCCAACAAATTCCTTGATTGGCTTTGCTAGACAATGGGGTGTTACAATCTTGTCCTACCCAAACATTATTCCTATTTACTTGGAAACTATATTTCCATACATAGTGATTTAGCAAAAATACTAGTTGGAAATACATGATAAACACAAAATATTACTCGAAATTTGGCTAATTAAGGGCTTCTTCTTTATGCCCAACTTGGTTCATCAAAGCACACTCAGTTGGCCCCATATCCACAACAACTGATTTTGCTATGTTGAACTCCCCTACAGCAAATTCCTTAATTGGCTTGGTTGAACCCACGAGTACTACACTCTCCTCCTTTACCCAAGAAGGATGATAAGGAGAAGAGGTCATAAAATAAGCATTGAGTGAAGGGGTAGGAAACCACATTGCTAGAAGATGAAGGTGGGTTACAATCATAGAGGCCAAAGAAAATAGGGTGCCTATATTCACTTCTAGTTCCTTATACTTTCTATTATAAATATGGATGAATTTAATAAAGTCTTCCAATATTTCCCAAATGAAGACATATGGAGAGTAGATTTCATTGTATACTCACATTCTTCATTCCATCATGTCCATTGCTGAATTTGACAATTCACATTGAGCCTCTATGACTTGGTGTTCACATATTCAAATCCCTTTCCTAACCTTCATTGATTCAGACAAGATGCAACACCTTGATAGATAATGATAGCTAGCCATGGGAAGCTCCAATTCACAATAGAGACAAAATATTACTTTGAATTTATCAAACCATAAGTTGTCCTAGTAGCCAATGCCTTTCCCCCATCCAATTCTCTCATGAAATGACTATGGATGCCATAAAAAATTCCCAAGTGTATTGTTTGTAGCCAAATTTAGAGAGGATCGGTGCCAAAGAAGCTATTAGAGTAATGGACCTCACATTCCAATACAAAGCAATACAACCACATGCAATAACCCTCTTCAACATCGAGTTTATATTAACTCCCATCACTTGCAAGAATGAATGACAAGGTATAATCGATCTCCATGGAGGATTTAATTCTTGCTTTGCACTTGCATGTGTGGGTTAATACCTGTGGAAATCATACATGTTCATGAGAAATATGGGATGATGTTAAGGAATGATAAGTTTTGGGTTCTCAAGATTTGAAGAAAAACCAATTTAGACATTAGACATCCTACATAGTCATAAAGGTTAGTAAACTAATAGAATTTCCACATCATTATTTATAGTATGACCAAACCCTAGAACTTAACTAAACTCTTGATTTCCTTCAAATCTAAGATACAATATCTAAATAATAAAAATTAATCTTAATTTTAACTCTCTATAATGTATAGGATGCAACCAAATATTTTCGCCCACATGGGTGTGGCTCATTGGCGATTCGCTTGATATGAAGTCATGTGTTGTAAAAAAATTCACAAGTTAAAATCACACCCGGAAGTTACCCATGTCTCATGCTTGTGGGCGATTGTAGGGCACCTAGGGTTATAGTGGTAACTGGAAGGGATCCCTAGACCTCATGTCATGCGAGTACCAACCCAGTCCCCAGTTATTGATTCCCCATGTCACGCGAGTACCAACCCATTCTCATTGCTTTGAGGAGGAGATATCTCTTGTTTCATCCATTAGTTTCCATCTTAGAAGAGACCATCTAGTGTGAGATTTTAGGATCTCAGCTCGGGGGTGATCTTTCGGGGAAAATTTTACACTGAATAATAAAGTTAATCATTATACCTCATAGACATGTATGTAAAGGCCATGCTATAAATGTTATTTGCACCTATGGTTTGATAAGACTTTTACTATGTTGACCTCAAGGCTTATCTCATGTGTCGAATCAATAAGTTGTTTATCTTTGGTTATATTTGGGTTCTCAAGATTTGAAGAAAAACCAATTTAGACATTAGACATCCTACATAGTCATAAAGCTTAGTAAACTAATAGAATTTCCACCTCATTATTAATAGTGTGACCAAACCCTAAAACTTAACTAAACTCTTGATTTCCTTCAAATCTAAGATACAATATCTAAATAATAAAAATTAATATTAATATTAACTCTCTATAATGTATAGGATGCAACCAAATATTTTCGCCCACACGGGTGTGGTTCATTGGTGATTCACAAGTTCAAATTACACCCGAGCTTACCCGTGTCTCATGCTTGCGGGCGATTATAAGGCACTTAGAGGTATAGTGGTAGTTGGAATGGATCCCTAGACCCCATGTCACGCGAGTACCAACCCAGTCTCCAGTTATTGATTCTCCTAGTCACAAAAAAAAATGCAACAAATTTTTTTCACATTTCACCCATCAAGAAATTCAATATTGAAGTACATCGACAGTTAAGCAAATGTAGAGATTGTTTCAAATTTTATTGATAGATATATTATTTTAAGAAAATAAGAAGAAAACAACTTTTCTTTATTGTGCATTCTTTTTCAAAGATTGGAAAAGAAATGACTGTTCGAAAATGGCTACTTTAAACAACGACATAGCACCAAAAGGACAAGCATAAGAATAGTCTTAAACACATGGTCAATAATTTCATTTCCTTTTTTTTTATCCATTGGGAGATGCTTGGTGGACAATTCCACGTATGTTTGTCGAAGGCCATTAATGAAGACCATGACTTTTCCTCGAGTTAATTACCTTCAAAAGCAAGCATTATACTTGTGGACATATTTCCTTCATAGAACGATTGGTGCGAGATCTTCGGTAAGCTATCTAAACTTAGCAATTGAGATAAGACATTCATAGCGTCGTTGACATTGACATGAGAGAACCATATATAAAGGAAAATGATAAGTGGAAAATCAATATGATAAATTACAACACAACTATGCCATGAAAATCAATATATGATAAATTGCAAAACAACCCTGCCACATTGTTTTGGTTATTTTATTGTTTTATAAATTTGATTATAATGATTTATAGTTTCATGGTGGTTTTCTTAATAATGGGTAGAGTGTTATTTGAAACGTTGGTATTTTCAAATCATTTATTAAGATATTAAATTGTATGACATTTCATTGTTTATATGATACGTTTAACTTAGTTTATAAAGATGTACATATTTAATCCAAAAAAAATTATATTCTATTAAAAAATATTTTAAAAAATCTCAAAATTTCAAAAATAAAACACCACTAAAAAGTAAAGTTGGGAAGACAACGACATATTAGACATTATATCATGCACGATCATGTTTTTTGCTAATTATTTATAAAACAAAATCGATGCTTTTGCTAATTAACTTAAAATGTGTCCAAATATAACCAAAGATAAACAACTAATTGATTCGACACATGAGATAAGCCTTGAGGTCAACATAATAAAAGTCTTATTGGCCCAAGATAGACAACTAATTGATTCAACACATGAGATAAGCCTTGAGGTCAACATAGTAAAAGTATTATCAAACCATGGGTGCAAATAAAATTTATAGCATGGCCTTTACATACATGTCGATGAGGTATAATGATTAACTTTATTATTCATAGTGTAAAATTTTCCCCGAAAGATCACTCTCGAGCTGAGATCCTAAAATCTCACGCTAGATGGTCTCTTCTAAGATGGACACTAATGGATGAAACAGGAGATATCTCCTCCTCAAAGCAATAAGAATGGCTTCTAGCCCTACTTCCTCAGGATTGTCCCCCTCTCCCGAAAGACAAGATCAAAATTAATGCACTTTCTTTCTTGCAGTTTTCCCCCTCTCCCAGAAAGGTAAGTAGTGATCGGTCTCGGGATTGTCCCCCTCTCCTAGAGCACCACTTACCAAAATGTATAGCTCACTTGTCGAAATTTTCCCCCTCTTTTGCAAGATGAGAACAACTAGAAATGAGATATCCACACATAATTGTCCCCCTCTCTTATTGGATAATCTTGGAAACAACACTTGTGACCTCCCAAGTCAAATCACAACTCAAATATCTACTAGATCATTTAAAACAAGAGAACATTAAGGCCTAGATACCTGTCTGGGATTGTCCCCCTCTCCCTTAGGTCCTAACGCAATCGGAATGAGACATCCACATAAAATTGCCCCCCTCTCATGTTGGATAATATCAGTGAAACAACAATACTTTCGACCTCCTAATTCAATGCACAAACTCAAATCTCCACTAGAGCATTTGAAACAAAGGAGAAACAACTCTCCCCACACCACAGATTGAATTCCTACTAGGGCATTGGTACCACATGGACAATACTACCATATACACCCTCTAGATCCCTACTAGGGCATCTGAAACACATGAAGAATTGGTCTCCAAGACCAATAGAATGGCTCATTAGATTCTCCTATATCTGCAAACAAAATTCATTGCAAAATTGTGCAAGTATAATGGCCAAACCTCCCTTTGGCATTCCGAACCCAACTAGAGCACTGCTCATCTCTTCTCCCAGACCTGCACAAACAATGAATGACTTCCCTCTGATCAATTCAAACCTCCTTAGACTAAATCAAATTTCCTCTAAGAATTTGACTCTAGGCCACTAAGGAAGGACTCCTGATCACTGGAGCTTCCTAACAAACACAAGCAAGCACTCACTAGCCCATTCAAGTTCTTCACTAAGCAACTTGAATTCACTGAGATTGACTTTAAAACATGAAAAAGACACTTCCAGTCATTGACTAATTTTATTTCAGCAAAATTGGCTCAAATCCACCTTAACTGACTCTTAATCGCCTTTGAATTACTCCTCCCGCATGAGGATGACTCGAATTCACATATTATTTACTCCTGTGCACTAGAGGCAACTCAAATTCACAAGGACTGACTCAAATTAACTTACTGTAACTCAGTTAAACTTGAACTAACTCAAATTAAGTGAATATAACTTAGTTAAACTCAAACTAACTCAGATTAGCTGATTGTAACTCAGTTATACTCAAACTGACTCAAATTAACTGAGATTAACCGAACATTAATTACTGACTGAAACTCAGTTAAACTCAAACTAACTCAATTAACTGAATATAACCAAGTTAAACTCAAACTAACTCAAATTAACTGATTGTAACTTAGTTAAACACAAACTGACTCAAATTAACTGACATTAATTGAAGATTAATTGAAATTAACTGACAGTAACTCAATTTAACTAGATAAACACTCTAATTAGAGTGGAGTTACAAGAATAAGTGCATGGTTGAATCAATATAATCAATTAGGTGCATAATACATGAGTGAAGTGATAGTGGGTCCCATTAATAATCAGAAGAGGAATATTCTCACCAGTGAGGACATAATTATTACATGCATCTGCATGCTAGACATTGATTTTGAGTTTTAGGACCCCCACAGTCCAAAATTAATAAAATTAGGAAGGATAGAGTAATGTTAGGGGGATTTGTAACTCCTAACCCCAACCCCTTCTCATATGAAATTCCAAGACCCCCCAACAATGTTATTGTCATGTTGTGCCACTATCAATTATACTAATACTAATACTAATAATATAATAATAACATAATTCAACAATAATCATCATATTATTCATGGTTCCTGTTCCACACACCTAGTGTCACTATGAAGAAAATAACCAAAATCACATGTGTTCGGGACTTACCTTTGGGATAATACATAAATCACTAGGTGATCAAATTTTCTTAAGTGTTGATATCCCCCCTTGCACTTGGGTAGTTTGTAGACACATACGAGACTTTAGATAAGTTAGCATGTTACTCAAAATTACACCTCCTTACTAAAGTTTCGGCATTAGGACAAAGTCTTAGATGTCCCTAATACCTACCCAATATGAAAGCCTAACATATGACTGTTCCACCTAATTATCAATCATTAATAGGTAACCTTAGTAGCTTCTCCTAGGTTTTGCATAGGTGACTACAAATGGGAAGTTCTTGATGTACTTGAGGGAAATATAGAATCTCTGTTGGAACCTTCCCTTGAGTTTAGGGGCAAATGTTTTACAATCCCCTATTTTTTTGGATTTTTTTTTGAAAATACATTTTCCAACTAGCCATTTTCACTTTGAAAATTCACCTATTTTTTACACTAAATATGTTAATATTGATAATATGCAACAAATTTTACAATATTTAATAGTAAGTTGTATGTGTTTTATTGAATATTCATCTACAAATTTATATGTATTATTTTTCAATTTGAAATAATCAACTAGAATACTATAGTTTGGTATAATGTTATAATCCTTAAAAAATACCTCGAGGTCCCCTTCTTCTGAAGGGGATTGTACCTTAGGTGGTAATTTTATGGGGTTACTATAATTGCTTGCCTTACCTCCCCTAATTGGATTTTGGCCATCATCATCCCAGGATGACATTCAGAAGGTCATTTTTTATTCCTTACAGGATGGGCCTCAAGCTTTAATCACCTTGGGCTAGTTTTACAAGGGCATGTTTTTCTTGTTGTTGTCATTTAGAATTTTTTTTGTAAATAGTGTGTTAATTGGTGCCATGCTTAGATGGCCATAGTTTTTGTTTTCACTGTAAAAAAAACATTGTTTCTTACATTGTGCTATCATTCCAAAGTGGTTTATTAGTCATCCTACCATTCATGGTGGACCCAAGGTCGTCCTCCTTAGCTCATAGGGCCAACTCCAGCGAGGCATAGATTTGAAGTTGTAGAGTTATGGTTGAGTGAATAAAAAGAAGAAGCGTAGAATACTTTGAATATACCTATTAGAGGGGATTAATATCATGATAACCTTGCAATCAGAGGCTAATGTCAAGATGATATTTTGTGATGCCTTAATGGAGAGATTCCTTTAATAAGTGACAAATATCTTCCGCCTCCTCCTTAAGGAGATTTTGATCCATTGGTTGTAAAGTGCATTGAATCTCCTTTAGTGATTTCAATCCTATACTTGTTGGTTTAGAAAATACTCTTCTTCTCGAAGTGGATGAATTCCCTCTTAGGATTAATCTACATTCCTTTTTACACAATCTTCCACATTCCATCTTAGGGATGTCAAATGTTGCTCAATTTCTAGGTTTAGGGGGTGGAAACCCCATAAACTGTGTTTATGTTGGGGACAATAATGTCTCCATAGGAATTCCAACTAGTAAATTCATTCCCTATATATGTGTCCCTATAAGTGGCAAAATCAGAATCTTTAGGAATATTTTTTATTAATTTGAGTGTCCCTTCCATGGCATTTCCTATCAGTAGTGGAAAAATTCTTAGTTATCGAATATCTATCAGGGGTGGAAACATTCTCAGTTCTGGAAATCCTATTGAGAGTGCCACTATTCATAGTTTTGGAATATTTTTGGGTCGGGAATTTAATCCTGGTGAAGGTTTTCAAATGAGTAGAGGGCCTAATCCTATTGAGAGTGCCACTATTCATAGTTTTGGAATATTTTTGGGTGGGGAATTTAATCCTGGTGAAGGTTTTCAAATGAGTAGGGGGTCTATCATTGGCGAGCAAAATACCATAGTGGGGAAGAATATAGGAGGAAGTGTCATGCATAGCAAGATGTTGAGTATGGAATTAGGTAGACCTAGTTTATCAATTGTGACACCCTTGTTGTTTTTGGAAACCCTTAACCTACCCAATTTGTTGTGTTTTATCAATAACATAATTAGCCATGACCCTTCATGGTTGACTATCCCTACTAAGCTACTTTTAGACATTCCAAATTTTAAATCCAACAAAATTAGAGAATACCCTTCCAATCACGTAATAACATTGTATTTATGGTGTTCTTATAACTCCATGATGGCAAATAGTGTGATGTTGAGAATTTTTTATAGAACCTTGATAGGAATCATAACTAAGTGGTATATTGAGTTTCCCCAGACATATCATAATATATTTTCATCATTGGAAATGTATATCTTGACTCACTTTTGATTTTATATCCTCTATGCAGAGATTAGAATTGAGTTCATATAATCCTTGAGACATTACACTTCCATCCATATATCCAATCATATACATGAGTGGAGGTGGCATCATAGTATGATTGAGATTGAAATATTAGGCCATATCTTAGATGATTTTTTTATGAAGTATTTGTTGCCAAGCATTTCTAAGTATGTAACCATGTCAAGTGTAGTACCCTATTAGAGTAAGTCATCATTAAGTCTCAAAAGTTAGACTTGGTCTAATCATAGTCTATGATGTTGTATGAAATCATACATAACACCCCTAGATAAAATATTAAGAAGATGTTGCTAGGTCCACATGTTAATGATGTTATAAAATATGTTGGAAATGTAATTGTTAATCATGTCGTTAATTAAATGGGACATATTTCCATATATAGTAATTATCTCATTGTAGCATCTTATTCCCATACTACCTAATCTCCTTCCCAAATCTTTGATGCTAACTCAATTCAATCCATGAAACTCAAAGTGTATCCAATAACACGAGGGTGATAAAAAGAAGAATACAAAAGGAAAGGAAAAGGAAAATTATATGGTAGAATGAATGTTGGCCCTTTCATTTTTGGGAGAAAATTGTGGGCAATAGATGGTTAGGAAGAGTAGTGGAATAAAATGGGGGTTATATCAAGAGATGAAACAAATACATGAAGAGGATGCAATGAAATTCAATTGCCAACAACTAAGAGGATGGAACATAATTAATGCACCAACATGGGTAATGGATAAACTTAGTTGTCCTTACCCTTTCTGGAATTTTCTTGACAAGGTAAATGTTAGAAAATAATTTTGTATAAAAACCTATGTAGACTAAGGGAATGGGGTTATTAGTGTTAGGAAAAGGGATTATTAGAGATACTATTGTGGCTACTGTTAATGTTGCTATTGATTTTCTATTGTAAGGAATGTTGCAAAATGGAGGTTGTTAGGTTGGGTATATTGACAATAAAGATATATGAAGATTCTCTAATGTAACAAAACACATTTTGGTTTCATCCTAGATACATGAATATAAGGATATTATTTGGTACCCCCTTTTAAATTTGTGTGCAATCATTATTTGAATGTTGAATCTAGTTTATTGTTTATATATGGATATGGTGATATCTCTAATTTATAGGATTATAATGGCTTTGGTTTTATCTCTATTACATGTTTTTTTTCACTTCTGAATAATGCATAGCTATTAATCCTTTTACATGTCTCGAGTTGAATCCATCCTCTGCGATTTCCCCCATATTTCCATGGTTTTGGCTACACTTTGGGTGAGACCGTTCTCCTTTTGGGAATATTGAAAATGAAAGTGCAACTAGACTACAATGGAACCTTTGTTGTCCCTTTAATAAGAACCATAATCTCAACTTAATTCCAACGATGAATAAAGGTACAAAAATAAATACTTGATAGAGGGGAAGAAAGAGAAAAATAAATTTAATCTCTTGTAAGTTTTGCAAAGAATATCATCTTGCACACCAATTCCCTAAGCGGAAGGAAGCATGGAGACTACTTTCTCACTTTGCTACTCAACAAAAACAACCTACAATCCTTAAAAACATGTTTCCTCACGAATAGAAATAGTTGGTTGTATGTAAGCCTACACCCTCATAAGGGGGTATCTAGAACTCCTTTGTAAGAGGGGGATGCATCAAATTATAATATTTACATATGTAACCAAGATGTTAATGTTAAAATTCATTATCATAATTACTATTCTTCTAAAGTTAGATCATCAAAGAAGGAATATTCCCAATCCTATCCAAATGAACCTTTGTAGATAGAGAATCCGGTGCTAGAAAAAATGCCACGACCTCCCAAGTGTATATTGTGAGGGACTATTCATAATCCATATTCTAGGGATGTCAAGAAATATGGTTTTGTAGAATACTTAGATCAAGTTCCATGCACCATGTCTTCAAAGTTACCCCTCATAGCATAAGAAATTTTTTTAATGCAATTGGTAGGATTGATTCTTTTTATGCTATTGATCACTTACAACTTTGACAATGAAATGCCTAGCCTCCCTCACGATGTTTACTTATATATTCAAATATCTTATCACAACATGAATGTATTCAAATATGTGGTTGATGAAGAAGCCTCCACATGCGTTATTTTTTATAAATGTGGCAAACTTTAGGTTATTTTGAGCTCTATCTTCTTGCCTTGTTAAAGGATTTCAATGGTTATTTGTTTCAATCCACACATAATCATTCCTATTCTCGTACTTTATAGGTGGTAATACTATCTCAATATAAGTAGAAGTAGTTGATGTGTCGATTTACTATAATCTTCTATTTAGACAGAGATGGATGTATAAGATGAAGGTTGTCATGTCTTATGTATTTCAAGTGTTTAAATTCCCTAATCGAGGAAATATCATGATTATTGGATAGTTGTCATATTGTTTGCTCAATTCTAAAACTAAATATGGGATAGACGTTCCATTTGTGGATGGTTGTTGCAACTCATTTTAGAGAATAGGTGTTGGGATAATTAATGACTCTTCATTGATGGGTACAATTCCTCTTCCTCCACCTATAAATTATGTAGCATTATCATCTATATGTGTGATATTGTATGTCACCAATGAATCTTATGGTCCCTTCCAAAATTCATTTTAAGGAGAGAGATTTGCATCGATATGCTCAGTTCCCTTCCAACTTTATTATTTTGTGGAGGATCAACAATTCATGCCAGTCAATTTAAATTTGGAGTGATAGACTAGATATATATGCTCTATGATGCCCTTGTATGAGTTTCAAGACACCCAGCAATATAATTAGACGGATACCTTATATTTTTTACTAGGATCTTCTCCTTCACGAGGAATGTTATTATTTTACTTTACACATGTAGGCCTTCAACCCTCCCAATTCAAATGACAATTTGGAAATGATCTTGCCTTTTAATGAGGCTATTATGAAGGTTGTGACCATTACATACATTTTATGGGATGTCATGCATCATTAATCATATTTTCTCCCTATACCGGGCTAATAAGAGGTTGAACATAGAAGTTTGGTTTTGCGGGGAGAGTTGAATTCCTATCTAGGCATGACTCCAATATGTGACATGTATAGAAAAATTAATATGGATAATATATATAAGACTTGTTAATCAACATCTCCTCTAATCCCAACTTTATGGAAATGTACTTATAGGAGTTTATTGTTCTCCGTAAGCAGTAGAAACCTAAAATACCTAGTTTAAGGAATTTCACAATGTATTTGCTTGGTCTTATGAAGAAATGTTAGGCCTTAGTCCTAGTATTGTGAAACGTGAAATTAATACATACAATAGTTCCAAAATAGTTCAATAGAATTTGAGACACATTAATTCAAATAAGGAAACTACCATTAAGGTAGAAGTTGAGAAATGATTGAAAATTGGATTTATCTACCCAATCACTCTAACTAAATAGGTGTCAAAACTAGTTCCTATTGATAAAAAGCAAGGAACTATCATAATTTGTATTGATTTTCATGGTCTAAATAATGTGTGCCCTAAATATAATTATCCTACACCTTTTATAGACCAATTACTATTGTGTGTTCTGAAAATCAAATATTCTCCTTCACTAGATGGATGTTTCGATTATATCCAAAGTTAGGATTAGCATAAAACATCATTTATATATTCTAGGGGAACATTTTTCTATAAAAAAAAATTGTTTTATCAAAAATACATTTGAGTGATGTTTCAACATGCCATGTCATACAATTTCCACAACATCCAACACATTGTAGAGGCCTATGTGAATGACTTAGTTTCTCATTTCGATAGAAGAGTTGAGCATCTACCCCATCTTTGAGATTTTTTTGAAAGATGTTGACTTTATAAAATTTGATTCAATCCACATAAGCACATTTTTTGTGTCACATCTAGGATATTGCTTGTATTCATCATTTCCAATCATGTGATTGTAATGGATCCCTTCGAAATAAAGACAATAGTTCAATTGTATCCTCTAAGATCAATTCGTCAACTTCAAAACCTTCAAGGAAAGGTGAAATTTTTGTAAAGAATAATAACCTATTCTGTTAAGATTACAAAAGGATGCATGTGCCTTTTGAGGAAAGGAGTTCCAATTATTTAAGAATATAAAGTGTAATGATGTATTAATGCTTTGAAAATAAATGTCATGACAGCCTCAGTGTTGAGTCCTCTAGATTACAAGTATTTTTTTTTTATCTTATGACATTTGAATATTCCATCGCTATGGTTTTGGTTCAAGAATATGAGTTGCATCAAGATCATGATTTATTGTCTAAGAAAAGGGCTTACAATGTTCTTGAATTGATGTACAAACCTAATGAGGAGTTGGAACTAGTAGCTACGCATGCTATATAAAGTATTTAACATTATATTATTCTTAGGCATATGATTATGATCACATATTGTAACCTAATGCAACCTATATTGACTCAAAAAATAATTGGGGGAAAGTATTCCAAATGGATAGAAATTCTTCAATAATCTGAATTGGAATTGGTGCCTTCAAAATATAAGAAGTCTAGGGCCTTTGCTAAATTAATTTTGATGTTCCCTAGGAGCATTGAGTAACATATGGTTAATGAGTCCTTGTTGAACAAGCATTTTTTTTCTCATTTCCATAGTGGATCCTTGGTATGGAGATATCATTATGTATCTCTAGACCTTGAAATTTGTCTCTCACTTGTCTCATGATGGACATTGGCATAGTTTCCATCAAACCCAAACTTATGTCATCATCAACAAAACTTTGCATGATCGAGGGCTTGACTTGATTCATTGAGGAGTTGGACAAGGTTTTGAATGATTTCCATGGTGGAGTGTGTGGTGGTCATTTATCTAGGATGGAAACAACCAAAAATATTTTGGGTATAGGGTATTTATAGCCTTTAATTTTAAGGGATTGTACTCATGCCTTCAAGAAATATCATACTTTCCAACTATTTAATAAGAATATGCACACTCCCACCACTCCATCACATCATGTCAAGACTATCAACCCCTTTGCAAAATGGGGTTTTGACCTTGTATTCCCAGTGGCCATACACACATCATTATGGTTGTAGATTACTTCACTTAGTGGGTGGAATCAATGTTTACCTTTCCTAATGACAATAAAATGGCACTTGTTTTCATATGTAATCATGTTATTGCGATCTTTGGGATGCCTGTAGAGAATATTATCGATCATGGGTCACATTTTCAAAATATTATGATGATAGACTTCACAACACAATTTGGCTTTCAACAAGAGAATTCAATTCCATACTATCCTCAAGCCAATGGTCAGGTAGATGTTAATAAGATCTTGAAGACTATGCTTGAAATGATAGTTCATTATAATAAGTCCAATTAACATTTAATGATTTTCTTGTTCTTTGGACATACTGACCAACTATAGAAAATTCCATGGGTTTTAAATTGTTCATGGTATAGAAGAAGTCTTGTTGATTGTGTTATGCCTTAGAGTATCTGTAGCATTCCCACGTAGGTCTACTAAAGAGAGGGTTTAAAACTATTGAGGTAAAATCCAAGTTGAAGTGTAGAGTCTTGATTTGGGGCTAAATACCCCTAATCATATCATGGATGATTCACTTGATTTCCACCTCTAGGATGTGCTCCCCTTGTAAGGGTCGGTTCCCTTGGGGGGATAATCACTTGGACGCATGACCACACTCATTTATTTTCCATTTAAAAGGTGATAACACTTTGTAAAGGAATTTTTACCCTATCTAGCAAACGTTATTTTCTCACTTGGACCTATTTTACCCCTCATTTAGGTTGTGTGACCCACAAATTGTCCTTCCTTATTTAAGAAGCATACAAGGATAACGAAGGAGGACGTTGAGGGCACACATATGTTGGGGTTAGTTGGGGCATGATGTCCTCCTTTTGGCACACCTAAAACTTGATGTAGCTTAATTGCACTTTATTTACTACTTATATGTCATTTAGATATATTTTATTGTTATTATGAGTGGCTTAGCCTGCAAAGTTGTGGGTGAGCAATCCAAATGCTATGTGTTTCAAATTATCTTGTAGGATCATAACTTGAAATTAGGTGAGGCTAGTCTTATATAAGTAGCACCTCCCTCTCATTATAAAAACGTAATAAGATATTGGTGGTATCTTTTCTCCTTCTCTTGGTTGATTGGAGATATTGATGTTATGCTTACCTCTTTTGGATGATCTTTCTCTCTTGAAGGTTGAGTTGGTGAAGTTCTAATGTTTCTCTTACACATGCTAATGGTTCATTCTAATTAATAGTTTTAATAACTCAATAAAAAAGGTGACATAAGGATTTATCTTGCTCCTCTTTGCTAAATGTTGGTAAGTTATACTTCTAACATAGTATAATGGTGCTATTATGATGCATAATAATAAATTGTTAAGGTTTCTTACTATTATTTTGTTAACCTTACTTGAGGAGAGCTTTCTTTAATTGAATCTCTTCACTATTATTAGGCCTTGGACTTCTTCTATTTCCCTAAATATGCTCTTCTACCTGACCTTGGTGGTTACTAGTTGATGCCCTAATTGCAGGTGTTGAAATCCATTCTAAGAGAGGGATGTTAGTTTCAATCTTTCAATGCCATAAGAATTGAGACAATAATCATATGCCCTATATTTTCAACAATTATATCTCTATTTTATCAATTTACATGCCTTTTATTTTACATGCATATTTATATATGGAAAACCCCTAGAAATATAATATTGTTGGAAAACCCCTAAAATTCCAAATGAATTCAAAACTCCAAAAATAACCGTGAGTTTGTAATTCTGGTCCATCCATCAAATTCTCCTTAGTGGATTTATCCATGGATATTTAAGGGTGTCCTCACTTTCCTTGGTGCATTGGGAACATGAACATGTGTTTTGTCAATTCTAAGTGGATCGTCAAGTGCACCCTAGTTCACTTTATCTTCTCCCCTTCAAAGTGAACTTTTATGAGGTAGTGCCTTAAAAAGTGTGAAACCCTACCTTGGGACTCATGAAGTGTATTAAATTGATGATATCTATTTATGTTGACCAGTAGATCAAATTAATTCCTTTATATGTTTTATGTGTCCTTTTTATTCATTGTTGACTCCATATAAAGCCCTGATCTTAGCAATAAGGCTTGTAGAAGGGTATTTGCAGATGTGTGTCTGTAGGTGTTCTTTCTCCATTAGGGAACCACCCTTAGAATTAGGAATTACTCGAAGATGTTGAGGAGTTAAGTTCTGGTCACAATGGGTCTATCCCCTCTCGTATGCTTACCATCACTAGCATTGTCCATACTTACTTTGATTTGAAAGGATTGCTAGTTTAAGAGGTAAACTTTTTGGCATCATTGTCATGAACACTTTAAAAACGTTGCAGGATGGTGGGGGCATGTTTATCGAAACAATTAAAGTTCATATCCATAGAATGAATGACAAATTTAGTAAAAGAACATTTCATGAAGTCCGACAATGCTATAACATTTTTGGTGCTATCATTGTCGGGTCCTCAAAGAAAAGTGATGGCATTCTATTGAAGAGAGATTCCTGAGTTGAATCATTTAGATACATACAAAATATACCTGTGGTCCATGTACATTGTTGCTTCGTACTTTGGTGATATTTATTGATCTAACTTGGCAGGTCTCTCCTAGCGACTTCGACTGAAGAAAATCAAAGAAGAAGTACCCTACAAGGACTAGGATGATCCAAGAGGTAGGTGTTTACTTTGTACTTTGATAGGATTTTTGTTGAAATATAACCTTGTAGGTCCTATCTAGTGAATCCATTGATAAAAAATCAAAGAAAAGCGCAATTCAAGGAAACCTCAGAAGATGATATGGTGTCCTTTGATGAAGCATGGACGTACTATCATTAGTTTGGAACATTGGATTTCTCACACATTTTGGGATATCCGCATCAATTGGAGTTGATAATGATGGGAAAATTCTCTTTCCAAAGTTTCATGAATATGAGTATGCAACATCACTGCATCTCTTAATGTTTGGGGCATTTCTCATGAAATCAATCTAACACACGAGGATGTTAGAATGAAGTTATTTGTGTTATATATTGATTTGATAGATAACCAGAATGTCAAATATTGGTATCAATAGATACATACTAAATGGTTTCCCTCACTTGGGAATTTGATCGAGGCATTCAACCAAGAATGGGAACCTAATATGGATGAAGATGTAAGGAAGGGCTTGATTGAATATGTACAAGGAAATAATTAGGAGGACATTTGTGATGAAGAAATCGAAGAAGACACTTTAGTGTAGCTTGAAGACTTTGATCTGTTGACTGCTGCAGAAATGGAAGTGTGTTTCACTCCTCTTGATTTATCAAAATTTCTAGGGTATTCAGATGAGTTAGCTAAGACATTATGGTCATGTTTTCATGATTATGATGATGATGCTGAGAGCCATGTTGATAATTTTATGCTATTGGATATAGAACATGGTATTAAGGAAGAAGATATCTACATTAGTTTATTCATCTTTCACCTAGTAGGAAAGGCCTGTTCTAGGTTTACAATCCTAGCCAAAATAAAAATACACTCTTTTGCAGAATCGATAGAGAATTTTTTCAGCCACTAGTGTCTAGAAAAATGTAGGATATGGATGGATCATTTAGAGTACGTAAAGGGATTATTCAAGAATGAATAACATTCAATTCTTGTTGATTAGGTCCCGGAAGAGAATTAAGCACTCCTTGTTGAAGAAGTCCCGGTGAAGATCAATCCTCAAAAGTCCTGCTTGAAGAAACCATTCTTCAAGATCTTGTTGATAACATTCTCAGCCTTATTTTCCAAATATGAAGGCACTTGTGAAGACAAATATGATGGTGCTCCGAGAAATGAAGAGCAAGAAGCTCCAGTTGAAGAAATTGAAGAACAAAGGGAAATGGTAAGTTCTCCTTAATCTCATGGAAACGTTTCTAATGATAAATTAGGCCTCTTGGAGGAAAATAACATGATACTTGAAGATGATGATTAATGGAAGTTCATGGTTCCACCAATCTATGATTCTTCAAGAACTAGAAGTATTGTTTTTTGTCCCTCCAGTTGCACATATTTGAAGAAGTCTATGAGCCCTTATTGTCATTCATGGAAGAAGAAGAAGAAGTATGCATCAGGTTGAGCCAGATTTGTATACATATTTGAAACAATACAAAGAAGTGTGAATTCCCTTTAGGAAGGATATTGAAAACATAATTGATGAAAGTGGGTTTGATGAAGAGATAAGTGTAAATATTGAAGACTTGGGAAGCCACATATTTCATATCTCTCATAGTCTGGTTCAACCATCCTTGACAGCCTTCATGATGATTGGATCAACCCTTTCTTAGTTGGTTTCGATGATGAAGAACCTTAGGATTTGATTCCCATTGCTATTTGATATGACGACTATATAATTGTTACCCATAAAGATGCAAATGAAAGGCTGAAAGAATTGGAGGGACCGGTCTCTGATGAGATCTCTTAATATTTAGTTTAGCTTTGCTTGCCTAGAGTTAAGGACCATGTAGGATTTCATATGGAGGCCTCCTTTATAGATATTGAGCTAATGGGTTTACCCTATCCTAGTGTGGGCCATGATTATTTTTCCCAACAATGTCTCTCAGGAAGCATTGCAGATGATAAGCAGCCATTTCTAACCAGTACTGGTAAATGTTCAATGATGCATTTCAACATAACCAAGATAGGTATGTGGGAAGGTATAATATTTATTTCTCCTTACCATGATATCTGTTATTTATCTTTTGATTAAAACTTGAAGGTACATATTTTGTGGCTAATAGTTTCAAATTTTTAAAGGTTATTATTGATACTAACATGATTATTAGAGAGTTCAAGAAAGTGTTTGCATGTCCAAAAAAATGCTAGAACATGTGCATGGATATATTACAGTTAAGATTCTAAGGTTCTCCATAAAATTTCTAGGGTTCATCTTTGCAAATGATTTCCCAAGTTCAAAATCAGATAGTCCATTCCTTGCAGACGAATTTTAGAGAACAAACATATGATGGCTATAGTGTATACTTGAGACTGATGTAGGCATCGATAGATAAGGATTGCGAAAATAATCATCCACCATGGTAGAAATTTGAAGACTTCTACGTTCCCAGGTTTTCCCATCATTCTGGTTCCATTTTGATGAATATAATGGCATGTACTTAGCTCATCCTTCATGTGGTTTTGTCCTGGATTGTTTCCACAGACAAAGGAAGAGAATTTGGCAGTATACTCAAGTGGCTACATTAGTGGTATGATTTCACTTGACCCTTATCTATTATCATAATTAGGGTAGGTAGGTATAGCTTCATTTGAGTTCAACATTTAATGTTACCTATGGATTGCACTTTTCATTATTTCATTTTGATTTTACTGCATTTCATTGTGAACAAGGTAGGACGGACATGTCAGCCTCATGATGCATTTGGCGCCATTTTTTGTTAGATCTATGTATTTCTACAGGTACCCAAGATATTCTTGGGGGTTCTCATACACTCTTGAGAAGAGTGCATGCGATGCATTTGGAGCTAGCTATTACACCTCAAAGTATCTGCAATGTTCCCAATAAGGTCAATTAGAGAGAGGGGTTGAAAATTTTGATGTAAAACCAAGTTGAAGCATAGAGTGTTGATTTGGGGATAAATAACCTCAATCATGTAACGGATGCTTCACTTGATTTCCACATCCATGAGGTGCTCCCCCTGTAGGGGTTGGTTCCCTTGGGAGTCTAATCACTTGGACACATTACCACACTCATTTATTTTCCATGTAAAAGGTGATAACACTTTGTAAAGGGATTTGTATCCTATCTAGCACACATTATTTTCTCACTTGGACCTAATTTATCCCTCCTTTGGGTTGTGTTACCTGCAAATTGTACTTCCTTATTAAATAATCCTACAAGGATGAGGAAGGAGGATTTTGAGGGAACACATCTATTGGGGTTAGTTGGGGCATGACATCATCCTTTTGGAACACCTAGCACTTGGTGTATCCTAATTGCACTTTATTTACTACTTTTATGTCATTTAGAGATGTTTTATTGTTATTATTAGTGGTTTAGCCCCCAAATTTGTGGGTGAACAAGACAAATGTTCTGATTTTCACATTGTCTTATAGAATCATAGCTTAAAATGAGGTGAGGTTAGTCTTATATAAATAGCACCTCCCTCTCATTGTAAAACCATAACAAGATAAGGGTTCATTATGAGATCTCTTCTATTTCTCTTGGTTTATTGGAGCTCTTGATGGTATTCACACCTATTTTTGGATGGTATTTCTCTCTTGAAGTTTGAGTTGGTGAAGTTCTAGGGTTTATTTTACACATGCTAATGGTTGATGCTAATGAATAGTTGTAATAACTCAAGCACGAAGGTGACCTAAGGATTTATCTTTCTCATCTTTGTTAAATGTTGGTAAGCTATACTTCTAACATAATCTAATGGTACTTTTATGGTGCATTATTCCAGTGGTGTTAGGGTCATGATACCATTGGAAGGCTTGGAGGAATAACTCCAATGGTTGATGATTGTACTAAACGAGAATGGTTTATTTATACAACAACAAAGAGAACTTTGGACTTCTAGTTCCAAAGGTATATGAGTGTTCATTTTCTAATGACTATTTAGATATTCAATATTTTCAACATGTACAATTTACCTCAATCTCGTAGGATTAGGTATTCAACAATCATTATCTATACCTTCATGTTTCCCTTCTAATCCCTCTGATTATGATGTCAAATTTTCATCTTCAATGAGATATAGGATTTTGTACACTAACCCTTGATTTCTAGACCTAGATATTCTTTGAAAACCTTCCTCCCAGCATGGCTTCCTTCTCCACCCAAAATTTCCTTTCATACATTTATTGGTTAGTGTATTGGTGGATCATATAACTCTAGTTTGGGAATAATAAATTTTGGGTTTGCTTGATATGTTTCCATGGGAGACATTTCTATACATATTTATTGAACTCATCCCCTTCCCATCTTTGTGATGGTTTCCAAGGTGATCCTTTATGATTCTTTTCTTAAAAGTGCTTGTTTGTAATCATGACCTATTTTCATTGTTCATGTAGTGATATATAATCCTTGGCATACTTTGGGAGGGTCGTTGTGTGCTCATGAAACCCCCAAAATATACTGTATGAATAATCTACCATCTTGAAATAGTATCCTATGTCTTATATCCACAAACTTCCCCTTATTTCAAACCTTGCACTTTTCAATAGTGCCATTTTAATACATCATCCTTGACTTTTCAATAGAATCACGCGAGATATTTCATTCACACTCTTTTGTAGAGATACAGGGTTTACCTGTGGTTATTTTTCTCATTCCTTCTTATTTATATGGGGTATAAATGTTGTGACACCAGAACAAATAAATATACATGAAAAACTCAATGTGGGTATTCGATATGCTTCCTAACCTAATTTATTCTTGCTAGAAAGTAAATCCATTCGATCCATATGTTTGTATCTTTTCTCGTAAAACTTCTATTGAGAAGTTGAATCTAGGTCTATTGGTATGAGTACCTTAATCTATAATGGCATATGTCAACTGGTCTAGCTTTAACCATGTCCACATCTCCAACATGTCATGAAGCCAAACTAGATATGATTTTTTTTGTTTATGATTTCCACACTCCATAGTTGTATTCCTCTTAGGATCTTGATTTTTTTTCATATTGTTTAGACTATTAATGGGATGAGATTGCTTGAGTAATAACCTTCCAAAGCTTTAATCCCCTCAATCCTAAGAATCTCCATATAACTTTTCCACCAAGTTTGGGAATGGCTCTCTAACTAAAATATTTTTCTCTTCTCCTAATTTTTCTCTTCTCTTTTGTGTGTAGAGCCACTCATAATGTATAGAATATTTGATCTTACAACAATCATTGAAACGTAATATCACATTTGATTTCTTTCCCCATTTGAACTCTGACTCTTATTTGCAAATAAAAGACCCCATAACTACGAGACAAACATCGATAATTATTGATTCAACTAATCTTTCCTTTATTTTTGTTTATTCATATGATCTGCATTAAAAATATGAACATTTAAAGCCTTATAGCATTCTAAATTGTTAAACATTGACAAAGAAAACACTATACCCCATATGGAATACACATATCCTTGTCCCATCATATATATTTAACAATAAATATATTGTAAACCAATTATTATTTGATATTGATGAGACAATATTATTAATAATAATAAGTTGGGGTTCGTTGCATGTCATAAGTTAAGTGGAGGTGCAAAGGCCTTCTTTTCCTCGTGTTCAATTGGTGAGAGATATGCACTTCACAATAATGTAATCCATTAATGATGGGATGTAAAATGCGTTTTCCTTTCAAATTTAGTTTCTCGCTAATATCTTAAATTTAATACTTTATTTTAATTAAACTAAATCCTTCCAAAGATGGAAAGTTAAGAGTTTTTCCCCTTATGTTGAATTAAAATTGGTCCTTTCCCAACAAAGGAATACCCAAGTTTGATATACCACTTACCTTAATTTTGTGTTCTTTAACATGATTTTCATCAAATAGGCATTTCAATGATGGGAAGGGGTAAATTTTCACCTTTAATCACGTGAAATGAACGTTAGAGGCTCATTTTGTGTTCTTTAAGATGATTATTCTCAAATCATCTTATTCTTAAATAGGTTAAAGAAGGATGCTCATTTTTAAATATTAAGTTAAACTTTATGTGAATCTAAAAATCTTTATGGATGGTATAAAAACAAAGACTACAATGCCGTAAGAGCCATTACAAAAACTAATTTTAAAAACAACAAAATTACAGTAGCATAAGAGTTATCACATAAATTGACCCAATGTCAACCTACTATAATCCAAAATCTTTATCATCCCATCTTCTATAGACATGTCTATGTTTATTTTGGAAGGAGAATATTCTTTTGAATTATATTTTTTGAAAATATAAATGAAGAAGGCCAAGTGAAATATGCTTCTCATTTCAAGAACTTATTCCATGAACTACTTGAAGGCTAAAATTTTGAAGATGGGACTTTTCATTTAAGTAATCTATTGAGTTTTGAATCACCATATAAAGCTAAAATTTTGAAGATGGGACTTTCCATTTAAGTAATCCATTGAGTTTTGAATCGCCATATAAGCTATCCACCCTCTTTTCTTTGTTGCACTTCTAAGGAGGGATGCTAAGGTTGATAACTTACCCTTATCATCATAGTTGTTGGTCTCTTTGTTAAGATATAACAAAAAAATGATACAATAAGAATAATTAAAATGGAGGTATCCCCTTGCTTCACAATTTTTTCTAGGATTTCCTAAGAAGAGCCATTTAAGAAGCCTCATGAGAAAGATTCATCCACCACGAACTTGGAACCAATTTTCTATCAAGTATTTCCTTCGTGATGTCTTTGTAACCTTCATAACAAAATTGAACTCTATAGAAGACTTGTTCAAGAGTAAAGACAACATTTTTAAAAGATTATCTAACTTTGAGCATTAGATGACTCAAGTAATAAGCGGAAAATTTTTGAATGACTTTCCTTGCGATCAAACCAAAATTTGAAGGAATATTATATAATAGCATCTCCCTTTCCCACTTACCGATTCCCTTCATTGTAATTAATGAAGCTACCCATACCTCCTTGGAAAAGTGGCATTCCACTCGTAGAAGGAAAAAATTACCTCCATGTTTTGAGCACAAATTCCTATATCAAATCCCATTCTTAACCCTTTTTGTAAGAAATCTTGTGTGGAAACCATGTTTAAGAGTGTTAACCAAGAATTTGTTTTCTTTTGATGCATATTTTAACTCCTATATTGATTTCCACCACCATTATTTTTTAGTTTTGACATCCTCTACAAAGAAAGAAGCATAACCAAAACTTGTTGTGTATGGGGCTATGGTTGGATTGTTTAACCAAATACGTTTCTCATCTCCATCCTTTAGACTGATACAAATATTGATGAGAATATGAGAATATGAACTTCATTCCTATGTTAACATCCCATCCAACTTATTTATTCTACTGACTTCCAAACTTATTGTCAAGGGTTGGCTTGTACAAGTGAAGCATCACCATGGGAGACTGTAAATGTTTAGTCTATGAAAATGATCATGTAGGTCACAAGACATATTAAATTTTCCTTTGAATTCCAACCACAAATTAGTGCCCACTATCACCTTCTTTCCATCCACTATTTTCCATGCCATCCAAGACCCTATAAATGGGAGTGCTTCATCTAGATCTTTCCAAACAATTTAATAGTTTTGGCATGTCTTTCGTTCCTTCTAACTACATTCTTCAAATGATAGGGGATTCATATATTTCATCCTCACAATTTCATGCCAGAATGCTTTTCAATTGAAGAGCCTCCATATAATTCTAGTGCCTTTCTAAAGATCTAAATTCTCTTCAAACCCCATCCTCCAATTTTCTTAGGATTTAGGGATCTTCTCCAATTAACCCATGCCATACCATGTCTTTATTTTCTTTCCCTCCATATAAAATCAAAGGCTATATTCCTTATATTTTTATGAACCCCCATGGGAATGTGCATTACAGAATGCCAATATATTTGGTTGGTTCTAAAATTGATTTTTGAGGGAAAGGCCCCCCTAGGGATAACTATCTATTGCAACATAATTCTATTCTATTTTATATTTTAGTATATAGCCATATCCAATCATTAGACCCATATTCATTAGATTTCATATTAAAGTTGAGGTATTTTGACTCCTTTTGGTAAGGTATCTCTACGGGTTGGATGGTTTTGAGATGTCTACTCTATTCCTTAGAAATCTTGTGAATGATTGGAGAAGAATTTTGCACATTTATTTTAATACATGTTCTTTTCATGTATAAATCCCTGTAATCTCTTAGATCTTGAATACATCCCTAATAGATCCATTTCCAAACAATAAGACATCATCTATGAATATTGAATGGGTTAAAATATGATGTCTATCAATTTTTATACATTTCAATGCTCCTAATGATCTAAAGAGTATTAAGGACCTGCTTAACCCCTCTGCCACACGTGGGGATTAAAACAAAGATAGGGGAATCCCTATATATTCCCTCTAAATGGATTAAAATGGGTGTTGTTGAGTCATTAATGAGAATAGAAAAATAGGTTGAACTTAAGCATTCCTTTATCCATTTAACTAAGGGGAGGATGAATCCCACATGAATTAAACTTAGTCTATTATATAACCATGATAATCTATCATATTCTTTGGGAATATCCAATTTAACAATGAAGGCTAACATTTTTTGTTCTTCCCATTCAAGAATCCAAATGTTCAACTGATATAAATTTTGATAATATTGGCTTTTTCTTTCTTGCTATTACTTTCACAATGATTTTGTATATGGAATTGCATAATTAAATTTTCCTATAGTCCTCAAAGGAATCTAGATTAGCATTTTTAGGGATTGGTGAGAGAAAGGTGGAATCAAATGCTCCCAATACTTTCCCATATCTCCTATAATCCTCCACAACTACTAAGAAGTGGTACTCAATACAATCATAAAACCACATATAGAATTTTATTTACCAACCATTGGGGCTAGGATTTTTTTCTATTTGAAATGAATATACTACTTCCTTCAACTCCTCTTTTGACAATGGATCTAGAAAATGTAAATTTGATTTGGGACTAGGAATTTTCCTCTTTGAAATGAATATACTACCTCCAACTCCTTAGAAAATGGATGCATCAAATTATCATTTTGATTGTCCTCCATAAACCTTGGAAAGAAAGAGAAATTTTTAACAATCTTTGTTATATTGTCCACTTTAGGATCCTTATATAATGATTGAAAAGGAGTAGTAACTAACTCATAAATATCTTGAAACTTTTTTACTCTGACATCTGACAACATTTTGTAAATTTGAGATTGCATTCATAATTTTCCTCATGTTAACAAGATTATGGAAAAATATGAAAATTTTCTAGTTTAGTGAAGCCCCTCTTGAGCCCTCTAGTATTTAGTGTTATTTGTTCATCTTCACTAAAAAATCCTCTAGTATCCTGATCATTATTTGTGCAATATGAGTTTCCACAACCTGCAAATCCATATAGAACTTGTTATGTTTCCCCTTCACACATTCCATTGTTAGTTCATTTTTCCTTTTTAATGATTTGTTGAAATGAAACATAGTTGACTCTTCAATATCACTATTTACATGAACCCACTCCCTAATGACCATAGCCTTATAATATTCATATTGTATCTAATTACAATTGGACTTTGATGGGCCATGGTATTTTAGATCGTCATTCTCCTATTTGAAGAGAAGATGGATTGTGATCAAAGATTTCCTTTGAGCCAACCTAGGATCTAACCTTTGTAATGTTTTCCATAATTTAATTTGAAACAAAGAACCTATCAATCATTTTTGAAATTCTATCTTCTCCTTTATGATTATTTCTCCAATTGGGAGTCGAACTAATTGGATCCATTTCATACATATTACCCTCTTCAAAGTTTTGAATTAAAAAAAATAGTGAATGAGTTTGGTCTTTCATTCCTTCCCCAAACTTATCCTATCTTAATTAAATTTAGAACACACCCACAATGACATTCCCCTTCTTAATGTTATATTTATCAAACCATTTAATCCAGAGTTCTCTTTGATTACCATAGGGTCCATACATATTAAAAATTGTAAAAATCTTTCCCAAGTCCAAAGATTGCAATTATATCTCATTGAATAATTTTTGAACCCAATACATTTATTAATGCATCCTTTAATTACACCTACTAAAATTACCTCTAAATTATAAATTCACATCCCTTGGGAACACCCTTTAGGTATCAATGGTGGAACTACCTATCACCATTGTTTTGCATAGACCCCTATGAATACTCATGATAGAGTATATATACACATGAGTATCATTGTATTGAGGTATGTAGGGGATGGTATTGTAACAAGCATGAATTATGAAGTTATTCCTTCCATGAGAAATAACTGATGGTTTTACCATACCTTTAGGATTTTACCTATACTTTTGTATTTTGTTATTGTGTTGAAGCATGGTTATTCTAAAGTTAAGGGGTTTTCATTTTATCTACTAAGGTTCACTACAATTGGTATGAGAGCTATTTCTTGGGTCAAAGTGAAAGATATTTTTTCTTTTTGCAAATGTTAAAGGGGAAAAGTAGGGATGCAACGTTTAGATTTTTTTTTAATATTTATAGAAAAAATGAAGAAAATAATTGCATAAATAAGTTTCTCTTAAAAAATCACGATTTCAAAAAACAATTGCCCAAATCAAAGTTCAAGAAGTGAATATAACGTAGATTTCAAATCAATTATTTTAGGGCTTTTTTTATGATGGTTACAACTATTGTAGGTTGTATATCTTTTGAAAGGGTCTTAAAAAGTTGTACCTTGGACAACTGTTCCCCTTGGTGGCTTGTGTCTAGAAAAAGGGAAAATGTCAAAATGAGACCCTTTAGAGGTTAACTTTATGGATATAAAGTTAATTTCACTTTATGAGATATAAAGTGACCTTTTGGACATTTAGTGAGAAAAGTGACTTTATTTAATTTTAAGTTGAGATAAAGATATTTTACCTTGGCCATGGATTTAGATGACCCAAGATCTAATCTTATTTATTTGATCTTTCAATTATGTCATTTCTCTCTTAATGAACAAAAAGGAAAGGAAAGGATTTAGGCACATTCATTCTTCATGTACGCTGAAAGAGAGAAAGAGCAAGAGAGAGGGAAAGAGAAAGAAGAAGGAGATTAGGAGTGATTCCATACACTAGTAGTGAAAGAGAGAAGGCATGCATTGCAAGGAAGCATGCACGCTTTTCAAGGATGTTGTAACAACATTTAATTCATTCCATACATACAATAAATGCAGGTAGTCCGTACAACAAGGTGAAAGACCAATCTATAGCAGCGTGACTCAAAATTCAAGGCCAAGAACATGCAAAAATGTTGAGGCATCAAATTCTGATAGAGTTTCGTATAGGCATTATTTTAAAGGTGTTTCTTGTGGGAAAACTAAGCCGTATTGTTCCATACAGATATGTGTGAATCTAAGTAGGAGGTTTTGAGTTTGTTGGGAACACATTTCAAGGTCAAGAAGGGAGGCACAAACTCAAGATAAGTTTGTAATTAATGATGCACAAATATCTGATGTAGCATTATCAATTATTTTTTAATAATAATAATAATATGTCTCCTAATATGCTTTTCTCGTAAGGGTTTTTCTAGGATCTTTAAACAAAAAATATTGTGTCAAATTTGAGGTTTGCATTTACTGTTTTAATTTCAACATTTGAAATCAAATTTCATGTTTTTCTTCTTTACGAGAATAAAGCAATTTTTTTATTGATATGTACATTTGCTTCGGAATTAAACCAAATTATCATTAAGATTTGAAACCGGGTTGGGTCTAAATTTTTTACATGGTATTAGAGTGACACTGAAACGAGAAAATCAGTAGAAAGAATATTGTTTGACAAAAGTACTGAAAGAGGAGAGGGTTGGTTTGTTCATAAGACAGAGATTTGGACTTGTTTTCAGTTGTGAAGGTCATGGATATATGTTTAAGGGTCAAGGATAGGTTGGATGCAGCTACAAATTTTATCCCATGGAAAGAGATTTTTTTTGTAGGAGTGTGAGATTGAAACCTGTAACGGTTCCTACATATGCAACAACTTTGGAAGCCTACACCAAAAAGAATATTAGGGCCACAATAATTATTCTTGCTGCCATAAAAGATCATGTGATTCCACATGTGATAGGAAAGGAGATTGCCTATGAAATGTGTGATTCCTTAACTAAACTTTACCAAATTTTGAGTGAAAATTAGAAGATGGTATTCACGGAGAAACTAAAAAGTATAAGTATGACCAAGGCTGAAAAATGTTATCACTTATCTTACAAGGATAACTCAAGTTCAAGATGAGCTAGATGCAGTTGGGGAGGTTGTTGCTAACAATGAACTTGTGCAGAAAACTTTGAATGGTGTACCAATCCATGGTCTATTTTTGTTGAAGTTGTTTTGGCAAGAGAAGTCTGCCCAAGTGGGATCATCTTTGGGATGATTTCATACAGGAGGAAACTCGAAGAGATTATATGCAAGGGTGTTCATCCATTGGTAATGATGAGGACAATGTGGCTCTTACAACCAAAGGAAAAAATAATTCCAAGAAGGGTCCCGAGGGTAGGGCTAAGCAACATGGTGAGAAAAAGAAAGATATGAGAAAATTCAAGTGCTTTGCTTGTCACAAGTTTGGGAACTATGTTGGACATTGTCCAAATAAGAAGAAGAAGAACAAGTAGTAGGTGGTAGCTTTAGCAGAAGTGGAAGAGTATTTCAAAATGTTTGAAAAGGAGTTTTCCTTGATTATTTTTCATTCGTTGAGTGCATCTTCTACCAGCATTTGGTATATTGATAGTGGGGCCTACAACCACATGATAAGTGTTTGTGATCATTTCACAGATTTTACTGAGAGTGGTTTGGGTCTTGCGGTGGTGCTTGGAGATGACACCACTGTTAAGGAAGTTGAATTAGAAATAGTGACCCTTCATATGGCCAGAGTCTAGGGAGTCCATGCCCATGATAGTGAGGGATGTGTTATATGTCCTTGGTTTGAAGAATAATTTGATATCAGTTTCCACATAAGAGGATAGCAGGTTTGTGGTGTTCTTCTCATATGGGAATGTACTCGTGCATCCCAAGGGATCGAGTGGCACTATAGCTACAATGATTGATGTCATAAGTGCAAATAAGTACAAACTTTTGTCTCATATTTTTCATGCCTTAACACATAGCAACAATAACATTAGTGAGTTATGTGAGTCGTGGCATATGAGGATGGTTCATTTGCACCATCTAAATTTGAGGATGTTGAGATATATGGTGATAGGTTTTCCATAGTTTAGCACTGAGCATAATTATGTGTGTAAGGGATGTACTCTTGAAAAGTACTCCAAGACTGCCTTTCCTAGAAATGATAGTAGATTAATAGGGATACTTGATTTGGTACATTATGGTTTATGTGGTCTGATGTCTTTTGTATCATTGAAATGATA
The DNA here is from genome assembly GCA_001517045.1 of Pseudotsuga menziesii. Classification (NCBI taxonomy): domain Eukaryota; kingdom Viridiplantae; phylum Streptophyta; class Pinopsida; order Pinales; family Pinaceae; genus Pseudotsuga; species Pseudotsuga menziesii. The sequence goes on along the minus strand of LPNX011158695.1, from coordinate 240,315 downwards.
TTAGTATTATTTAACTCTCATCGATGACTTTTCCAGAAATACTTGGATTTATTTCCTAAAGAGAAAAGAGTCGAAAGAAGTCTTTCAACGATTCCAAGAGTTTAAAGCTCTTGTGGAGAACCAAACAAGAATGAAGATCCAAGTGTTGCAAACATACAATGGGGGTGAGTATACTTCCAAGTATTTGAATGAGTTATGTGCACAAGAGGGGATCAAAAGACAATTGACAGTTCCATATAACCCACAACATAATGGGGTCATAGAGAGAAATAATCAGGCTATTGTTGGTGCAATGAGAGTTATGCTTCATCATCAGAGTTTACCATTATTTCTTTAGGTTGAGGCCTGTAACACTGTATTGTACATTCAGAAAAGGAGTCCTCATAAGGATTTGGGGTGTAAAACTCCTAAAGAGGATTTCACAAAGAAGAAGCCTAAGGTTGTTCATTTTAGGATATTTAGTTTCTTAAATTACTCTCATGTCCCTTCAGAGAAGAGGACTAAGTTAGATCCCATGACAGAAAATGGTACTTTTTTTGTGTATGAGTAATTTTCTAAGGCCTTTCACAACAGACTCCTACACCTCAAGTGAGTACACTATATATTTCAGCTTCTCAGAGTACAGGGTCATAGGTATATGGGGTGACAGGTCCACAAGTTTTAGGTTCCTCAGTTACAGGGACACATGTCAAAGTTTCCTTGGGTACAAGTACAACGTATCGGATTATTAGTTCTTCAGTTTCAAGTTCACGAGGTATAGGTTCACAGGCTATAGAGTATCAAACCTCAGGTGCTACTTCTTCAGGTGGATGCTTGTTAGATGAGGGAGAGAAAGAGGAGTTATCTCCATAGGACACTACTTTAGAGAATAGGAAACCAAGATGGCTTAAAGAAAATTTAAAGGAAGCTAGAGAATCTATGGAGAATCCCAAGAGGGAGGTCAAGGAGAGTAAAGAACCAATGAGATTTTCTAGCTATATGTCCAGGTGAGTAGTATTCGTGAGTTCGAGCCTTCTACTTTTGAGGAGGAAGGAGATCATCAGGTATGGAGAGACGCCATGGTGGAAGAGTATTATTCCATCATGAAAATGATGTGTGGGAATGGTTCCAAGACTTTACAGGAAGTTAGTGGTTACTTCTAAGTGGCTCTATAAGATCAAACATGTTATAGATGGCAGCATCAAGAAATACAAAGCTCAGTTTGTGGCACAGAGGTTCTCACAGGTAGAGGGAGTTGACTATGATGAGACCTTTGCACCAGTTGCTAGATACTTGTCGATAAGAGCAATGATATCCATTGCAATAGAGTTTGGTTAGAAGATACACCAAATGGATGTGAAGACTCCATTTCTAAATGGACTTATACAAGAGGAGGTATGTATCGAGTAACCACAGGGATTTGAGATACATGGGAGAGATTATCATGTTTGTAGGTTGAAAAAGGTGCTTTATGGACTGAAGCAATCTACCAGAGCTTTGTATTCTAGGATTGATTCTTACTTGGAGCAAATGGTTTTCAGAAGAGTGAGGGTGGAAGAAAAGTTCTGATGTCATTTTATAATTAGGCTCATAATTATTATATGTTTGGATTAATTCAAAAGAGTTTACACCATACTTGGGGTTAGTTCATGTGATGTCAATTGCATGGTGTATGGTTGACCCATGTATGTGTTGTGATGAACATGCGCACGTGAGATGGATTGATCTTATCTTGATGTTTAAGTGGATTTATTTCCTTATTGCATTGGAGATATATGGAGCTTGATGATTCCTTCATGATTTCCACATGGAGACTAGGTCTTTTCTTTGGAGGACAACTTATTTTGGAGGAGGATCATTGGCAACCTTGGAGGAGGGTGTTCACCACAAATGGAGGCTTGTACTTGACTTACTAGATGCTTTGGTTGAGGGAGTGATCATGTAAGTGGGTGGTGTTGGTGTTTTAGTACCAACCCATACCAAATGTACTTACAACCTATATCAAAATTACTTACTCAAGGGATGTGAAATATTGAGTACTAGATCAAAGTATCGTATTGGAAATCTAAAATAAATGAACAACAATCTTAAATATTCATGCAATGCCACACAAAAGGAACTAGCTAAAGGAGGATATTAGACATGATATAATAATTGTGTATCTATATTAACAAAAGTATGAAGATTATGAGACACACCTTGCTCTGGATGTATGTGAGAAGGAAATGAAAGAACATATATATAATCACATACACAAATATATTGCAAGGAACACAGTGATACAATAAACTCAAATTTTATTAAATGAAAGAAATAGAATAGTTTGTAAAATAGAAAGGATCTAGAATGGCGATTTCTCTAGAATAAGGATACACAAATGATGGCTCTCTCTTATTCACCTCTTAGTCTCAATCTATAGCTCTTAGAAGGTGATTGAGATAGTAGGTAATGGGTTTCTGAGGAGGATAGGTGTACAAATAGCATGAACTCATCTTAGGATTGCGAGAATTACTGTGAATTTATATTTTACATAATTTATAAGTGAACACTCCTTTTGTACTAGAAAGAGGCATCTAAGATGTTCCTTTCCTTAAATAAAAGGGCGTCTCTTTAGTATAAGAAAAATTCAATAAGCATGTTTTAGGAAATAAATCACTATATCTAGAGTTGTTACAAAGTCCATATGAATATTAATGATTCAATAGTGTTAAATGATGTTATAACAAAGACCAAATCAAAATCCATTTTTAGAAATAATGGTTTGGGATTGTCCACATTCAACCACCACACCTTTTCAGAACGCGCATCATAATTATGAGTAATTGAATTCTATGTTTAGTACCACGTTGTTGTTTTCAAGGCTTTTAGTGGAAGAGGCTTGCACAATTTTTTTGGGAAATTTTTTGCAATGACATTTTAGTCCAAGTTTTAGTCATATCTTATGGCGATGGAGGTGATGGAAATGGGCTTAATACCATTGGAAGTGTTGTATAACTTGTTGTTACAAAGGCCATATGAACATTAATGATTCAATAGTGTTAATGATGTTATATCAAATACCAAATAAAAAGTTACTTTTAGAGATAATAGCTTGGGAGTTTCCACATTCAATCACCACACATTTCGGAAGGTGCACAATAATTTTGAGTAATTTAGGAACACGTTGTTGTTTTCAAGGATTTTACTACAATGGGTATGCACAATTTTTTAGGGAATTTTTTTGCGATGACATTTTATGGTCAACTCTTGAATTTAGTCCAAGTTTTGGTCATATCTTGTGGTGATGGAAATAAGGTTAATACTGTTGGAAGTGATGTATAATGGTGATGACTCTTATGAAAAAGTAGGTGAGAAAAAATAGGTTGTTAATAGTGGGGTGGACCTAGAGGAGCACATGACCTAAGAGGAGCATTGGAGAATTCAAAAGTTGTGGAGGTGGAGCATTGTACCTTCTTGGGAATTATTCACACCTTGGAGCCTTGTTTGATGGAAATATTCACCTTTGGAGGTTGACATATTCTACTTATAGAGAGAATGCTTCACATGTGGGCTTATCTTCTTGTGGATAGGTTTCTTGTAGTGGATTAGGAGCACCATTATATTTTTTAGCTCCCTTGCCGCTCATATAAATAGAGTAAGGGGATAATCATTTCACTTCATCTTCATTGTACTCACTCTTTGTACTTGTTATAGAGATATGTGTTGTAGGGAGACAAAAAATAAGGTTCTTGAGGAAACCCTATGAGCTACATGCTATGGTTCATTATGGAAACCTAGTGGTAAAGATATTGGAGATGATGATACTTGATCTTATAGAATCATTCATCACACAGTTGAGTTAGATATGTGAGGAGTGGAATGCACAAGTTGTTCTCTTTTATGTACTCGTTATTATCTCTCATTTTCTTGGTGCACTAGGGTTCTTAGAGAAGTTAAAGATAAATTATAGGATTAGTGTTTTACCCTAAAGGGGAAAACAAACTAGGGTTCGTGAGAAACCCTAGAAGGTAAAAGAAGCATTTCTCTTATAGCTCTTGTGAAAAAAGAATATTAGGGTTTTGGAAACCCTAGTGCTACTTGTTATGATCATTGAAGAGGAAGAGATACATTGAATTCTCGTGAGATGAAAGCATAGGCTCCAAGGATTGTGTTTGATGAAGAAACCATCTTTTGGCTAGGAGTGATTCCTATCTAGGAGGAGTTTGTGCTTAGTGTTTTCTTGGTTTTCTTAGCTAGGGTATGAAGAGCTTGAAGTTTTACTAATTTGTGATAAGTTGTGAGTATGTACATGTACTTCATCTCTTATATATAAATGAAGGTGTTTAAGTTGTCCAATTATTGTGTACTTGCATATTTGATTTTGGGCTTGTGTTGTTTCTTGATTGAGTAAATTCTAGCACTTCTTGTTCATCCTAATTTGACATAAAATAGGATTGAAATTGTTAAGTGATTTAATATATATCTTGATGATAGGGGCAAAAATACAACATGGTAAATTATATTGTAATAAATTTATTTTAGATCAAGTATATGTATGCATTGAAAAGTGTACCCTAACGGTTGTAACTTGTTGCAATCAAAGTACACTTGTTTGGTATCTTTTCTTTTGAGTTTCCTAGTGATTGAGGTTAAACATAAGTGAAATATTTTCTACTATTGTATATTAATCCCTAAGGATAAAATATATCAGGGATTAGATATGGAAACCTCTATTAATAGTTTACATTAATTTCCCTAGATCCAAAATTTTTACATGGTATATTTCATAAATTTGTATAATAATAGATAATATGATCAATATTAAAGGATTTATTTCATTTCAAACTAACCACCCCAAAACCCTATTTACATAAAGGATATCATTTGAAAAGTAAGTTATTTATCCAAAACCCTAGTTCTATTTTTTGGTTTCACAAGGAAGATGTATTTTAAAGGACAATCTAATGGTCCTAGTATTGAAGGTACATGAAATGGGTGAAGTAAAAACATCCACTATTATGGAAATATGTTCTACACATTAATTTAAGGGATGAATCGACCATATGGGGCGAGTCATTTTACTCTAAGGAGATATCCAAACTTCCAAATGAAGACTATGAAAACATATATTTAGATAGGTAGTGCCATGCCACTAAGAAGGATTTACAAAGCACTAGGGGTTCACATTCATATCACAACTTCCTATTATAGGTTCATAGATTCCTTTAGCAAGAGAAGATCATTATTTCTATAAAACTTAGTAGAAAGCATAATTTCATCTATGTTGACTTGGAAAAAAGATTGCAAGTCCTCGCAAATAATATCAAAAGAACATAGATTGAGGGTGAGAATGTTTAATTTTAAAAAAATTGAAGATTACTATGGATAAATATGTATGGCATCATATTTTCATGCCATAGATATGGATGATGGGATATTATCCTTGATATTCTTGGATAGAATCAGTTGGTGCAATATATTTTAGAGCAAAAAAGTTTCATGAAGCTTTCTTGTAAGAAAAAAGAAAAAAATTGTAGGATAATCTTCTTATTAAATTGCAAGTGCCCAAGGTAGCATGTGAAAAGTCTTTGCAAGGAAACTAAGTATAACACCTACAAACAGATCAAGTAAAGAATATGAGGTTGAATCATCGAAAGAGCTATAACACCCTGGTTTTGACCTCGTTTGCATTTAAATAATATGATGTAAATCATCATGGTGTGGAGCTCAAAGCAAAAGCCCCACCATCGATTTAGTGTTTTTGTTTCGGCGATTAAGATTTAGGCCAATGGTGTTTTTTTTATGCTAGCTGAACGTTATAAGTTTGGACATTAGGTTAAATTTGTGATTTTTAATTAAAATCCTACAACCATATATGTCAATGAAACAAAATGAGATGGGGGCATGATTTTTCCTAAGGATAAGGGGGGGATTGGGAGAGTGGGCAAAAATTCGAAATGGGTAGAGCACCATTTCTAGAAAAACATTTTTTAAATTTTATTGGGCAAGAAAACACACAAAAAAATTAAAAAAAGAAACGCCTGCCTTTCCCTCATGCAGTCGCATTTCACCTTCCCCTCAGGATTTGGACGGTGTGGAACGTTTTGGCAAGAAGAATTCAGGGAATTGTTTTTTTTTCATGATTTTTCCTGTCTGTTAGTTTTTTGGGGGGAATGTGAATGCCCAGAATTTGATTCGTGTTTTTGAATTAAGGGACCAACAAACGATTTCATTTTTGGGTAATTGCAGTTGTCGGTCTGGCTCAGGCAATGCTCAAAAATTCATAATTGTGTATTCCTTGGATTCTGTTACGTTTTGTTAATCCCATAACTGAGATTGTTGTGTGTACATACTCATTTGACATCTAACCTAATTTGGGGAATGGAAATGGAGTCTGGACTTGCTTGATAAACCTAGTGTGTGAAGGAACCTCACAGACCAATGTGGAGGGCTGGTTTTCTTCTTTGCATACCCTAAATAGCACTGGAAGGGAAGGCATGGCCTGAGGGTCTGTGTAGAAGAGATGGGTAACTCAGGTAGAAGAGTTGGATCGTGTTCTCTCTTCTGGGGCGGGAGGGGACGCGACAATGTGGTATCAGAGCTGTTGGTTGCAGCATTAGGCCTGGATGGGACCGAAAGAAAAGTGGTTACAGTATTGGGCCTGAATGGGTCAAGCTGGATAGTTATAGAGCTATTGGTTAATAGTTCCAACGTATTGTTGGCCACTTGACAGAGAAAAAATTCCATGGGCAGTGGGTAAGTAATCTTGGTTTTGATTATATCTAACAATTTTGTTATCTAACTCATTTTTACAGAATTATAGTCACCTTCCGAAAGGGCAGTGTGATTTTGAATAGTTGGTTCGGCCATGAGGACATACGATATGAATGCTTATGCACAGGAACCCAATGCGCACGAGGAAGATACTATGGGGGAAAATGTCAGAATTGGAAATGCCGAGACAGAGTCTAATGGGAGGAGGTTTCAAGATAGTTCCCCAGACTTTGCAACCACCATAAGAAGCCTCAAGGTGGAGATACAGAGCTACAGAGCAGACAACAAAAGACTGATTAAGGCTCAGGAGGATCAGAATCAGCTGGATGTAGCCATATTGCACAGTTTGACAGACATTTAGAGAAAGATGAACTCTAGGGACTCGACAGTAAATCCAGAAGGAAGTAAGAACACTCCTAGAGGAATAAAGCGGTCTCCTAGTGGGTCATCTAACTCTGAAAAATCCACTGATGGTTCAATTTTTTCCTCTCATGAGATAAAAAGGAAGAGATCTCCTAGTGGATCGTCTGATTCTGAAAGATCCACTGAAGATTCAGGCTCTTCATCTCACAGGGGTAAGAGGAAGAGGCATTACTAGAACTACTCACGAGATGAATTCAGGAAGGTAAAGACTGGTCAAGAAGCTGAAGCTTGGCTTCTAGGAATAAGAAAATATTTCCAAGTCCAAGATTATTTTGGAAATATGAAAGCTCAAGTAGCCATTTTCAATCTGACAGGAAGAGCGTCTCGGTTTGGTGGGAACACTTCAGGCAAGTAAAGAAGATAAATGAAACGAAGATTGTCTGGAAATAGTTCTAGAAATATTTCAAGCATAAGTACCTCTCTAACCGGTACTATGATGATAAAATCAAAGAATTCCAAGAGCTGAGATTGGGACAATAAACCATGGAGGAAAATGCAAACAAGTTCTTGGAACTACTGAGGTATGCCAGGTATATTAAATATGAGAAGGTAAAAATACAGTGCTTTCTGAGTGGACTGCCTCAGTCCTACAAAGACCAAATTGAGTTCTATGAACCCAGAAATCTAGAAGAGGCGATAAGAAAAGCTAAGTATTGCTATGAGCAAAGAAAGAGAAAACTTGACTACTAGAAGGTGTGGAAGAACAAGATGAATGAGAATTATGATCAGAGGAAGAGAGGTTTCAAACCTCCTAACTTCTGGAATTAGCAGAAGCAACCATTCCAAGATGAGAAGTGGCTAGCCAGAATAATGGGAGAAAATCCAAGAGAACCGCAGCAGAACAAAGAACCACTTCAATGCTAGAAATGTGGAGGACCCCACATACGCCGAAACTGTCCACTGGAGAATGAGAATGCAAGGACAACATACAATATTCAAGAGGAAGAAATAGTGGGACAAGTAGCAAGGGTCATACCTAGAATTTATGCAGCCCTGGAAGAGCACCAGGAATATCACCATTCAACAGTGGTTGAAGTTGCAGGTAAGATTGTTGAGCAATCTATTTCTATCTTGATTGACCCTGGTTCTACTCACATTTATATTTCTCCTAGAGTAGTGGAGGTTTGTGCTCTTAGGAAAGCAAAGCATAGCAAGTCATGGTTAGTTCAGCTAGCCACTGGAACTAAGAGAAAATTTAATGAAGTGGTGGAGAAATGTCCATTGGTGATAAATGGACTGAGCACTTACGTAGATCGGAATGTTCTACCACTCGGTTCCTATGATGTTCTCATTGGAATGGATTGGTTGGAAGCTCACAGGGTGAAGCTTGACTGTTATAACAAAACTTTTGAATGCATGGATGAAGAAGGGAACCCAATAATTGTAAGAGGCATACCAAAGGTAATTTCTGTAAGACAGATTTCAGTGATGCAATTGAAGAAGTTTTGTATAAAAGGTTGCCAATTGTATGCAACCCATATTGAGGAGGCAACCGAGAATGAAACTCTCAAGTTGGAAGATGATCACATGTTGCAAGAATTCAGAGATGTTTTTCTTGACGATATTCTAGGGCTTTCTCCAAAGAGAGACATTAATTTCATGATTGAGCTTGTGCCAGGAGTAGCACCATTGTCCAAAGCACATTACAGAATGAGTACACCAGAAATGTTAGAGCTAAAGATGTAGCTACAAGAATTGTTGGAGAAAAAGTATATCAGGCCGAGTGTGTCTCCTTGGGGAGCACCAGTTCTGTTCGTAAAGAATAAATATGGTACATTCAGATTGTGTATTGATTACATGCAGCTGAAAAAAGTCACGGTGAAGAACAAATATCCCTTGCCGAGAATAGATTACCTCTTTGATCCAATGAAAGGAGCAAAGGTATTTTCCAAGATTGACTTGAGGTCTGGTTACCATCAAGTGAGAATCAAGGACGAAGACATTCATAAGACAACCTTCATAACAAGGTATGGACATTATGAGTTTGTAGTGGTACCATTTGGTCTCACCAATAATATTTATGTGCCTTATGAATAGTGTCTTCAACATGTATTTAGACAAGTTTGTTCTTGTTTTCATTGATGACATTCTTATTTATTCTAAGAATGAAGAAGAGCATGAATAACATTTGAGACTAACATTGCAATTGATTAGAGAACATCAACTATATGCAAAGCTGAGCAAGTGTGAATTCTATAAGGATAGAATTCAGTACTTGGGTCACATTATTTCAAAAGAGGGTATATCCGTGGACCTTGACAAGATTGAAGTTATCAAGAATTGGCCCACTCCAAAGAATGTGACAGAGGTAAGATATTTTATGGGGCTTGCAGGATACTACAGGAGATTCATTGAAGGATTCTCCAAGGTTGCACATACTATCACTTATTTGCAAAGGAAGGGGATAAAGTTCGAATGGACCTTGAAGTGCGAAGAAACTTTCCAGCGGTTGAAGGATATTCTCACAAGTGCACTGGTATTGAAAGTTGCAAACCCAAAAAAAGATTTCGTAGTATGTACGGATGCATGTGGTCAAGGACTTGGAGGATTCCTTATGCAAGACAACCACGTGATATGTTATGAATCCAGGAAGATGAAGGAGCATGAAAAGAACTATGTCACGCATGATCTAGAACTTGCAGCCATTGTACATGCTCTCGAGATGTGGAGGCATTACTTGATGGGCAGAAAATTTGAGTTAAGGACAGACCACTGTGGTTTGAAATATTTGTTTGATCAGCTTACTTTGAACGCTAGGCTAGCTAGATGGATGGAATTTTTATGTGAGTTTGATTTTGAAATCAAGCACATAAAAGGTAAGGATAATAAGGTAGCTGATGCACTTAGCAGGAAATTACAAGAAATGCATGTGGCATCTATTAGCATTTTCCAATTAGATTTGAGATAGCAGATTATTAACCGTAATGTTGAAGATGAAATGTATGCGTAGGTAAAGGATAAATTGTAGCAGCAGAGCCATGAAAAGAAGTTTGAAGGTTATAAATTAGAAGAAGATGAAATTCTTACTTATAAAAACAAAATTTACATTCCCAATGTAGCAAATTTGAGGAGGGTTATTATGGATGAAATCCATCAAACTCCATATTCGGGTCACCTAGGATATCAGAAGACGATTTCTACAGCAAGAAAGCAATACTTTTGGCTAGGCATGGAAAAGGACATGGCTATATATATTTCAAGATGCACGAAGTGTCAGGAAGTGAAGGTTGAACATCAACACCCAACAGGTTTGTTGCAGCCTTTGGCGGTTCCAGAATGGAAATGGGAAGTGATTTCCATGGACTTTATTACAGGATTGTCGATGACTTGGAGACAACATGATTCCATCATGGTTGTGGTGGACAAGTTGACGAAGGAAGCACATTTTATACCAGTAAAGTCCACGCATAAGATTGATGATATTGCCAATATTTTCATGAAAGGAAATTTTAAATTGCATGGATTTCCTAAGGCAATAGTCTCTAACAGAGATGTTAAGTTCACTTCTAAATTTTGGAAAGGATTGTTTGCAGACTTGGGAACAAAGTTGAATTTCAGCACTTCTTACCATCCTTGAACCGATGGACAGACCGAGAGAGTTAACCAAGTGTTGGAAGACATGCTTCACATGTATGTGATGAACAAACCATCCAAGTGGAAAGACTATTTCCACTTGGTAGAGTTTTCTTATAACAATGGACAGCAAGCATCCTTGGGGATGAGTCCATATGAAGCTTTGTATGGCAGGAGGTGTAGAACACTAGTAACTTGGGATAACCCAGTGAACAAAGTTGTGATTGGTCCAAAACTGCTCAAGGAGATGGAGCAAGAAGTTGTAAAAATCAGACAGAATCTAAAGGCAGCCTAGGACAGACAGAAAAGCTATGCAGATAAGCATAGGATGAACAGAGAATTTAGTATTGGAGACCATGTTAACCTCAGGGAGAAGGCAAAGAAAAGTTCCTTGAAGCTTGGGAGTTGTGCCAAGCTGTCTCCTAGATACTATGGGCCGTTTGAAGTGCTTGAAAGAATAGGACCAGTTGCATATAGACTTGCATTTCTTGCTAGAACTAGGGATCATAATGTCTTTCATGTTTCCTTGCTTAAGAAATATGTACATGATCCTAACCATGTAATAAATTGGGATGTGATGCAGGTGGAACCAGAGGGAAAGTTCCAAATCGAGCCTATGCGTATCCTCGCCAGGAAGCTCACAATGCTTCGGAACCGAGCAATAGGACAATTAAAGGTGCAATGGGAGCACTAAAGTCCTGAAGAAGCTACATGGGAGTTAGAGGATGCCATGCGGCTAGCACATCCATTTTTGTTCAATTCTACAGATTGTTGAGGGCAATACCAACAAAGCATTTTTGTTCAATGTTGTAAAGCAATGAGGATAGTGTTGTTGAAGGGGGAGGGGAATGCAACACCCTGGTTTTGACCTCGTTTTCATTTAAATAATCATGGTGTGGAGCTCAAGGAAAAAGCCCCACCATCGATTTATTGTTTTTGTTTCGGCGATTAAGATTTAGGCCGATGGTGTTTTTTTATGCTAGTTGAACGTTATAAGTTTGGACATCAGGTTAAATTTGTGATTTTTAATTAAAATACTACACCCAACTACGTCAATGCAACAAAATGAGATGGGGGCATGATTTTTCCTAGGGATAAGGGGGGGATTTGAAGAGTGGGCATAAATTTGAAATGGGTAGAGCACCATTTCTGGAAAAACATTTTTAAAATTTTATTGGGAAAGAAAACACCCAAAAGAATAAAAAAAAGAAACGCCTGCCTTTCCCTCATGCAGTCACGTTTCACCTTCCCCTCACATTTTGGAATGTGTGGAACGTTTTCGAAAGAAGAATTCGAGGAATTGTTTTCTTTTTCATGATTTTTCCTGTCTGTTAGTTTTTCGGGGGAAATGTGAATGTTCATAATCCTATTTGTGTTTTTTAATTGAGGGACCAACAAACGATTTCATTTTTGGGTAATTGCAGTAGTCGGTCTGGCTTAGGCAATGCTCAGAAATTTGTAATTGTTGTGTGTGTGTGTGTGTGTGTGTTTGTGTGTTCCTTGGCTTCTATTACATTTTGTTAATCCTAGAACTGAGATCACTGTGTGTACATCCTCATTTGACATCTGAACTGATTTGGGGAATGGAAATGGAGTCTGGACTTTCTTGATAAACATAGTGTGTGAAGGAACTTCACAGACCAATTTGGAGGGTTGGTTTTCTTCTTTGCATACCCTGAATAGCATTAGAAGGGAAGGCATGGCCTGAGGGTCTATGTAGCAGAGAAGGGGATGCTTCCTTGTGTTGGGTGTGAAAATGTTTAGAAGTCAGGCTAGATCTAGTGTAGGTGTCCATAGCTCTGGGATTGAGCTCACTAACTTAGCAGATAGCCTTTCCACCTCCTTGGCAGCCTGATAAACCCAATTGGAAGGATGGCTTAGTTGGTAGCCTAATAAACCCATCTGTTGGCTTGGATGTGTCTCATGTGAATTTTGGCTAAGTGTAAACCACTATCTGTGTAAGCCTGATAAACCCAACTGGAAGGATGGCTTGGCTGGTAGTTTGATAAACCCATCTATTGGATTGGTTGTGTCTCATGTGAATTTTGGCTAAGTGTAAACCACTGTCTGTGTAAGCCTGATAAACCCAACTGGAAGGCTGGCTTGGCTTGGTTGGTAGCCTGATAAACCCATATGTTGGCTTGGCTGTGACTTGTATAAAATTTGGCTATGTGTAAATCACTGCATGTGTAAGCCTGATAAACCCAACTATGTTGGCTTGGCTGAGTCTTATTGTATCCTTGGCTATGGGGAAGTCTGCTAGTGTTCCTTATTCCTTGGGGAAATCATGCACAACTCGAAGGTAGTAGTGTTGTTGAGATATTGATGAGCACACTGGCCTATGGTTGGGTGGAACATTGCAGCGACATAGCTGGTTGCAGGACAAGCTTCTAATAAAGATAAGTATCTCTCATGTTTCGATCCCTGCAACTGTACTTGTCTATAAATTAATATGAAATGATGAATGCTTGAATGAAATGTGTTGTGTTCAGCTGTATATTTCATGAATGATGCATCTATGTGTGTAATTACTTCAATGAATTTTCTAAGTTGTTATGAAGTTAGATCGGTCGGATTGGTGATGGCCTGGATGTTGGAAATCCATTTTATACTTAGAAATTTTCATGAACAGATTGAATTTCCGCAGATTTTCCCTTCCGCAACTTGCAGGATGCGGGATGTGGGATGCGAAAATGCGCCTTGCAGAAGTTTGGACTCCGCATTTTCCCTTCTACAATTCCCTTTCCGCAACTTGCGGGATGCGAGATGCGGGATGTGGAAATGCACCTTGCAGAAGCTTGGACTCTGCATTTTCCCTTCCGCAATCCCCTTTCCACAACTTGCGGGATGCGGGATGCAGAAATGTCGTTTGGTGAAATCGGCTTTCCGTAATTCGTAGGATGCGATATATAGGATGGAAAATGACTATGGTAAATCTTGATTTCTGCAACGGCCATTCCACCTACGGGATGCGAGATGCGGAATGCGGCATGCGGGATGCATGGTGCGAGAGTGAAATTTTGATATGTTTCTGATTTCGCAAGTGAAGCTCTCTGCACCGTTGATTTTTTGCGGGATGATTCTCCACCATTCGATCTCTCTGCCTTGGGGAAAATAAAGAGTTATACATGGTCTGGATTAGAATGTTAGTAGGAGAAATTCTTGCTTGTGTAGATCTTACCAGAATAAAAAAAAAGGAATTGGGAATCATCATACGAATGTAGAATTAGAGATGGGTAACTCAGGTAGAAGAGTTGGGTTGCGTTCTCTCCTCCGGGGCGGGAAGGGACGTGACAAGAGCCCATAGAAACACCTAAAATACAACATTAGGGATGAAATAATAAAAAGAAAAAAGAATCTATAGAGCTACATTCCTCAAATAAATCATAGAGTAAAGAGTCAAACAAAGAAGAACCAATAACTAAGGTTGTTGTATATCACCACCCACACCACTATGAGAGACAAACGTTGTCAAGGAAAGCCTATGAGCATGAAAAAAACATATTAGAGACCAACATGTAACCAGAAAAGAATCCAATATGGAGGAACATGGAAAAATAAAAAACAACTAATGGAGATATGAAGCTAGCACAATGAGTCGACAATGAACCAACATGGCAACCAAAAATAAGATCAAGGTGGCAAGCCAATAGTTAGATCCCATGTCTACATTTCACTAGGATGAATTGATGCTTGTGCTTGGTACTATGAGTTAACTGCATTGCTTAACATATGATGGAAGAAGCTTTTCATGTGTTTTTAGTATTTTAAAGGTACATCACTCATAAATTACCGCTGAAGTAGCGACAAGGCTGTGATAAATAATAAGTTGTTTCTTTTCAAACTTATATATTGCTCAAGGTTTCCTAGTAAATGAAAATTGAAACACTATGTGAACTAATGCAATTGTGGGCGTGGGGTAGTGAGGATGGATTTATGTTGAAAGAGGAGTCGACAATTATTACATTGCTTACAATTATGTTTTGAGGATGAAACATGCAAAAGGGGATGTAATGTAATATACCTAGAGAGGAATTTGGGCACCTAGGGAGGTACTTAAGGGGTATAGTTAATGTAATATGGCCATAAGGATGGAATAAGATCCGTTTGATAGTTGGTGGATAATAAATAAGTCCACTTGGTAGTTGGAGGTAACAACAAAAATAATGAGGGTTAGTTGGCATAGACCCCTTAAGAATACTCATGAGATAGTATTATACATGAGTATAATTGTTGGAGATGGTATTGTAAGAAACATGGCTCGTGAAGTGATTCCTTCCATAAGGAGTAATTGGTGATGTTACCCTACCTCAAGGATTTTCTCTATATTCTTGGATTTTTATTCTTGCATGGATGTATTTGGTTATTATGAAGTTAAGGAATTTATATTTTATCTATTGAGGTTCACTAAATGAAGGCTTCTCCTGACCAATAATTTGGTTAGCTCCTTTAAGGTGTGTATTGAATTGAGCTAGCTCCTAGAGGGTTCATATCAACAACTATGGGAGAAGGCTCCCTATTCTCCTTTGGACCATCTTCAACCTTAGATTTTTCTCCTTCAGGATGACTATTGGATTATGTTGCAATAAATTCCCATACTAAGCTAGACGTAACTAGTGGATAAATTTGGAATCGTTCTCTCTATTGTTGCTAGTTCCCCTTGTTCCAACTACACTTATAACAACCTTTGTGGGTGTGCCTTGATTCAGTCTCCCCTAAAAAAAAAATCCTTGAACCATTCTTTGAGGGGCAATCATACTTTACATGACCAAATTGATTACATTACTAATGGCAATGAAAAGAGACATTTTTGTAACCCACAATTTATATATTGTTCAATCTCTAAGGACTTCGATAAAACCTCCCTTAAGTCCATCTCAACAAATGTTTTTACTACTATTATATTTAAGTTGAAGTAGTTGTTAGGAGAGAGGAAAACAACTTACCCAAAATGTTTCCAATGTCCATAGAAATTTTGTCCTTTCAATGTTCAAATGTCAAGATAGAAAGCTCAACCCACATAGCCTATTGGATTTGGGCCTCCTTATTTGGATCAAACCCATATTACCAAAGTTTTAGGTTTGCTAGATGTGAATTGCTTAATGATCTCTTTGTGCTTCTCCTCCCGAGACAAAAAGGTTATCCATCCGTTTAAGAAGAAGAGGAAAGCAAGTACATATCCTATCAACCTCACCATTATGTAGTTTTTTTTTCCAACCAATGCCTCAAGGATATTTTTTAAAGAATCCTCCCTTGGAAATCACCTAGTAGCTAATATTGGCTAATCTCCACCACTATGAAAATCAAGCATCAAAAACTTAGTAAATAATATAATAGCCTAACTGATATACAAACCTAGTAACTAATATTGACAAATCTTCACCACTATAACTCTTGATACAAAATCCTAGTAGCCTAGTAACTGATATTGGCTAATCTCTACCACAATAACAACCTCTTCAACCATTAGTCTTACCACTCCTCTCTTTTCTTAACCGTTTGAGTTCACCTTTTTTCTTTATATATAAACTTGTAACGGTCATCATGGTGGCCGACGAGATTGAGAAGTAGAGATCTCCAAATCCTTAAGAAGGAAGTTTAGACACGGAAATAAGATAGGATTCGGACCTTTTTAACCAAAAGCTTTGAAAGGAAATTCATAGAGCAAGACTATGACTAGTCGTAGGCTTAGCGCTTTGGAAATGGGTAAATATTCCGACAAAGAAACTATGATTAGACATGCCACATAGAGGGTAGGTATAACGTGTATTCGTTCTGCATGAAAGGTGGGTAGGCATCCTCATAATTACTATAATTATCTACAGAAATACCTTTCCAATTTGATTGTTTAGATTTGTGGGGTTAATATATCTATTTAGTGCAATTATGAAGAGTAAGACGAGTGTGAAATCCATCAAATAAGAACATACCATAGATTATGAAATGAAATAACATCAATGTACAGCCATGAAATCTTGAATGGAATAATGTTAATGTTATAAAGTCTAAATCTTTGAATGGAATAATGTTAATGTTATAAAGTCTGGACAACCTTCAAAAGAGACTAGAGAATCTAACGTGGAGACACTAATTGTACTTAAATACTAAATAATATGATTTTCAAAGTAGCACACGAGAAACGAGAAAATTTGTATATTCCAAGTTTATTCACATATAATCAATCACCTTTACATTCCATTCCCCATGGAATTCACAAAAGGAAGGGGTCACGCACTCCACACGTTTCCACAAACTTATGTCTGCGTGCGTGTCACTTCTATGGAATCGCCATTATAAATTTGGATATGACATTTTCTACATTACAATATATTCAAATATATAACAATAACAACAACTAGGTATACTATCAATTTCATCTACGCAAACATTCGTCATGCAAAAAGTTCTTGTTCTTCCATGGTGATATGGTCCAAATATTAAAAAATTAAATTATTTGTTTTCGATTAGACTTGTTAGTTAAAAAGAATTTCAAAGAAAGGGAAAAATAATTATCATGAGAATCTTGTAATTTCCATCACCTTTTAGTGGCCATTTAAAATATTCCAATATACATCAATTAGACTTGGCTATTAGATATTTTCATTATAATAATATTGTTAAATGTAATTAATCTTTTAAGTAAGAGGTTAAAAGTTGCTTGAAATTACGTGACACTATTTTTTTTTTTTATAAAGAAGGGCATAGCCTTAAACTTATTTGTGTGTCAAGGCCTCCTGATATGGGAGTAGTCGAAAGTCATCCCTGTAAACTAACCATTACATTGTTCCCATCAGAACTACGTGACTTTATTACTTTAATTTCAGTACTGACAATACCAAATATATTTTGTACAATAGCAATTCTACCCTGACAGATCTACTTCTTTCAAACCATTAACAAATTAATTCAAATAAATAAAAAAAATTTACTATAACTTATTTCTTACATAAGAAAAATACACAATCAACTTTAATATAAATAACATATATAATACTAATTTTTTAATCTTAAAATTTTCATTTTATATTCATTTACTAGAATTAGCACTAGCATTACCATGATCATTGATATCATATGTGATGTTTGTATACCTCAAAGGTATACTTTGAAGTAAGGATAAATCACATTTTATTTTCAATATAATACTTTATCATGATTATTGATACAATATGTAATGTTTTTATATTTCAAAAGTAAACTTTACTATAGGATAAATCATATTTTTTTATATATAATTTAACTTTTTTTAATTGTCATTATATTTTGAAAATGAAATAAATCTAATCCATTGTAATAAAATTTTAATTTATATTTTAATTATAGTTAATTTATTTATTTTATAATTAAATAAATTAATATAACATATCATCATTACTTTTATAATACATATATTCAATTACAACATTACATATAATTAAATATAATATTTTTGTTTTTAGTAGAAAAAATATCAGACCTTGTTATTCTATTGAATCAAAGATCATCTTATACAGTCGATCAAGAGATCATTCTCATGTATGCTCAGTCAATGAGAGTTCCTCTCTACTGTGGCGATTCCCTGAGATCAAAACATGATTGGCAAAGCACAAGCCTGATTATTTTGCAAGCTTTATCATCACTCCTGTATAAACAGGTCAGATATATATCATTTCCCAGAAAGGATAAAAAAACAGCATGGATCGTGAGCATATAGTTTACTAGTCAGTTCTACATGATACTGATCCCAGGTCAAAACAAGAAATAATGTGTGCTTAAAGATAGAGCACAACACGTCTAAAATAATCGAAAATTACCATGATCAATAGAAATATCATTCATGACTTCTTTGAAAATCCCATATCCAGAGTCTAAGGGAAGAGCTTTTTTTGAGAGACTGTCAACAATCTGGTTATGCTCATGAAAGATGTGTTTCATGATCGTTCTTGGAAAAGATT
Organism: Pseudotsuga menziesii; assembly: GCA_001517045.1. Classification (NCBI taxonomy): domain Eukaryota; kingdom Viridiplantae; phylum Streptophyta; class Pinopsida; order Pinales; family Pinaceae; genus Pseudotsuga; species Pseudotsuga menziesii. Next base: position 221,653 of record LPNX011158695.1, on the reverse strand, counting down.
GTAGAAGTTCTCTAATCTCATCACTCCAGTGACTCATATGAGGAAGGTTCAGAGTGCTTTTGCCCGTGACCCAAGAAATGATGACAAGTGAATTGCCATAGATGGAGAGGAGTGGTACTCCCATGAACTTTGATACCGTGAGAAGGGCCCATAAAGCCATCTATTCAGATTTGGTATTTGTGCATCTTCCACATCCCAAGGAGAAATGCACACTATGTGTGCTACTAATATGTAAAACAAATCCTGCCCCTCCTTCGTTCTTGGCGGCTGCACCATCGAAATACCCACAGGGAAAGTGACTCCTTGGAGATTCACCAATAACTCTGAGCTTTAATTTCTTTATAGGCACTATAAATGTATGCGAGAGCTTTTCAGCTTGAAGAATGATCCCGTAAACTGTTGGAGGAGACCCTTCATTATAATAATATTGTTAAATGTAATTATAATAATATTGTTAGATATTTTCATTATAATAATATTGTTAGATATTTTCATTATAATAATATTGTTAAATGTAATTAATCTTTTAAGTAAGAGGTTAAAAGCTACTTGAAATTACGTGACACTATTTATTTATTTATTTATAAAGAAGGGCATATCCTTAAACTTATTTGTGTGTCAATGCCTCCGGATATGGGAGTCGAAAGTCATCCATCTAAACTAACCATTACATTGTTCCCATCAGAACTACGTGACTTTATTACTTTAATTTCAGTACTGACAATACCAAATATATTTTGTACAATAGCAATTCTACCCTGACAGATCTACTTCTTTCAAACCATTAACAAATTAATTCAAATAAAAAAAAAAATTTACTATAAATTATTTCTTACATAAAAAAATACACAATCAACTTTAATATAAATAACATATATAATACTAATTTTTTAATCTTAAAAATTTCATTTTATATTCATTTACTAGAATTAGCACTAGCATTACCATGATCATTGATATCATATGCGATGTTTGTATACCTCAAAGGTATACTTTGAAGTAAGGATAAATCACATTTTATTTTCAATATAATACTTTATCATGATTATTGATACAATATGTAAGGTTTTTATATTTCAAAAGCAAACTTTACTATAGGATAAATCATAATTTTTTTTATATAATTTAACTTTTTTTAATTGTCATTGTATTTTGAAAATGAAATAAATCTAATCCATTGTAATAAAATTTTAATTTATATTTTTATTATAGTTAATTTATTTATTTTATAATTAAAATAAATTAATATAACATGTCATCATTACTTTTATAATACATATATTCAATTACAACACTACATATAATTAAATATAATCAAATTAAATATAATATTTTATATAATTAAACATAATCAAATAAATATAACATTTTATATAACTAAACATAATCAAATATAATATTTTATTATATACCATTAACATCCATTAACAACACAAACATTTTCACTCCAAAAATTACATACTTTAAGTTCATATTATAAAATTAATTTTAAAAATTTGAAATAAAATAATGCTTTACTTATTCATTCTTTTGAAATTGACATCATTTATATTTTATTAAAATAAACTAAAATCCTTAGTATGAGAGTTCTATTAATCATATAAAATTATAATTTTCGAAATTCTACATACATCCTGGATTAGATATTTTCATGTCAACATTATTCGATATATAATATTATATAATATACCTTTCTTGACCTGCTATTTTTATTTTATAATTTAAAATTAACCCTTTGATATTAGAATATAAACTTTGGACCTGGCATTGCTGTCATGGAAGACAACAACTATAACCCTATGATTATGTTAATATGACCTTGTTGTGGGAGGCGTACAACTATCATACTTTGCCAACAAAGAGTATAATAAAATCAACACTGAAATCAAATTTCATCAACTTAACTTAATATTATTATTTTAATTACATGTGACATAATTTACTTTAGAGAATGCTGTTATATAAAATGTCACTTTACCTTGTTATTAACGAAAATGCATATTAAGTTAAATAGTATACGAGAGGAATTCGTTTATAGTTTTTTAGTATAAGATTTGTGGGTAATAATGTGGTAATAATGGTTATAACTATCTATTCGGTTGATAAATTGTTATAAATGTTTGATGAATATATATTTTTGTAATGGTTTACCTAATTTATGAATGAAGTGGTTTATTTTTGAATTTTTAATATAATGAATTAAAATTTTGTTTGGTAGATTTTTATTTTTATTTTTTATTATTAAAATGTTTTTATTTTTGTAAATAAAATAAAATATAAAATATAATATATAAAATTTTATTATATAATTAATTTATCAATTTTATTTTTATTTTAACATTTTTATCATATGAAAAAAAATTCACATTCTGTATCACTATAAAATTATTCATGAAATAACTTTGTAAATAACTAAATTTTCAATATAAATTATCAAACTTATTTTCTTCAATATTTTTTTTCATCATGTACATTTAGAAACGGGATACTCTCTCTAAGGTAGGGTTGTAGATGGTTCAAGGTTGGTGGCATATTTAGGAGTTTATCAAACTATTGACCATTTTGATGACCTTATTTTTTAATATATTTTTTATTATAATTTATATTTTTCATTTTTATTTATTAGTTATGCATACAATAACAAATTGTGAGCCATAACAAGATGCTAAAGCTATAAAATGTCAAGTGTGTTTGTAACACAACAAAGGTTTTTTTTCTTCGAAAGAGCACAATTTATATTAATTATAAATTACTTTTTACATTGATCTAAGACTTATTTACAACCAAAAAATTCAAAAAAACTTGTAAAAAGTAGTTATGTCATTGCATCAAAATACTAAACATGACTAGTCACTAAAGACCAAACTACATTAAAAAACAACCTGAAAACTATAAAATAGATCTGCTTATAGGAAAAAATGATATGGAAATATGATCCCATTGTAAGTATAAATAGGGTGTCCTATAAAAAAAGAGACCTATGATAAAAAAAGAACAATTATCTAAGATGGGGTCCAACTAAGGTGTATACAATGAAAGAGAGGCCAATGGTTAGTGTCTCTACTACTATGTACATAGATGAAAAGTAAGAGAAATACTATAATTGTGTTGCGTTGGAAATTCATAAGATGTTTTTGAATATCCAGAATGAAATTATATATATGTTTTCATTGTTGTGTATTCCTAGAAGATGAAATTATGGCATTTATTAATTCTTCAAATTACATTGAATAAAAAACATATTTGTACAACACTATTGGATGAATCATTAATATGTGTCCACTAAACTGATGTGTAAAAGTATTTTTATTGGATGAATCATTAATATATGTTCACTAAATTGATGTATACAAGTATTTTTTGAGGAAAAAAAGATATAAAAGAACATGTTGAATAGAATGCATGGAGAATAATGAAATGCTAAGTTAAAAAAAAACTCAATATTTCATTCAATACAATCAATATCTATAAATAACATATAAACATTTTCACTTTTATACAATAATATATTTTTTAAAAGGTTCAATTATCTTAAATATAATATAAAATTATTTAATATATTATAAATATTATGATTAAAATTAAGTAAAAAATAGATAAATTTAAGTATTTTTAAATGAGTATTTTTAATGAGATAAAAGTTATTCTTTAACTCGATCATTCTTTTTAAATTTTAACAATTTAAATATTTTGGAATAGAAACATCCGGTATCAACATTTTCATTAATCATATAAAACTATAACTTTTGAAAGGCTACTAGATATTTCCAGCTCTAACAATGTTACCCATATCGTATAGTATAATATAATTTAACTTTCAACTCTTAACCCTTTGATATTTGATAACAAAATATTGCTATATTAAAATAGCTCATATTCCTTATTGAATGTGTACGAAAGAGTTTTTACTTTTGAAGTTAAACACTTTGATAATAGAATATATGCTTTGGACATGGCATTGTTGTTAGAGGCCAACAACTATAACCCATGATTATGTTAAGATGACCTTGTTGAGGCCAGGCTCATTCGTCGACAAAGAGTATAATAAATCAATAGTTAAATCAAATTTCATCAGCTTAACTTAATATTACAAATTTAATTACATGCCACACAATTTACTTTGGACAACGATATTAATGAAAATGTTTATTGACTTAAATAGTGTTTTGGGAGGAATACGTTTATAGTTCTGAGTATAGGATTTGTGGGAAATAATTCTAATGGATAGTGTAGCCATTTTACGTGGTTTTATTTCCATAATCTAAATTGTATCATGGATGATATTTGTGGATTATTAGCTACATTTGTATTATGAGTAAAAGAGGAATGATGTTGTAGGAAAATTTATTGAGAAAGGTTGTTGGGGTGAAGGATGACCTCATAAAGCCTACAATATAATAAATTTGATAATTATGCGCTATGAGGGGTTGTTGTTGTGGAGGATGGCCTTAAAATAATCTAGAGACTAAGACGTCCTGTGTTAAGGAGGAGATTAGGGTGGGAGGGTAGCCTCTAGATAGACCTAATAGGCGAAGTCCTTATTACTATGATACTAATGATAAAAAATGAAATTTGTAACAACAATCAAAGAAAACATGCACAATACCAACCATAAATTGATCCAAATAGACAAAACCAAACACCAATAGATGAAGTTGTAGCTAATATAAGATAAAAATAGAGGTTGATAGAACCCTAAAATTTGGAAGAAAATCAACTTAAAACTCACTTAATTCAATAACAAATCAAAGATGCCTCTTCATAGGCTTACAAAGTCTTCAAGTCTAAAACCCTAGTCTATGCACGCATGCCACTCAAGACTAGAAATTAATATTCTATGAGAATGAAACTAGCATATTAATGCTAAATCGGGTTTCCAGCTATCTTCTAGAAATAAAAATAAACAATGCATCAAAGTTGGGCATTTACTATACCTCTAACTAACTAGCCATAAATATTAGTAAACAATGCATCAAATGGATAGAAGGGAATGCCCTTCACTCTTGGGTTGTTTACTGGGATGGTAATGTCATCAAGGGGGGTGCACTATTCTCTTGGGTCCCTCATTGAGCTAGCAACATCCTCAAAGGATGTGTACTTCTCTTTGGGGTGACTAGATAAATCGATGATGGATTCCTTCTCTTCTTGGCGTGCACTTCTCAGCTTAGGGTGTTGTATATGTGCTTGTTCCTTATCATGATAATACAATATACACCCAAACTTGGAAAATACCGTTTTTGTAGGAAATCATAATGGTTGTTCTATTTAAAGGATCTATAACCATTGCCGAGCAAGTCATTTATATATTGGTCATCATTAAACTTTCATATCTCAAGTTAATGATATTGATCTCCAAGTATTTTAGTGGTTAATTGTTGAATGTTCTTTCCTAACTTTGGGTTACTCAACTTTGAAATGATGTAGTAAGGAATACTATGCATGAACTTTACTACCATTTATGTCACTCTTAACCAATAAAAATATTCTTAGAAGTTTGTTGTTATCTTTTAAGATCCAAAATTACCTGATACTTTGGAACGATGAACTTTTTGCAAGAATAGATTCAATGATCCGTTTGGAGAATGTAGTTGAACTCATCTTATATAGGATTATATTCTTTAGAAATTATTCATGCAACTAAGACCCTTGCAAACTAAATAATTTTTTTATGTATTTGTCATTTTAGATTCCCTAAATATACATATTTTTTAATCTATAAAACCGACAAATTTCATTTTATTGGTTTGTATTTAAGTTGATATTCTTGTAAAATGACTAGTATTTAGAAAATTACCACAATTATTGTTTTTCCACAATAATGAGTATTTAATATTAGAAAAAGTTTCAACCGAACTAGACTATTGTAATACACAATTTATAGAGTTTGGCAACTTGCTAACAACAAGACATAGCCTATCCTCCAAATTATCATAGGCTTGACTACCTTATCAAAACGTTTGAAGTCTTGGAAGATGTACTGTCATATATATTGAAACAATATCAAAGCTACTCGACAAAACATAACAACTAGAACAAAAAACTAGAAAAAATGGCATAGGGGGATTCAATTTTCAAGCCCACCCAAGTCTCCAAAGCTACATATGTAGGGAACCTCACTTTTCCATTTGAAATTGGGTTATAGTGTTGATTTCACTTATAGTATCCACTAGTTCTCATTTCATAGGGCAAATGATGGTTGTGTTCTCCTCCATTCCTAGAGAATATTTGTAGACAAAGGGGTCCCTAGAGGTCTCAAAATCCAAAGGAGTACAAAAGATGGATTTTAGGACAAGATTTAGATGGGTGGAGAAACCTTCAACGAAATATTTTAGAGACATACTCAACTATGATGTTTACTCCAAATATGTCCCGTGATAAATTTGAATAAAAGTTGTTATCCCTTTCTCCAATTTCTTGATACCTAGAATCTAGGATGATGTTTCCACTACACACTTTTCCTTTATCCTATTCTCTACCTTGAATTTCTTATCATACTCTTCTTTCCAATAGTTCCACTATATGGTGGAATTAATCACACTACACTATGCTTATTCCAATTCACATTCACACATTGTATCACCTCGGCGAACCTCTTTAATATCACATAGGACACAACACTTTTGATGGTAATAGAAGTAGGCCATTATTGTTGGAAAATTAAGCAGAGATCCCCTGTTTGCAGATTGAAGTATAAAACTGTAAAATTTTCCTTTGAATAGAACATTGGAGCAACACTCTTGAGTTACTATCCTCATGTTTCATATTGATAAAAGGGGGGGAGATGTAGATTTATTCCAGAGAAAAATCACTTAAACCCTCTCCTAATCCTTATATTCTATCATTCTCAAGTAGTTGATCAAAGTTGGGGAGGGTAGAAATGGCATTAAACAAAAGTAACATGATAATAAACCCACACACAAGATTTCATACATCCATCGTATAACACATAAAAATGCACACATGAGGAAGGAGAGTGATTATTAAGAATGATAGATGGGTATTTACTCCTCATGCATTTGTGCTTGCATCACAAGACATTTGTTGGAGTATGACACCACTATCATATTATGATATTGTTATCATATTAATTGGACAAATCAAAGGAAGGGATTGCAGTGAGGAGTACCCCACCTCATTTACCTTATATATTCCTTCATTATCCTAGTGCCTGGGTTGTATTAAGCATAAACCTCCCCATTTTGTTTTGTAAGACTTGAAAGAAGTTTAGATTATCAAAGTCCAAAAACAATGATATGATCTACTCGGTGAGATTGGAGACTCTAGAGTTTTAAAAGGGATTTTGATGGGATATTGACCTTATTATAACTAAGGAGTCCCCAACTATTGTATCATGGTGAAATCATTTATCATTTATTGCAAATAGGTCTTGATGAACTAATATCACTTCAACCTTGTTGAATTTTGTGCAACTTTGTTGAGATTTTGTATTTTAATTCTTTAAGTGCAGAAATACTGAAACTTGAATCAATAGAGAATTCAATCACATAAAACATTTAACCATAACACAACATATACCCTAGGAAAACCCTCAAACTAATGAGGAATACAAACCCAAAAAATCTTCTCAGTATAATTATGATAGATAACAAAGAATGTCTTTTACAACAACAGATTGCTTTTTAACGATAAGAGATCATAAAACACCCTCAGTGCAGATACAAAGCAATAGAGAAGTGATAGAATTTGGATGATATTTCCAATGAGTTCATTACAATAAATAACATTTCAAACCACTTCTGTGCAATCAATAATGAATCACTACATGCGGAATTTATCCTTGCATGCAAACTGTTGTGAATTGCCTTCCTTGGATTCTTGTTGTGCACCTCATTTTCTTCATCATGCTCAATCATTTCCTATTTGACACTAAATCATGCTTGAATGACTTTGGATTCAACTCACCTCTTAATTGGCCGTAGGATCACTAGTTAACATTCTAACTTAAGTGTCTTCATGAAATAGGAGTAACACAAGTGTCATAACTTAAATGCTATCTTTTAGTTTAATTTTAAAGTGTTGGATTTTAGTTTAACTGAAGTGTTGTCATGCGAATCACTTTAGTTAACTAATTCCTTTTAATTAACACTTTAGTTAACTATTAATTGAAATCATGCTGATTGATTTTACTGAAGTGATCACTGAGTTCTCCTTTAATTATCTGGTTGCATACATTAATATTTTAATTGATGCTTTAACTGAAGCATTTATTGAGGCATACACTGTTATTTAATAGAAGCTTTATCAATTCAAGTTCACTTTAATCAGTTGAAGTGTAACACCCCGGTTTTGATCCCATTTGCATTAAAAATGTATATGATGTATATATTGTAATTAATCATGGTGTGGCGCTATAGGCAAAAGCCCCACCATCAATAGCGTTTTATGTTTTGACGATTAAAATCGATGCCGGTGGTATTTCATGCTAGCGATCCAAATTATAATTTTGGACATCATGTAAATATGCAATTTAATTAAAATACCCAGAACCGGCTATGCCAATGCAACACGAAAAGAGATGGGGGCATGATTTCCTAAGGATAATGGTGGGGGGGGAATATTCAAACCTTTGAGCCAATGGGGAAAAGCCAAATGTCAAAGGGAGAACCCCTTCAAACTGTCAACTACCCATTTTGTCTCTTGTGCCCAATAATTTAATCTTGCCAGAAATTGGCTGGGTTAGTTATTGCATGAGAATGGGTAAGGTATGGGAGTCAGAAATTGGAATTTGGGGAAGCACCCATTTTTGGAAAAACATTTTTTGACTTATGGGGCAAGTTATTGTCCAAAAATGTTTCCCATTCCCTCATGCATTCACGCCTTTATCCTCTCTCACGTTTTTGGAGCTGCTATGCATTCCCCATTAACGTTTCTGCAGTTTCCTGAGTTTTCCCCATGGTTGGGAATTTTTTTTGCTAACATTCAGTGGTTGTGATCTATGCTAGGCATTTTTGTTGTTGTTTCCCTCATTACCCCGCTGGGAAAAAACGTTTTTGGGTTGCACAACAAATTGGAGAAGAGACCCACAATTTTTGGGTGTTGGATAATTTTTTTTTCCCACGTGAAGGCCATAAATGGTTTTGGAAATCAAATTGCTGTTAGGGGGTTGTTTTTACCCATTTTGGTAATTCGTTTTGTTGCCAAAATTGTTTTTCGTCAACCCATAATTTTGTATCTTGTTGTGTGTGCATATTTTGCTTTGATCTGAACTGGTTGGGAGTGGGATCGGGTCTGAAATAGCTTGATAAACCTAGTGTATGAAGGAACCTCACATACAGATCTAGAGGGGTTGGTTTTCTTCTTTAGATACCCTGAATAACACTGGAATGGAAGGCATAACCCGAGGGACTGTGTAGCAAAGAAGGGGATGCTTCCTTGTGTTGGGCGTGTAGATGTTTAGAAGTCAAGCCAGATTTGGTGTTGGTGTCCATAGCTCTGTGATTGAGCTCACTAGCTGATAAATTCAGCCTTCCACCTCCCTAGCAGCCTCATAAACCCAACTGTGTTTGGCTTGGCTGAATTTTGATATACCTTTGGCTATGTGTGAGCCTTCTAGTGTTCCCTTAATCCTTGTGGGAATCATGCCCATCTAGGGGGTGGTAGTGTTATTGAGAGATTAATGAGCGCACTGGCCTATGGTTGGGTGGAATGTTGCATCGACGTAGCTGGTTGTGAGACAAGCTTCTTTCAAGATAAGTATCTCTTGTGTTAATATCTGCATTGGTATTTGCTTGATGAAATATGATGAACATGTCTAATGTGTTGAATGCTTGAATGTGTATGCTTCCACTGTAGATTGTATTAGGCATCTATATATGTTATGTTCAATGCATTTAAATTTAATTATCATGTACATGGGGCTAGTTTTCCCAGATTAGATAGCAGCATAGTCACGTTCTCTCTCTGTTAGAAGGGTGGGGACGTGACATGAAGTGTCTTCATTGGCAATTTAGAATTTCTCTTGTTCTCTATGCATTCATCTTTATCTCTTATCTTTTACTACATGGTCAATATTTTCTAACTTTAATTATCTATCATATCGGATTATACTAAGAATATTTATAGGATGTTGTATCATATTATATTACCTCGGACCAAATGATCTTATACTAAAGTAATTCACTCTAGAGGTGGACACTCTCTAAAGGAGACTTAATATCAATTGGTGACCATGGTTAGTAATACATCACAACATTAAATGCTTCAACATGCAAAGCATTACCTCTATACGATAGGTCCACCCCATGGGTACCTTTATATGGAAGTTCCATATGAGAGTCTTGGCTTGTCACACAAGTTTGGAGCCTTGACCAACAAGACTTTACAACATCATCACTTTGATCAATCAAATAATTCACCTCTATACATGAGGAATAACCTTTATACGAAAGGTTTATTCATTCTTGAGTCTAACTCAAGAATCTACTCCAAGTACTTGAGTCCAACTCAAGCTTCCTCTATACATGAAGACCTAATCCTGGCTACACAATATTTACTTGGGGAATGACTCATGATGTTGTACATTTAACAAACCTCATTATTGGTTTCATTAACCAGACATCATGCATACTTTGCTTCCTTTTTTCCTTCGAGGTCATATAGGATCCCCCTTGCAATGTTCCCAAAACATTATGGCCTTGGTTGTAATGGTTAGTATTCGGTCTTAAGGATGACAAAAGGGTGAGATTTGATCCACTTATGTGTGTGTGGGGAATTCTATACAAGCCTCATGCATTAGATAACTAATTCTGGGCGCCCCCTAAGGAATATTTAGAGTTTATAAGATCTAATAGGAAATGAACCTCGATGAAAAACTCCTTGCTTATTTCTAACTAGTGGATCCAACCCCTTTAGAAATATAATTAGTACAACTTTAAGGAAAATTCAAATTTTTTAATCTTAAAAAAATGTTGAATTTAGATTGTTGTGATTGAGAAATTTAGAATAAAGAAATTATAGTTTGAAAAACCATAAATTTTGTACCATCGAGTTTTCTTTTGGTCAATATCCCTCTAAAATATTAATGGTTAGATTTTTGCAAGTCGAAAAGTTCAAAATTTTAAATCTTAAGAAAATGTTGGGTTTTTTTTTTTTTAATTAATGAGAATTTGTGGAAAGATATTACCATTTTGAAAAATAATATCCATTTTCAAATTGTGTGTTTTAATGTTTTCAATATTTTAAATGATATTGTCAAATCATGCTATCTCACTTGGTTAAGGTGTGGGTCTCATCAACAAGGCGACCTCGGTTCAATCCCGTTAGGGGTGAGTTAGTTGGGAGAAGACACCAAAAAATCCAGCCATGTTAAGGGTTGGTGTGGCCCAGGTTGAGTGCTATCCTCGAGTGATTTTGACGGCTTAGATTCCCCTAGGTTGCATCTTCTCAGCCAATGGTAGAAATGCACAAGCCACGAGTGATGAGCATTTCTTACACAAACAAAATATTTTAAATGATATTTAAAAAATTATAAAGTATTTTTCCTTTAAAACTTTAAATAATGAATCTTTGATTTTTAAAATGCTAGAGGGATGGGAAAATGTTATCTTCTTTCATGTAGAATGGAGATAAGGAACCTTACTTAAGCTTATTATTGCATATAGAGTTTTTGTCTTAGCCACCATAATCAATTTGTTCAAATATAGGGTTTTTGTCTTAGATACCATAACACATTTTTTAAGAAGTATTCCATCCTTGCAACTTCAAGAATAATGTTTTTTCTGTATGGCAAAGATGAAAAGGCCTAACACACATGATTTGGAAAAGGAGGCTTCAAGCTTCCAATTGCTCATTACAAAAGACTTTAAGCATGGAAAAATATCACACTCATATTGTAAACACTTCGTGAGAAATCTTGCAAAAGCCCCATAAGTCAAAATACAATCTCTTCTCCTAGAAGAAAATGCTGAGAAGAAAAGCCCTACTATATATAGATCAATCTCTATGATGAAGGCCTTTGTGATATTTTTGGTGGTATAAGATAGATTTACATTTTGTTTTAGTTAAAGGAAGGCTGGGACATGAGTTTTACAAGTGGGCCTTACTTTTTGGGCTTTGAAGGGTTATACTTGAACCATTAATCATTGCAATTAATTTTAGAAGAAGATATTGCCAACAAAATCCTAGTATGGGCATGTGTCATTGACAAACTAATCATATTTTGGGATGATCCAACTTTCCAAGTGATTGGAAATAACATTAAAAAGTTTATAGATAGAATTTGATTCAAAGGAATGACTATATAGATGCACTAGACTTAGAGAAAGGATTAACAAGGGAAATAAAGTTGAATTTGGATGGTTGGGTCCATAATTAGGAGATATACTATAAACATCTTCCATAGTGAAAAATGTGCAATGAATATAGTCACTTCATTGAGAACTCCCAAAAGGGGAAACTTTCCCCATATACTACACTAAAAATAGAGAATCCTATTCAATTTGTGAACTAATGGAAGAGAAGACAACTCTCTCCCCATTCAAGCCATAACAAATATCATGCTTTCATGATAAATCACTTCAAGATTTTGGACCCAAAAAAAGACAAGTAGGATGAGGATCTAGCCCTAAGGGTTAGCTCAATTGGCCGAACAATCTGCCCAAGCCATTTTCTGATGATGAAGCCATAGGTCACAGGTTCAAATGTATTTGAGTCCCTCGAGATTACCAATTTTCATTGTGGTTGGAAATTGAGTATGTCTCCATCCATATAATCTGGGGAATATTAGAAGATTTTGTGAAGTTTTCCTTGTAAAACAATTGGGATCATGATCCATCAAATGTCATCCAAACAAACACTCCCATAGAGGGTTAGGAGGAAGTTGTGAAAGATCTTAGGCCAAAAGAGGAGGATATATGATCTGGTGGTAATGAAGAGCATATTAAATATGATCGATTGGATATGGAACGACCAAATATGGGGAAGCAATATGACCCCTTCTTACGTGGGAATTCTATGTAGAAATCTTGCTCCCTCCTTTAGTTTCCCTCACTTTGAGGAAGGTTGAAAGTAAAAGATGGATATAAAGCTAAGAGAACCAGATAAAACCAAAGAAATAAGATCTCAATCCTTGTTAGAAAATATGGTTACACTCTAATACTTTGAACAAAGATTACTTATGTTACTTTTAGATGTTTTATTATGCAAGCAATTCATGTTGTTAGAATATCCATTAAACTCCAATAATTTCATTGGTGAAATTAAAACAATGAAGTAAAGGGAAGAAAAAAATAGACAATCCCTCGGTTTGCATGATCTTCATCCAAATCTTGTACACTTCATGTCATATCACCATAATAGAGGTAGAATTAAAAAGGGTATTCAAAATATATATAAAAATAAATAAAATATTTAGTAAAAATAGGGTTTTTTAATTAAAAAAGTGTGTTAAGAGAAGGTATCAACAAAAAGATTTATAATATTAATAAAAAGATTTATAATATTAATAGAATTAGAGACATTATTTAATATCCCTCATATACACATATTACACAAAAGGATTTATCATAGATCCCATAGGGGTAGTAGAGTCCAAGCATTTAAGCCGGGTAGGGTTACAACCATTATAAACCTCACCCTTTCATGACGTTTGCGATGATTATAACTTTATTCCCTTTGTAGGGCCCTTATAATTACTACAATTCTTACTCGATCATGGTAGGGTGTTCAAGGTCCATGACCATTGTAGGCATTGCCCCGTGGCAATTTCCTTCATCATTGTAGACCCCAATCCACGGTGTGGTCTATGGACATTATAGACCTTTGCACAACAACTGTGCAATTAATTACCATTATAAACCCCACATTAAGGCTTATATTGGTTGTAAAACCTACTTTAACGATGCAATGGACTCGTAATGGTTGTAGAGTATGCCTTATGGTAAAGTTTACAAGTGTATCATAGACACCATCGAAGGGGAGGGGTTTATAATAGAGCCAACCCCATCAATGAGTATATCATACACTTATTGTCATATTCTATAAGAGACATGCTAATGGGGTTTTAGAGAGACTATTAAAAAATGTCAGTGTAGTAGGTTATTATAGAAACCTTCAGTTCTTGCGGTAGAGTATGTGGTAGACCTTATATATGACAAAGGGTTATTTTTTTTTATTAATTTTAAATTTTGGTTTTAGTTATTTTTTATTTATTGAAGTTTTAAATATACTATTTTACTATATTTTAAAGTAAAATAATGTAGTGTTCATTAATTTATGTTCTTTGTATAATATTAGGAGTCATTCTCTGAGACTTGTGTTGTATCAAGTCTTATATATGTATTCATGTATTAAGGTGGGATGCCTATACTATGATATTTTGTTGTATCAAGATTGAAGTATTCTGTTGTATCAAGAATGGTCTTGTGTTGTATCAAGATTGTAGACTTGTGTTGTATCAAGTCTAGACTTGTGTTGTATCAAGTCAATGATTCTCATAAACGATACCCTATGAAAATGGATCTCCAATTATGGAGATGGATTTGTGTCTTATCAAGTCATGTGGTTATACTATGTGATATATTTCTAGTCATGGTCACTGAGTGCTGTGATATATTTCTAGTCATGGTCACTGAGTGCTATAAGTATCCTTTAGGGATTAGCTACCACTAGAGTGAATTATTTTAGCACATGACTATATGGTCTGGGGTAATATATATGATCATCAACATGTATGGAACAATTCTTCTAAGTATGATATGATAAGATGGATAAATAATACACATATGGACCATGCATTAATTGTTTAATGATAATGACATAAAGCATAGAGAAAGAGAATTCGATTTGTCCATGCAAAATGTCTGAGTGAAATCAACTTATCAAGCTTTAGTAAAATATGAATGCCTCAATCAATGCCTCATTCAAAGCATCAATTGAACTATTAATAATGTAATTAGTAAAGTAAATAAGAGATTAATGTTCATCAATCAACATGCATCGGTTAACTAAAGAGATCCATGCAAAAGTTAATAATAGAAATTGTGCATGGATGACACTAAGAATGAAGCAATGATGACACTTAAGTTAGCATATTAACTAAGTGATCAGAAGTAAGTTAACATTCAGTTCTAGTCAGTTAAAATTCAGTTAACATCCAATTCAAGTCAACTAACATTCAATTCAAGTAAGTTATCATTCAATTCAAGTCAGTTAACATTCAGTTCAAGTAAGTTAACATTCAATTGAAGTAAGTTATCATTCTGTTCAAGTCAGTTAAGATTCAGTTCAAGTTAGTTCACTTTTGGTTTAAGAAAATGAACATTCAGTTAAAGCTAATTGAGGAAAGGAAGGGCACTAATGTTGCATGGCGGGAGTTCTAGTTAGCTCCTTCTTGTGAATGAACTATGTGGTGTTCTTAGCAGGGATGATTTTAGGGGCGAAATTAGCCCATGGGCTATTTTCCATGTTTTTTTCCAAAAAAAGATTTGCCATTTTGCATTTTTTGAAGCCCTATTTCGCCCAAGTTTGATGGGGTAAAACATTTTCACCCTAAAAATCGCCATATTATTATATAAATGATATAAAATCCTTGGAAATTGAAATATTTTTTGAAAAGTATCGGTAAACATTTTATAGTTGGCGTTTTAAGAATTTGTAAGATTCGCCAACATTTATACACTTTAAATATGTATGGTTCCTTAAAATCATCCATAGCTCTTAGTATGTTTACCGAGCCTCTTATGCACTACCTTCTGCATGCTAGGGTTTTTGGCTTGTTATTAATATGCTAGGGATATGGCAAGTTCAATACAGTTGCATACAATTGTTTTTGCAAGGTTATATTGGATCTCTCTTCTCTACTGTTGTGGTTATATCTATTATCAAGAAATTTGCTTATGTGTTGTAAACCATTCTATGCAAATCTATTTATCATGCTCAAAGAATTGTTGGGTTTTTAATCTTCCGTGTTTGGAGGGTTTTCCCAGGGTATATCTTGTCTATCATGGTTGATTGATTTATATGGATGATTTATGGGGCTGATTTATATGGTTGATTTATGGAGCTGATTTATGTTGCTAATATATTTATGCGATTCATATGTGGTTGATATAAATATTCATATGTGGCTGATTTATGAAATGCAAAAGTGTTGAAATTGTTTGATAAAAAGTTTAAAGTTCAAGCATCTCTGATTTTTCTCAAGCATCAACATGGTATCAGAGCATAGGGAATTAATGAGCTTAGTTTTGTGTAGCAAGCTAAGCCTACATAGATCTTGAACTATTGAGCAGAAGATTACAACCATGACATCAATCTCTGTTCGACTAGAAGACCATCTCGAGGGAACTTCCAAATTCAACACATGGAAGGAAATGATATTGGACATATTGGAGGATAGCTATGTATCCACAATGATTGAGGTGCCTTCATCCAATGCAGACCAAATCCAAGAGCAAGTCAATATGCACCATTCCTGTCACTTTCTAGGAGACAAATTTTGTGGAGCATTTCTGATCAATTCGTGAGGAATCAACACCCAATTCACAAATGGGTTGATTTACCTTACCAATGAGTAGATTTCAAAAGCTCACAACCATTTGGGAGATATAATCAGGTATTTGAAGATGAATTTTCCAGAATCTGTGTTATGGATGTCTTTCCAATCTGGACGAATTGGTTGAATTCCCTAGGGGTTTTTGGATTGAATGTTATTCTTATTCAACATATCTTGTGTGTAATGAGAGAAGATTAGATTTTAGAACTCATTCGAAGAAGAGGATGATGATTGTTAGAAGAAGTTTTTCTTGAAGAAGAGAATTCACTCTAGGTTGCATGGGATCCAATTCCCCATGCAGAGATTCACTGCTTCCTACATCCACTCAAATTTGCAAGGATATCAAGATCGAGGGACTCCAGTAATCTCCACAAGGAAGCAAAGATCAAGAGGGAGCACACAAAACAATAAAATATAAGTACTTATATTTTTTTTAATATATTCTCTTTAGGACTATATGCTTTTGAATGTATTTCATTACAGTCATATAGAGATCCATATTCCTGGGATTAGGAATTGTGTTATGATATAAACATATTGAGCATATATGTTGATTGTATTTATTTTATTTTAAAATAACAAAACTCAAGAAGTATATATGCATGATTGTTTAATTATCATATGCTTATATAAAATCAAATTTAAAGGTTTTTTTGAATGCATTCCTTGGATTAGTAATGATGTTATAGTATCATATGATTAAAATCATCATATGTTACAACCATTCTATTTATTGGGAAATAGTAAAACTCATGTTATGTTTAAATTAAGAAAAGTACAGGTTTGCATGATTTCATGAGATGTGAATATAAAGCATGCATGATTGTTTCATAATCTATGAAGATGGGGATGCATAATTTATTTATGAAATATGAATGGGGTTATGTCAAAACATTGATTTAGTCTATGTACATAACTGTGTGAACCATTGATAGTATGTTGAAATTTTTCATGTGATTACATTTCTTGGTTATGTAATGTGATTAATTATTTGAATATTTTTTCTTGTAGGGAAAAAACATATGCCCTGACCTACAAGAAGAGAATGACATGGAGTCATTTCGATGGTTGATCCTGAAAAAGAGCAGATCAAGAGATTCCTATGTTTCTTAGGAAGAAGTCAGAATATAAGCCCTAATACTATTACGAGAGAAGTAAAGATTCTTAAAGTTAATTCATTTATCCTAGTTAAATTCATATATGTGTTATACATAGAGGAGTATGTGTCTCTATGATGGATGACTCAAATTATGATTTTCACATCCTAGATGTTGAGAGGGAGAAGCTAGATTTGCTAGCTCCTGGAAACCAATGGATTTAGTTAATTAAACTCTTGCTTAATGGCGCTCATATTCAAAAGGAATCTATATGTAAGAATTTTGGATGATTCTTAAGTTTAGAGGTGTAACAATCATTGCATAATATTTTTCTTTTGTTCAAGAAAAATGTTCAGTGGAGTTCTTGAAAGGATTCAAGAATAATGGATTGCAAATCCATGACCACACACATAAAGATAAATATGATTCTTGTTCATATTTGTATGATCTCATAGATATTAGACATATCTATATAGGTCCCAGGATTAGTTATATGATTTATAGTCAGTACATAGCCATGTACAACAAAGCATGTGTTGTGATACCTATTTGGTACACATGTATGTGGATTCAGACATGTATTGGTTAGTGAAAGTAAGTTTCACGGACATATGGATTATGACTAGTTTAGTGATCGAGAAAGATCACATAAAATATGTTGCTCCGAATAGAGCATATTGTAAGGAAGTAAATCTTTACAAGGTTCCTCATCAGTTATATCTGAGACATGGTGCATGTATAGGAGTTGTGTAACTCCTATACATATCCATAGATAAGAAAAATTGCCATCATATTTACTAAGCCTCTGTCCAGAACAAGATTGGTATAGTATAAAGACTCCTCTAGTTGAAGAGGGAGTATTGATGTATCTTCACAGGAAACAATAGTTAAAAGTCCTCAAACTAGTTAGTCATGATACATGACTTAAAGAGCCAGGGGGTGTGATACCTTGTGGAGAGAATCCACATGAGTAGAGACATGGTCAAAGTCTCAGTTACTATTGATACTCAAGAAGAGTTATAGTTCGAACTATTAGAGAACATTTAAACCTCTTAGAGAGGTAGTTGGGGTGTTGTAGTATAAAAAGAAAAATCATTGAGAAAGTGATCAGGCCTTGAAGAACATCACAAAGAATGACAAGATCATAGAGAAATTATTTAGATAGAAGAAGATTATTGAAGTCAACAAATATTGAAGATTGAAAGAAAAGATGAGACTTTCTTTCTGCGTGATTTTACACATTTGATGTAAAATGTTGTATATGATGGATATGAAATCCATTGTTTCGAGTTTAGAGAAACTGCATTCTGGATTGGATCTGGATGTTGATACTATGTGTAAGTAGTTGGTTCCTCTCTGAGTAGACCTATTGTATTTATGCTTACTAACTAAGCATATGTTTGAGTACCTTTGAGGTACATTATAATAGGCTCTTTATTATATTTTAATACATTGTAGACTTCTTATATATCTTGCAATTAACTATGTTTATTGGGGTTAGTACTACATATAGCTAAATGTATTTTGCAGATAATACTACCTAATGATGAGTAGTGTAGATTGGGATGCTATCTAATAGGATGAAAGACTTGAAGACTACAATTATTAGGTGTTAAAAGTCAAGCTTTCTGAAAAATCCTATGTGTTATGATAAAACACACTGAGATGAAGTTTTACTTCATCGAAGTCATGGTCATGTAAAAATAAATTTAAGTGCATAGCTATTGATGAGCATATTGCAAATTTGTGAACAAGCCACTGTCAGTAACGAAGTTGAGATACTTCCGAGATAAGCTTGGTATGGAAGGAAATTCTTGGTAAAGCAGAGAATGTATCCCTTGTTGAGAGGGAGTGTTTTTTGTACAACATCATGAGTCATTCTCCGAGACTTGTGTTGTATCAAGTTAGGGACTTCTACTGTATCAAGTCAGGACATTGTGTTGTATTAAGTCCTATTTATGTCTTCATGTATTAAGGTGGGATTCTTGTACTATGATCTTGTGTTGTATCACGATTGGATTCTTGTGTTGTATTCAGACCGGTATTGTGTTGTATCAAGAATGTGGACTTGTGTTGTATCAAGTCTAGAATTGTGTTGTATCAAGTCAATGATTCTCATAGACAGTACCCTATGAGAATGGATCTCCAATTATGGAGATGGACATGTGTTGTATCAAGTCATGTGGTTATATTATGTGATATATTACTAGTCATTATCATTGAGTGCTATAAGTCTCCTTTAGGGATTAACTACCCCTAGAGTGAATTACTTTAGCATATGACTATATGGTTTGGGGTAATATATATGATCATTAGTATGCATGGAATAAATTCTCTGAGTATGATATGATAAGATGGATAAATAATACACATATGGACCATGCATTAAATATTTAATGATAATGGGATAAAGCATAGAGAAAGACAATTCGAATTGCCCATGCAAAATTTCTGATTGAACTCAACTTATAAACCTTCAGTAAAATATGAATGCCTCAATCAATGCCCCATTCAAAGCATCGATTGAATTATTAATGAATGTAATCAGTTAAGTAAATAAGAGTTTAATGTTCATCAATCATCACAGATCGATTAACTAAAGATATGCATGCAAAATTTAATAATAGAAATTGTGCATGGATGGCACTAAGAGTGAAGCACTAATGACACTTAAGTTATCCTATTAACTAAGTGATCAAAACTGAGTTAACATCTAGTTCAAGTCAGTTAAAAGTCAGTTAACATTCAGTTCAAGTAAGTTATAATTCATTTCAAGTCAATTAACATTCGGTTAAACTAAATTAACATTAAGTTTAAGTAAGTTATCATTAAGTTCAAGTTAGTTAACATTCAATTCAAGTCAGTTCACTTTCAGTTCAAGATAGTGAACATTCAATTAAAACTAATTAAGGAAAGGAAGGGCGTTAATGTTTGCATGGAGGGATTTATAGTTAGCTCCTCCTTGTGAATGCACTATGTGGTGCTCTCAGTATATTTTCTGACTCCCTCCTATGCACTACCTTTTGCATGCTAGGTTTTTTTTCTTGTTATTAATAGATTGGCATATGGCAAGTTCAATACAGTTGCATACAATTGTTTTTGCATGGTTACAGTGGATGTCTCTTCTCTACTGTTGTGGTGATATCTCTTATCGGGGATCTGCTTATGTGTTGTAAACCATTCTTTGCAAATCTATCCATCATACTCTAAGAATTGCTGGGTTTTTCATCCTCTGTGTTTGGAGGGTTTTCCCAGGGTATATCTTGTCTCTCATGGTTGATTGATTTATATGGATGATTTATGGAGTTGATTTATATGGTTTATTTATGGAGCTGATTTATGTGACTGATATATTTATGAGATTCATATGTGGTTGATATAAAGGTTCATATGTGGCTGATTTATGAAATTCATAAGTGCTGAAATTGTTTGATAAACGTTTTAAAGTTCAAGCATCACCAATTTTGCATATATAACTCAATTTGTTGTTGTTAATGGTGTTGGGTGTTTGGCTGATTCTATGTTAAGATATGTTAAACTGAAACTTCTCTAAATTAATTGCACTAATTTATACTCATAAATTTACTAAAATTGGCATCTATGATGATGGAAAAATATCTTTTGCATTTTCTAACAAAATTTTCTTTGAATTAAAAAAAATATACTTCAAAATCATAATTTTATTATACATTTATATGTTTGCTAGTTTGTTATTGACTTATAGGATTAGCCCATGATCTAAGAAACTTCAATCATAAAAATCACATGGAGATTGCACTTAACCTAGGTCACACCAACCCTTAACATAGATGGATTTTTAAGTGTCTCCTCTTGGATATCTTGCAGGTTTGAACTTGTGTCCTCACACAAAACAAAGCTCATGAAAAAAAACCATGCTAATAGGCATTGACTATATATATATTTCTTTTAAATTTTGGGAGAAATACTTTGGAAAAGTAATAAAGTATACGTATTTGAAGCTCATACATATTTTCATAGGGTTAACGTATTTGCATTAAATTGGGCAGGGAGAAAATATATATATATATTATTTTTATGAAAAAAATGATAAATGTAATACACATTTTAGGAAATTTTTGTATTTAATGGTTTTTGTTTATTTGTTTAAAACTTCTTTACTTGGTAGGAGTGACATTTGGTTTAAGAAACTATGATTCATGGGTAATTATTCCATTATAATTATTCATTGATCGCACTTGGTCTGGACCACACCAACCTTCAAATTGGCTACATTTTGGGTGTCTCCTCCCAATTAGTTCACCCCTAAAGGGAATTGAACCCAGGTCACCTTGCTGGTGAGACCTACACCTTAAGAAAATAAACTAATGGAAATTGACTTATATGTAATAGTTAAATTAATGGTATTTTTTTCATTTTCTTTTAAATTTACATTTTAAATTTAATAATGAAATCAATGATGATTTTTCATGTTATTTAAATTTTCGGAAAAAAATAGAAAAGTAAATTTATGTTTAGAAAAGGTTTAAAGTGTAAATTAAATATAAAATCAAGTGTTTTATTTTTTAATAATTTATTTGATATTTATTATTATTTTTTACAAATTTTTAAAGATTTTTTTATATAAGTTTCTTATTTTTAAGTAATGGAAATTTCAAGTGTATAGGTCTTTATATATGTATATGTCTATATATATATATGAATTTAAGGTAATTTAATTTATATATATATATAGATGATGATGATGAAGAAGATGATGATGATTAGCATCCACTGAGACCAACTTTGGTCTATCGTACTTTAAGAAGGAAAATACTTGGTTTACTTTAAAATCTTGTTCCTGTGCTCAAAAAGTTTGCCAAGAAACTTTCCAAGCTCACTAAAGTTTTGGCAAGTTAGGAGGTTATAAATATTTGTATTGTAGCAAATACTGTGAAACTCAGATCTAATGTGGGTGTAAGCAAGACACTCTAAGAGAAAGTGATTTTCATCCTCAACGCTCATAGACTCACATATATGGAAAACCCTTTCTGCCCATGGAGTTTTAGGAATATACCAACGCCCTGTTTCGTTACGGAGTTCATGAGAGTTCGTTTTAATCTTGGCTATATTAAATTTCTTCTGTGAGCTAGTTACTACCAAGAGATACTTCTGATCCTCCAAATTATATATATATGTTTATATATATATAGATTTTATATAAGTTTTTTCTTAAAATTATATATAGATTCTATATAAGTTTTTTTTTTAATTTTAAAAAAATATATATAAGAATTTGAGATATGTTTGATTATAATTGTAAGGTGGTTTTTTTAATAAACTTTTCAATTTATATTAGTGTTACTTAATTTATAAGGATTTTAATCAAGCACTTGTTAGTATATAATTAGCTAAATGTCTAATACCATTGTCCACACGTGAATGATTAACTCTTTAGGATCAATCGAAACTTAACTTATAAATATAAGAACATTTACCATTTTCTTTTTGGTAAGTAAGTAGGTAGTTCCTTCTATTACTAGTAAAGTACGAAAAATTCAATTACAATCTTAGGTTGGCTCTCTAAAAATGGAAAATAGATTAGTCTTGAGTTTGTTTAAAAAAAAATGTTGATCTCAAGTCCTAATAGAAAACCCATCTAGTTCTCTTCTTAAAAACTAAAATAAAACACTGTTTGAGTGTTGGAGTAGTGACAAAAGGATTGAACATATTGAAATTATAACTATAACCAGTCCTAGGAGAAACTATATAAAAAGAATGAAACTGAGACATGATAGACTTAAACATAATCAAAACAGGAATGTCATTTGCGAGGAACCTCCACGTGGTCTTCATTTGAACCCTCAATAATCTAAGGGGATTGAAGAGAGCTACCAACAAAAGGTTTCTTTACTTTGACTTCAACCCTCGAATACCGTGCAACAATGTCAAGCTTGGCGTCCATGAACTTGACCTCAACTCACATTCATTTGAGGGGTGGCAAGTCCTCTTTTAACTCAAAAATTTCTCTGTCTTTGTTAGCCAAGATAATTCCCAGTAGGGCCTTCATGGTCTAGTATAAATGCAAAGACTGGTGGTAGAGAGCCATACAGGACCAGGTGTCCCCAACATTGAGGACCCAATCTTCCAAGGTCTCATAATTTTGATCAAACTGAAAGACCTCATTCTGAGCTTGACTCATCTTCTTTGCTTATGCAATCTTCTTTTTGACCTCTAGAGGAGTGTGCATTTAGTAGAATTTGGCCACTTCCATTGCCTTCTATCGGTTGAGGCAAGGACATCTTCTTAAGATGTCTCTACAAGAGTCGTCTTACCCTTCCTATCATGCTCCCATCTCATCTCAACAATCACCCTGAACTTTGGTGCCAAGATATAATGCCAACTAAAAGGGTCGAAAATTCCAAGTTGTGACCACTCAACAACAGATCATAATTTGAGATCTAGATTGAAATAGGAACCCACAACCACACTTGGCCCTAATAAAGTCAAACACCACCCTTCTAAACTTGCCCATTCAACTTGAGGTGCATAATGGACATAACACCCTCGTACTGAGAACTAGCTTCAACCCAAGTACAGATTGCGTGGAGGTACCCTCCATTTGTGCTAGCAAATCTTGACATGATATTAAAACCACCACCGTATCCAACTTCCATCATCCTCAAGTTAAAATGCATGGTCTACGCTCCTCCATACTTCCAACTATTACCTCAGAAGTCACACCACCTAAGCTGACAAGTTCTCCCTTCATGCATACGATGGGCACCTGCCATAAGGAACCAGATTATTAACTTTTAAAATGTCAACTACAAAATATAATTACAAAATGTTTGCCTATATTTGTGTAAAAATATTTAAACTTTTATATTCTTTCTAAAAAACATGAATTATTTTTATTTTATAGATTTTTGTACACAATGTCTTAGAAAAAAATAAACATTGAATTTTTTTTTTAGAAAAAAAATTAAATGTCAAAAGTTAGCTATTCAATTTTTCTCCATTTTAAAATGGAGTAGCCTATTTGTTAGATGTTTTGGACTTTTCGGTGGCTTTTTATCGGAATCCATTTTACTTATGTGCAAAATTTTAATTTTGAAATCCCCAAATCATGTTTTTGAATGCATAAATGGATTCAAAATCCTCAAATACCTCTAGGGCATGAAGGCTATGCAATTTTAACAACTATCATATGTTTTTTCAAGAATTAATCTAAAATTTCTACAGTATTCCTTGAAAAACAAGTCATTAAAAAAAACACGGAAAAGGTAGAAAACATCGAACATTTAGACTATGTCTTTTAAAATTACATTCATATTTTTTTTTTGGTTTGCTGCAATGCCCTTTGACTTGTTGGGCTAGTCTTTGGTCTGAGAAGCTGCAACCCAGGGGCATCTAAGTCGTCAAAATCACTCAGGGATCGCACTCGGCCTAGGCCGCACCAACCCTTAGCATGGTTGGATTTAGATATCGCTTCCCAGGAGCAATGAGTTTTGATCTCAGGCCGCTTTACAAAACGAAACCCGTCTTGACCGTTTGCTCAACCAAAACTTAACAAATTACATTCAAATTATTAAAATTATATTAACACCTCTCTTTAAATAATGATAATTTGAAAATAAATATTATTTACTTAATAAATTACTGTACATATTATTGAAATTTCTATACCTTTTGGTTACTTGTAAAGTGCAACAAAATGTCTGGTTAGTCTCGGTGTAACTTCTCTTCTTAATCCAAGGATGACAAGGACGGTGTAGACAATCTTTGTGAATCCTTAGAGTTGTTAATGTGGCAAGGATACCATATTATTCCTCCATTGTATAGTGAAAGAGCAAGTCCTTTTTATGATCTCGTTACCAAAATTCGTTCCCCACTCAAATTGATTGGAAAGTTGCATGTATGCAAAGCCCGTGAACCTAAAAGGTGGGTTGCACTGGAGGTCATTGAAATTGAGATTGAACGATTAAAATTGAATTGAAAAGTTTGAGGGGTGAACGATGGAAATTGAGTTGGAATAATTTTGCTTTGCATTTTGTCGGATGTAGCATGAATATCCCTTTTGCTGCATTCCTTTTCTCTTTGTGAAAGGAGAATGCAAGGGAGGGCATGAATATCTGTAGTGAGAACATTGAACATAATCTTCCTTAGGAAAAGTTAAAGCGACATATAAATATTCCATCTATACAGATCATGGAGTCACCAATGAATCACCCACTCATGCCACGTAGACTTCACGATGTGCATGATATATGCATGTCGCTATCTTATGGTGATTGACGTGGAATTCCCCACCTAAACAACAATTTTATTCCACTAAATGAAACCCTAAAAATTACTTACGAGGTAATGGGATGATTTGATGTGCGGTGCAGCGCGCTCCACCCCAACACGATTATTGTTGTTGTTGAAAAGGGGGAGTCCCAACCTTGGAAAATCAATCATCTTTTTGTTTTGTTTTGTTATGTTAGGGTGGTGGTCATGGGGAATACGAGATTGTTAGTGTCGACAAGGGACCCTATATTTTCTTTTAGATAGCCAAAATATTGGAACTGTGACTTTGCATTTTCATTCTCTCCCTCCCTTTTTTGAAAGGATGGTGATGGTGATGCTTGCAGTAACTGGCTAGTATCTCGTGATTTAGTGGTTGGGGGTAAGGATATGGGCACTGGCTAGTATCTCGTGATTTGGTGGTTGGGGGTAAGGATATGGGCAGGGCAATGACAAGTATAATGTGGGGATGATTGTAAAAGAGTCAACGCGGTTTTAGAAAAGCCATGTGATGTTGAAAGTGGTATGACACGTAGTGTTTATATATCTGTATACCACTATAAGTAGAACAACATCATGTTCCATCACATGAATGTTAAATTAAAACAAATTTGTCAAAATAAAGTAATGTTTGGTTGGTAAAGTAAATCTGATTATGTTTTTCACAAATTATGTTTTGCTTTTTATGAATGATTAGTTTATTTATGTAACGAGACATTTTCAATTCAATCTTAAAATATAATCTAATTAAAATATTCAAAATAATACAACTTATTAAGATATCAAACATCAACTTTTCTTCTTCACCATGTGATTGTTAATATAAAATTTATATAAATTATACAATTTGGCCAATATGAAAAATATATATTTCCTTATACATGAGTGTGTCACATGTTTTTTTTTAAATAACAATCCAATTTCTTTGCTAACAAATCTAATTCTTTCACTTTTTCTTTGTTGTCCTTATTTGAAATAAATTATTAGAACTCCTTGGGTTTCATCCAAATATGTTATGAAAGATTCTTGACTCATCAATCAATTTCCACACAAACCAAATTAGAATTATTAAGTTGTAATTTAGTCGTATATCTATTTTATCACATGAATGATTCTATATCGTATAGGTATAGTCTTTGTATGATACATCATCATCATCATCATTATTATTATTATTAAAAATTAATATATTTCTCATAGCATTGTATATTTATGTGAGGTACAGTAGGAGTGAGGACAATCTTTAGCCTAGAAGAAATAATATTCAAAATGTTTCTTTGGGGATTGGGAGTAAAAACAGATAATCTAGTCGGTTGACTCCATTTTTGGAGAGTACGACAAAAGGTGCAAGATGAAAGGACTAAAGAAAGGAGAGGATCACAAAAGGTGCAAGAGGAAAGGACTAAACAAGGAAGTGGGGAGTAACGGAGTAGGAGTTGCGGAAAATATGCAAATAACCACAATCATTTTGGACTTCCACCACAAGTATAAAAGGAAGTGGAAGATAAGCAAAAAATAGGGAGACGAGCATGAGATGTAAGCGATCAAAAGAGAACAGAGTAGTAGAAGAGAAACATAGTCAGATCCACATCAAGGGATAATGAATCTGGATTTTTGGGTTTTGTTCATTTATTGGTTGATGCGATGGGTAATTCTACTTTCATTGTAAGGTTGTAGATCCATGATGTAATAAAGCTCATCTACTACAATAAAGAAGGATTTTTTGGCCCCTGACTTTTATGTGTTATGCTTATTTGCTCATTGTCAATGTATGATGTTCTTTGGCTATATGATATAAGATATGTTAATGTTGTGATATTCCATAATATGTAATGTCACGATACCTTAGATGAATTCTATTGTGATCTAAATGTCTATCACTTTCCACAACAATATCCTTAAAATTAATCAATCCTTATCATACACAAGTCCTTGTAGTGCTTCAGGTCAGACCTTCCCCTTCAAGGGATTGAAAATGCCAGCACTCTAGACTACAACGATGCCTTTGTTGGCCCATGTGCAAGAACTTGGTCTCAAATTTGCACCAACAAATGGTTCCATTGTCAGGACCTAGTTTTTAATGGGATGTCGTTAAATTTATGGATACCTATGTGATGATGAGCCAGATTCAATTATGGTGGGAAAAGAAGCTTAACGATTTCGTGAAACAAGAAGATGAGTTAAGAGGTTGGTAAGTATTCAAGTTTAGACAATATCTTTTCTACAGAGGACCTCCTTTAGATTAGTACGAAGTCCCGTGGGTTGAACTTTTGGTAACCCTAGCAAAGTGGTTATGCAAACTTGCAAAAGCACCTGAGTATCTCAATAGATAGATAAGGACTATTCAGTGGAATCAAAGATACCTAATCAGTTTAAATGATCTAGATTCACCGCTGACTAGAGTTACTAATTTATGGGTAGAAAGTACTCTCACTAGGTATATTTGGAATTTGCTGTTGAAAACAATCAATCAATATCTAAGGTCAAAGACGAGCTCAGAAGAGGAGTTAGGGGTAGACTCTTGAAAGAAGTTCCATTATGGATTAAGATTTGGATGGTTGAATTCAAGTTTATGCCTCTAGATTGGATTAAAATGGAGGAGTAAAACCCTTGCAACCAGGGGGGAAAGTTAAGGTGATGCTACTAGGTTACTGAAGGTTGAACTACCGTTAATGGAGGTGGAAGACAATGTTGAAGCTAGGGATGAGAAGGCAGAGCGAAGAGGAGAAATCAAGGGAAAATGGTGGAAATACCAAATGAGAAAGGGACAAAGAAATCCACGAGGGGTAGCTTAGTTGGTTGGGGTTTGAAACCAAAGACCGTTTGGTATTGAGGTTGGAGATTCAATTCTCATGAATCTAACTCTATAGGTCCTTCGGGGTAAGGCTCCCAAAACTAGAGCCAATAGGGAGAGGCTCCTTTGGGTGGGACCCTTAGATTTATTAACGTGGATGTAGCGAGCCTCGACCTCTATTCTCGAGGATGTGAACCACGTGAAAAAAGAAGAGAAAGGAATGAATAAGAAGTGCGCAACTAGAAAAATAAATGCAGAATGGGGAAAAGGGCGAGGAAAACCAAAGAGAGCTATTTCAAATGAAGTAGAGAGAGGAGATGACTAGAGAAAGGATAAGGGAAGGAGGGATAGAGATGCCTAATATCCTAGTAAGAGAAATTTCGGGAGAAGGTCCAAGCCGGAGGCATGACAGTGAAGAACAATTGTGAAATAACAAATTTCCATATCAGACACCTACGCTAACCCTAGATGCAACAGTATAATAATCAAAACTATCAGGACCTACAGATGGAAGTACCCCAGAAAGTGAACCCCGCATTGTCGGAAGTAGTAACCGGTAGCAGCAGAAGTATCACTCCTTTGATTTACCCCCAGGTGCAATCGCATAATCTAGTAACAAACATCAAAATTTTCTTTTAGAATTACCTTGACACAATAAGATGAATATCAATACTAATAGTTCATAAAGCAGTTCATTAATAGGAGGTAGTATTAGTGGTTCCTCTAATATTATTGGTAATATTATAACACAACTTGGATCTCCATGATTTATATTAGTGGGATACCTAACTGTCACCATGGATGGAGTATCGATAGGGCCTCACTTGAAAATTCCTGAATTTTGGGGGAAGGGAGAGAAGATGATGCAACAAAACACTAGTTTTTATGTGAAGCGATATGGAATACCAGAGAAACTCCAATGATGGAAAAATTGGTTGAACTTCATATGGATTTAAGAGGAAGGGAATTACAATGGTACATGAAGTTACTTGAAACCTGAGGAGCATTAACTCCCACTTTAACAGATCCATAGAAGCTATTCCTAGATGAATTCTCACAACTTAAGTCTAAGCACCAGGGTGTTGCAGAACTAAGAGAAATTTGACATAGACATGGAGAATTTGCTTGGGAATATGTGCAATGGTTCATGAACGTATTAAAAAAACTAACATATTTGGTCCATGAAACGCACCATAAGGAATCATTTATTCATGGTTTACTATGTTTGAAGAGGATAAATCTATTGCAATAGGTGATAGACTCACCTAGGACTACATTAGAGAAAGTGATGAAGATTGAGGCTAGGGAGAGCTATCCAAGAACTGATATAAGTAGGAGCTTTCCCATCCTAAGGAGAATTGGTGCAGGTTCATAATAAAATGGAAAATATAATTGAAATACTTGAGGACCCGAAACTACAAAAAACATCCTTGTTACAGGTGTGCTGCACTGGTTGCATGATAGAAGGACATCATATTTCAAAATGACCTAGGACAAGAGGTGGACAAATTCCACTAGGAGGATCATTTAATGGAGGACCATTTAATGCAAAATCGAGTGTGATAATTGCATAGGTTTCCACGATGAACCCATTCATATTTGCAGGACAACAAACATATCCATAACTACCAAGTGTTTCTCCCAATGACTATTGTGATATTTTTGAAGCATCTGGTCATCCGCCGTGGCTCTGTCCAATGTTATAGAAGTACCCCTTAGTCCCAAAAAATAGTATTCTATGAATTTTGTGGGTCCACTATACATAGCATTGACAAGTGTTGAGCCTTAGAATATTTGACAATGAGTCTATATTTCTCTATATATTGGGTAGCATAGCAACCTCCAAGAATGGAGGAAGGCCGTGGAGGAGGATTTGGTGTGGGATGAGGAGGCGGTTGCATAGGCCCCATCCAATGCCACAGTTGTAATGAGATTGGCCATCTTTCTCATGAATTTTCATTTCCCCAAAGAGCATGGTGTACATACTACTGCATGAACACCCACACCATGGAATAATTTCCTAAATTGATCATGGAATAGGAAGATCATGCAAGAAGACTAACTAATTTTTTTAACTATGAACCAGAAGAATATTGAAGTGCATCAGGTTTTGTTGTTACTTAGGAAAGTGCAAGAGCTGGCTTAGATCAACGACGACCATACTCCCCAGTAATCAGAAAGGAATTACCAAAGAAGAGTATGCATATTCCATTCCAATAGAAGGAGATATATCGAGAGGATGTGGACATGTTTGGTAAAATAGCAAAATCGCCATCCCAAGATCAAGCAATACCATCTCATCACTATGGAAGAAATGACACAAGAAATGAAGATAGAGAATCAAGTAATGAAAAAGTAAGGGACTCTGTTTCATTGTGGTTCCATTTACCAAAATATATTATGGAAGATGAGAATGCTACTCGGAAGTTGTGTGGAGCAATTTTCAACCTCAAAAATATTATGGAATTCGATGGTGAGATCTGTGCCCCTCCACTAGAGAGAAACTTGTAGCTGGTATTACAAAGGTGAAGGAAGATGACTGGTCAAGAGTTCTATCTATATGCATAGGTACATGACTATAATATTAAGAATACAATGTTGGATTTTAGATCAAATGTTAACATCATGCCTAAGAAGTCATGGGAAGCAGTGAGATCTCCATCGCTTGTTTAGTCTCCCATTTAGTTAAGGATGGAAAGTCAGTATCATATCTTCCCCATTAGCTGGCAAGAAAATGTTGAAGTTGATTTGGAAGGTATAAAAACCACTATATATTTTGAAGTAACAAAGATTATGGGAGAAATACCAAAAGGATGTAAAAATCTACAAAAACAAGGAATACAATCCGCTATCATATTGGGAGACTCTCAACCCATTATAAAGTGTATTTGTACAAGTTCTCTCCCTCAGGTTATCACACTTCAACGCATAATAATGAGAGTAAAGGGGCTCACTGAAAAGACATACATGTCACAATTTAGGCATATTCTTTGGGTCTATTTGCTGATGCATATAGGGTAGCTAATTGTTCCATAAATATCACAGAAGGAACTATCAAATTGGATGGGGAGGAGTGTTATAGCGTATTTCACCACACTAGGTGAATCACACATTGTATGGCCTTCCCCTGTCCCACTGTAGACTCATTAGCCCCTATGGACCACTTTTTGTCTTTTGATGTATCCTTGACCATCCCTAAAACATTAGAAAAATGATATACGCGGCATTTTCCCCGATAACCACGTACATACGCGGATATTCCCTATATAGTCGCGTACATCAGGATGTGTACATAATCCAAAATCCTTTGGAGCGTTCCTTGACCTGGATCCGACTCATATGACTCCTAGCCTTCCATATGCCTTGAGATCGCACGGATTCGACCTTTCATTATCCCTTGTGAAGCTATATAAGGAACCCTTGATACATTGAAAGCAGGGGAGATAAGAGAGAATTGAGAGCATCGAAACTATAGTCCATTGTTGCCAAAACTTATGCTTGAGTCTGCATCCCTTTGTCCCTTGGAGCACTGTTGTGTTCTTCCCAAGCTTTCCTTTTGCTAGTAAGCTTGCTATCGAAGTGATGGAGGATTGAGGTGGTGGAGGCCCAAGTGGGGGATTCAGTTTCTCCGGTTCGCAGACGTGCCGTCAGAGGTTGTCACTTGTAATCTCTGATTCATATTAATAGAAATATCTTTTCCTGTCCAGTAATGTGTATTTGAATGAATGTTGTATCCATTGGAATATGTCAAATGCTTATACATTATTGATTATATATGCTAGAATAGATCTAACACCATGAAATATAGTATGCTTGTATTGTTTACTTGTTGTTGAGGACGTGCTATAACAATTCAAGCTGAAGATTGGAAAGCTCAACGTGGATCTACTTCAACCGTCCGGAATAAGGTACGAGGTTCGATCCTTTAGTGTTAGATGTTTTTATTTCTATTGCATATTGGGAAAGATTGATTTCTGGAGTCTAGCTGTCTATTGTGGTACCCCAAGCCATAGGAATTTCTCTCCGTAACAGAATTGGTGACTCCGCTGGGGAAGTTCCTTGTTTTTCTTTGGGGTTGGGGGCACAATGGGCTTGATATTATTGATTTGATCTCTATTTCTTCCTGTTTCTGTGTCACATTTTATAGTATGGTTGTCCATTGACACTCCCCTTTATTGGTTTGGCCTTGAACTGCTTTTTACCACTGCCTTCTTTGTATACGCGAGTTTTTGGCCAACAGTCGCGTACATACGTGGGTTTTTGGCTAAAAGGTGCGTACATACGCAGCTGTTCTTTATACAGTCGTGTACATCCTCCTTTTTTGTGAGTCTGATGTTGTGGGAAGTTGCTGGGTGGGTTGTGAGTGTGGTTGGGTCTTCCTTGGGTCTGACGTTGTCTGTTGGATGCTTCTTTTGTGACCAGAGACTGTTCGTGCTTATCATAGGTATCACGTCTATACTGGCATATAGGTTAGGTTCACTACCGTTTGCATTTTGCGTGACCTTTTGACCATGTCACTATATCCTTAGGTACGAACCCACTCTATTATGTCACGGAACCTTCTTGCTGCTATAGAAGTGGCATGATATGAGTGGTAGAGCCTCACCTTACATGGGTACCCTAGTTAGCACCTTATTTGCAGTTGGTGCCCATGCCGATGTTTCCCCCTTTAGGGTGTGGGAGTTCGTTGTATAGTATTTCCATGACACTTAGCAAGAGCCTCATACTCCTCTTGATCTTATGCTGGCCTGTTTCCCTCCGGACTCCCCTTATGTCAAGTTGTGAATCAATTATCATGAGCTTTGCCTGTCTTATTGAGCTTTATGCCGGCTTCCCTGACATTGCGTTTCAGCCATATAGCCCGAGCTTGTCTCATGTCTAGCCATGCAGAGCCTTTATTTATTTCCTTCGCAGCTTGATTCCCTTTTACCGGGAGGGGATTTTCCCCCGAGTGTCGATATCCTACACATGTATCCTTGCATTGAGCATAGGTATGTTCCATTGCTTGGAACTAGTTTGTTTGCCCTAAATGACACTCGTCTCCTCCTAGTTTGTAACTATAAAGCTAGTTTATTCTTTTTTCAAGCTTTTCAAATAACTGAAAAGACCAAAAAAATAAAAAAACCAAAAAGCTGGACAAGAAAAGATATTATCTTTGGCAGCTGTCGAGTCGTGTCGCCTTTGAACAGAGCACTGTATATCACATCCATTAGTTGGGTTTTAGTTTGACTTAGGATCTGTGCTCGTTATCTGAGTTTTATCTCCACCGACTGGTTAAGCTTCCAGTCCCTATGGAGCCTCTATTGATGCCTCCTGCGTCATAGAGATGTCCTATTTTGTATATCGAGTCTATGCTGCCTTCATTTAGTCACCATATGCCATTATGCTCTTGTTCGAAGGAAGTTGAAACCTGAGTCGGCCATTCCTCAGTTATCTTGACTTTGCATGTCGGCCATTCCTGGTACAGTTACTGGTTTGTGCACCTTATGATCGAGTTCTTCCATATTATACAGCCTTGCTGAGTACCTCGTGTTGGATGATGGGGGATTCCCTAATGCCCTCATTCCAGTGGATTTCATCCCATCGACTTTAGATCATTTATTCTGGGATTGGAGTCTAGAGTCATTTTGAGTGCCTTGAGACTTGCAGTCATCAGTGGCAGGTTCTCCCGCCATCGACAGTTTTGGGAATACATCAATGTCCCCTGATCGATGGATTCTCTCAAGTGTTCGACCTCAACACATTTATTCACACTTGTTAGTTTGCACTCTAGTACCTTGATTCCCATTTTCATTATTGGTGGGTGATCTCACGTCTGTTAACGGTATACATCAATGACCGGTAATCAGACGATGGACTACTATGTTCGACCTCGACACCTCTATTCACATAGTAGGACATGTACTCGTAGCGGTTTGTGTAGAATACCTTCCAGATTGGTGGCATCCACTATATGTTACCTCCTTGATCGTGCCAGTGTTAATGAGATTTCAGCTCTCGTGACTTGTTCCAGTATATGTCAGACATTTCCAGCCACTATGGAGATCTTGATCTATTATATATCTTCAGCCTTTGTGGAGATCTTGGTCCTTTGTATATCTTCATCATGGAGATTCTGATCTATGTATATTGTACGTGGCGATGACCACATATGTGTTCTCATGTTTCATGCCTATTCATGACCATTGTACTCTTATGTATCCGGGACTACTATATGTACTTACAGTTATATGCAGAGCTGTATTATGGTATTATGCTGATTGGGTGGCTGGTATTCCATTTGGGTACCTTCATCACTTCACTTCTGGGATGGACTTATAATGTATTTCGGCCATCGTATAACCCCTCTGATCTCATACATTAGGGGGCATCTGTTATAGCGGATTTCACCACACTAGGTGAATCACATATTGTATGGCCTTCCCCTGTCCTGCTGTAGACTCATTAGCCCCTATGTACCACTTTTTGTCTTTTGATGTATCCTTGACCATCCCTAAAACATTAGAAAAATGATATACATGGCATTTTCCCCAATAACCACGTACATACGCGGATATTCCCTATATAGTCGCGTACATCGGGATGTGTACATAATCCAAAATCCTGTGGAGCGTTCCTTGACTTGGATCCAACTCATATGACTCCTGGCCTTCCATATGCCTTGAGATTGCATGGATTCGACCTTTCATTATCCCTTGTGAAGCTATATAAGGAACCCTTGATACATTGAAAGCAGGGGAGATCAAAGAGAATTGAGAGCATCGAAACTATAGTCCATTGTTTCCAGAACTTATGCTTGAGTTTGCATCCCTTTGTCCCTTGGAGCACTGTTGTGTTCTTCCCAAGCTTGCCTTTTGCTAGTAAGCTTGCTATCGAAGTGATGGAGGATTGTGGTGGTGGAGGCCCAAGTGGGGGATTCAGTTTCTCCGGTTCGTAGACATGCCGTCAGAGGTTGTCACTTGTAATCTCTGATTCATATTAATAGAAATATCTCTTCCTATCCAGTAATGTGTATTTGAATGAATGTTGTATCCATTGGAATATGTCAAATGGTTATACATTATTGATTATATATGCTAGAATAGATCTAACACCATGAAATATAGTATGCTTGTATTGTTTACTTGTTGTTGAGGACGTGCTATAACAATTCAAGCTAAAGATTGGAAATCTCAATGGGGATCTACTTCAACCGTCCGGAATAAGGTATGAGGTTCGATCCTTTAGTGTTAGATGTTTTTATTTCTATTGCATATTGGGAAAGATTGATTTATGGAGTCTAGAAGTCTGTTGTGGTACCCCAAGCCATAGGAATTTCTTGAGTCTGCCAGAACTTATGAGCATCTCTCTCTTATCTGCAAGAACTTATGCTTGAGTCTGCATCCCTTTGTCCCTTGGAGCACTGTTGTGTTCTTCCCAAGCTTGCCTTTTGCTAGTAAGCTTGCTATCGAAGTGATGGAGGATTGAGGTGGTGGAGGCCCAAGTGGGGGATTCAGTTTCTCCGGTTCGCAGATGTGTCATCAGAGGTTGTCACTTGTAATCTCTGATTCATATTAATAGAAATATCTTTTCCTGTCCAGTAATGTGTATTTGAATGAATGTTGTATCCATTGGAATATGTCAAATGCTTATACATTATTGATTATATATGATAGAATAGATCTAACACCATGAAATATAGTATGCTTGTATTATTTACTTGTTGTTGAGGACGTGCTATAACAATTCAAGCTGAAGATTGGAAAGCTCAACGTGGATCTACTTCAACCGTCCGGAATAAGGTACGAGGTTCGATCCTTTAGTGTTAGATGTTTTTATTTCTATTGCATATTGGGAAAGATTGATTTCTGGAGTCTAGCTGTCTGTTGTGGTACCCCAAGCCATAGGAATTTCTCTCCGTAACAAGGAGGACCTATGGGATATAATACCTTAGCTCTAGACCTATGAAGAGAGTTTAAATTGAGGAAAAACTAAGACAAGCTATCAGCCAAGATAAACTCGAATTAGAGGCAGGATGGTGTATGACGTGTGACAAGGAACAAGTGTTAAGCTTGTGCACGTGGATGGATAATTAATAAACAAAACACAAGGGATGTACGCTCATTCCCATCACATTCCCGAAAGAACATGATCACTTGTCACACCAGTCAACTGTATAACTTAGGTAGAATGAGTTTATGTTTTAATGATGGATTTTGGATTGAGCAACATCATGATAGGAATTGGCATTGGTAGATTAATTGGAAATATGAAGGAAATATAGAATACATAGAAAAAGTTTAGTACTCTTCACTCTACTCCATTTTGTATTCTCTTTCCAACATTGCTCATTCACATTTCTAGGTTTTAGTTCTCAAACACACCATGCCTTTGCATCATAGTTTAAGTGAAACACATTGTTGTTGGTACCATGAGTTGCATTTAGTGGATG
Source organism: Pseudotsuga menziesii (assembly GCA_001517045.1). NCBI lineage: Eukaryota > Viridiplantae > Streptophyta > Pinopsida > Pinales > Pinaceae > Pseudotsuga > Pseudotsuga menziesii. The sequence continues at coordinate 184,571 of LPNX011158695.1, read as the reverse complement.
AAAATTGTTGGCTCTTAACTTGCTCACTATGTAGTATGGAAAGGGAACTCCATGGATGCTATTGAAAAAGTAACTTCAGAAGATATTCTTCATTGTATTATTATTATTATTATTATTATTATTGTATTTTATTTTATTTTTATTATATCTCCTTTTGGGGATGTTTTCCCTCCGACCAGGTATGTCATTATTGTAATTGGTCATCTAAATAATCGACGTAAGAATTCTATTGTAATTCGAGGCAATAGTCCCCAAGAAAATATTGTAAAATATAATTTTGGTCTCCCACAAGGACATGTTGACCTGATGTAGGAGCTAGTCAGTGAGCTGACTAATTAGAGATTAGGTTGGCCGCATAAAATCATGTCGGTTGACTGAACCGACAGGTAGTTATTTGTAACTGTTTGTAATAATATATATTAGGCTGTTGAGCTAGATGAGAACTTGGTTCATTTTTGTGTATGTATGGACCCTCATGTTATAATATAATCTGTTACTTCCTTATCTACATTCTTGTCTCTTGTATCTGTTATGTCTATATGCATCCATGTGTATTATTGGTAACCCGCTATGATCTGTGAGATTACAACATTGGTTCCATTTCCAGTAGTGCATATATGAACGTAATGAACATAAGAAGATGATATCAGAATAGGAGATTAAGAACTGGTGGGAGAGTAAGATAGAAAATTATTTGCAGAACTACGCAAGGAGAAACAGATTGACCGTTGCTCAGGTGAAGGAGAAATTATTCACTGAAACACATGAGAAGTTTGTAGAATTGGTACCTCATCTTTTGAAAAAAACTTCTGGATGAAAAAGCTCGAAGCAACTAAAAACCAAGAGCTACTGGAGAAATTGATCCGAGGGGGATGAACAAACTTGTCGGAGTGGTTTGGAAAGATCACAGATGAATTCTGCGAGGAAAAAGCCATGGAAGAAAGAAATTTGGTTGAAAGCATTCAGAAAAGGTTTTATACATACCTTACCGAGCAGTTCCTTTGCTCCTTACCAACCCTTTTGTTCAAATTCCTAATAGAAAAGGGAGTGGACCATATCGTAGAACCTCGTCCGTCACTACGCGAACTGCCACCAAATTCTAACTGGAAGGAGAAACAGAAGAAGTGGGAAAAATTAATTGTTGAAAGGGAGTGGGAGTATTTCCTAAGCAAATAAACAGAACTATCCAAGCTTTCTAAAGCGTCGAGTAGGCTATGGGGGGGGTAGTTGGGAATGTGTCGGGGTAAAGTAAAAAGGATTTTGATCGGCTGAAGAAAATACCATCACCAGCAATGAAAAGTCAACCCGAAAAGGAAATCGAACGAACAACGACACACAAAGGTACGATGGATTTACAGAGAGTAGAAAGAGAGAAGAGGTTGAAAAGAAGGGAAGAGAGAAGAGAACATGATATAGCCCTGTAAAGAGGGATGACTACTAGGGTGACAGACCAAGAAAGAAATCCGCCAGATTTGGGTCATGATCGACATGAATAAGGCGTAGATGAATGAAGCATCACCCATGGAAGAAGACTTATGGATAGAGCAGTGAGAAGCTCTCCAACTAGAAATTCCCCAGAAGGTAAGACCTATGTCTCCAATGAATCCGAGTACCAGGATACATGCCATTGTCGAAGAAGACCTAAGACTAAGAGCTGGTGAGTTTGGTATATGGAGTCGACTAGAGGACGAGGTAAACGATGATAATCATCTAATGATTGTTAACTTTTCATATGCTTAGCTAAGACATTAGTACTTCATTTCATTTTCATAACAAAAGCATATAAACAGGATAATTGAAGGATAGACAAGCACAACCATACAAAAGGAACACAAAGATTTATCCTAGGAAAACCCTAAAGGGAAAAACCCAGCAAAAGCTTCCTCAATATAGATGCCCCAAAAAGATAAAAGATAAAAGATAAAACCAGCAAGGAGATCAAAGCCTGATCCTCCTCCTTCTCCAGCTACTTCTCTTCTCCACTAATGCACTACACATGTGAGAGTGTGTGTGTTCCAAATGAGGAGCACTACACCTCTATTTATATTCATCTGTTCACTTAAGTTAACTCATCTGTCATGTAGGCTCAATTTAATCATGTAGGCTCGAGTTACACATGTAGGCTCAAGTAATCACACTGGGGTGCTAATGACCCACCTTTACAATTAGGGGGGACTGCCTCATGACTCTTATTAGTTCTTTCGATTAGGAGCATCGGGGTACAAAGTAATACAAGTGGTTCTCTTGGTAGGACCATTGGGGACCACAAAGAAATACATATAGAATATTCTTCGAAGTTACAATATTTCAACACTCCCCCTTAACGAGAAGGGTATTCTATAACAACATCAACAACAACAATAATAGGAGAGAGATAGAGGACATCATCAACATCATCAGGGTGATACATCTATAAATCATTGGAAGATTTTCAACATCATGTAGTCTTCATCTTCAATATTTAGTCTTCAACATCATCAGTACTTTAAACGCTTCGATTAGCAACATATTTAGCATCTTGACTCTTCAATCAGCAGCAACATCTTTAGCACTTTAACCTTTTGATCAGCAACATCTTCAGCACTTTGACCTTTCGATCAGCAATATCATCTTCAACACTTTGACCTTTCAATTAGTAACATCATCTTCAACACTTTGACATTTCGATCAACAACATCTTCTTCAGCACTTTGGCCTTTCGATCAGCAACAACATCATCATCATACTCTGATCTTTGGATCAGAAACATCATCATGAAAAAATCATCAAAACATCAACATCGTCATCATCAAAATATCAACATCAAAATATCATCATCATCACACTCTGATCTTTCAATCAGAATCATCATTATCATCAGCCTCTGATCTTTTGATCAGAAACATCATCAACTGAACATCATCATACTCTAACATCAACTCATCATCATATTCTGATATTTCGATCAGTACGTCATCATCATCACACTTTGATAATACAGCATCATCATCATCAGGATCTCATCATCATCACATTCTGATATTTCGATCAGAAACATCATCATCATCATTGCATTCTGATCTTCCGATCAGAAAACATCATCATCATCAGCAACATCATAATCATAAGCAACTTCTGATCTTTCGATTAGAAAACATCATCATCATCATATTCTAATATTTTGATCAGAGAACATCATCATCAGAAACTTCTGATCTTTCGATCAGAGAAACATCATCATCAAGACATCAACATCATCAAAACATCAACATGATGCTTCCTTTGGGAATTACAGGATTTAGGTCTTTATGGAGTTACCAATGATCCTTCCTTTCGGAATTACAGGATTTAGGTCTTTACAGAGTTACTAATGATCCTTCCTTTCGGAATTATGGGATCAACATAGATGTGGAACTCAGACAATCCTTCCTCTAGGAATTATGGGATCAACACACATTCTCGAGTACCGAAGTCACCAGATCTGTTATGAATCGAAGTTCAAGGATGATACAATCCTACCACATTCACGGGGACCGAGATCTCCGGATACATTTTGAACCAAGGTTCAGGGATGATGCAATCCCACCACTTTCACGGGGGCCAAGACCTCAGGATACATTTTGAACTGAGGTTCAAGGATGATGCAATCCACCACTTTCATGGGGGCCGAGACCTCCGGATACATTTTGAACCGAGGTTCAGGGATGATGCAATCCACCACTTTCATGAGGGCCGAGACCTCCAGATACATTTTGAACCGAGGTTCAGGGATGATGCAATCCCACCACATTCACAGGGGCCGAGACCTCCGGATACATTTTGAACCGAAGTTCAGGGATGATGCAACCCCACCACATTCACGAAGACCAAATTCACTTAATCTACTTTGGGAAGATGTCCCAGGATGATACAATCCCTCTTCATTCTCGAGGACCGAGGTCACCAGATCACTTTTGGATAGATGTCCTGAGATGATACAATCCCTCTTCATTCTCGAGGACCGAGGTGACCGGATAACTTTTGGACAAATGTCCCGGGATGATACAATCCCACTACAACATCACTACTCCCCCTTTCGAGGAAGGTCTTTTCGAACAACACCAAGCTTGTCTCGAAAGTGTTCAAACTTTACCTAAGATAGAGACTTCATCAGTACATCATCATTCAAACCATCATCATCTACATATTCAGTATGTGAATACTGAACTATCACCATCTGTATCTCCAATATGTGAATACTGAAAGCATCATTATCTATATCTTCAGTATAGAAATACGGAATCATCATCATCTGCATCTATAGTATGTAAATACTGAAACATAATTATCTGCATCTTATCTCGTATGTAGAAATACCAGATTTCTATGTGTTACAATCGAAACACAGGGTTCTTTGTCATCACAAATATGGTTATCACATAGAATCATTGTAGTATCCATCTTCAGGTCAAAGAGACCTGATATCAACTTCTGAAGCCATATGACTTCACAACTTAGCAGAGCAATCTACTATGTATTTTGCTTCAGCCGTGCTACAAGAAGCACTGGATTGTTTCCTGCTAAACCATGAACTCATAGCAGACCCCAAACAAAAGCATCTACCTAGTGTGCTTTTCCTGTCTGAGATACTTTCAGCCCAATCTGCATCTGTGTAGCCATACAATCTATACTCATGGCTACCATCATAGTATAGACCAAAGTCTATAGTCCCTTTCAGATATCTCATCACATGTTTTGCGGCTACTAGGTGAAACCGTCTTGGTTGAACAAGATATTGACTTAAGGTGTTCACAACAAAACAAATGTCTGGTCTGGAATTTGTTAAGTACATTAATGACCCAATGATCTGTCTGTAATGAGACACATCCACTAACTCTGATGAGTCATCAGATTCAGGTTGGAGTCCATGGGTGTGGCCATGACTTTGCATTCCAACATATCAAATCTTTTCAAACTTTGCACTGCATACTTTCCCTAATTGAGAAAGATTCCTTCATATTTCTGGACCTAGGAAATAAAGTATTAGACCAAGGTCTAAATTCTTCAGCAGACTTCTTCTTGCATTCTACAATTTGTTTCTCATTCCCTGTTAGAAATAGGTCATCCACATATAATAACAGGATTCCAGGTTCATCTTTTACAACCTTGAGATAAAGGTTAGGATCGACTTTACTCTTGGCAAATCCCATGCTCGTCAAGAAACTATATATTCTTCCATACCAAGCTCTAGGAGCTTGCTTCAGACCATAGAGGGCTTTATTCAACTTGCATACGTGAGTCCATCTGTCTTCAACTTCAAATCCTTGTGACTATTTGATGTAAAACTCTTCCTTAATCATACCATTAAGGAAGGCTTGTCTTTACTTCATCATGAAAGAAACTACCATGATAGTTCTGAAGGAAGTATACCTTGCTTCTTGGAGTAAGTGTCTCTTCAGAATTAATTTCCTCTTTCTGAGAGAAGCCACAAGTCTTTCCTTACTTCTATCAGCAGCATATTTTATTTTACTGATCCATTTGGAAGATACCACATTCTTGCTTTCTGGTTTGAGTCTTATATCCCAAACATCATTCTAGTATCATAACATCTTTCATGAGTTCATATTGTCAGGTCATCAACATATCCTAGTCTTCTGCATTCAACCTTGAAGGTTGGAACCCACTTTACTCTTGGTAAAGGCTCGATCCATCAGGAAGCTGTCCATCATGTCATACCATGTCGAACTCAGATATCTTCTGTAGTCACTCCCCTTGAAGTGGAGTATAATCTTTCCTCTTCATTCTGTACATGTGGTTCTATGCTTGACATATACTTCCCTTTATGTCTCGAAATCATATCGTATACATCATTCCCCATGATCAAGTGTTATTCTTTGATCATAGCTTCTTTCATAGCATTCTTTTATTCATCTTGAGTTATCTCTCATACCCATGGTGGTATTCATCCTTTGAGGTGGATCTACTGCTCTATGAAGCTCTTTCTTCTGTCATGGTGTCTTTGACCCTGGGAGCTTCAGATTCATGTTTATTGGAGTGAATCTTGAATTGTCATCCCTTGTTCTTCGGAACAAGTCTCATCCTTCTTTTCTTGTAGGAGGTTGTACAGGACCTATCCTACAATTCAAATGCACCAGTTACATGGTTAGAACTATAAAACATATGCATAACGACAAATTATTTTAGCCAATACAACATTCATCCATATCTCACGAAAATTTTCTAGATGTCTTCCATCTTTATCATGACATCATTGAGATTGTGCACTAATCCAATATGTCCGCAAATAGGTTTGATAAGTAGCAATGGAGATTTGTATGGCACCATGAGCTACTTACCCATCACAATCATATTAGTAGTATACAGTCATTAATGCAAACAATCTATCAAGCATAACACATCAACTAAATATAATCAAATGCATAACAAAACAATATCATGCAATGACAATTGAATACTTATCTTTTATTTGTTTTGTGGGTAGACTCCTTCTTGATCCTTCTACTTCATCATCTTCTTCATTCATGACATCATCATTTCTTATCTAAATGATAATATGGATAAGAGGTTCTTTAAGAATTGAGTTCTTCACATTCCTCATCGCTTGAGGGATCTTCTTTGAATGGTGAGAGCTTGATCTTCAATTGCTTCCATCTTCTTCTTCTCTTCTTATGAGTTGAGCTTCTTCTTCTTCCCAGAGTCTGTTGAAATTAATTACTTCCTTCTGGCACACATTCCTTGAATGAATGAATTCTATGATCCTAGGAGACCATTCAAGGTGGCTATCACCACTTCTGCATTCTCCAATTCTTCTTCTACCACTTCAAGATGTTCTGCATTCTGGATCTTCACTTCTTCAACTATTTTCTTAAAGCCATCTTCTGATTTATGTTCTTATATTCAAATAGCTTGATCGAGGAATCAAACATCTTTGGTGTCTTTAGGGAAGACACTTGTGGTACAAGATAATTCGTGATTGAATCAACAATGATATTCTTGTCCTTGATCAAGTTCTTCTCGTGTAAGGCTTTGAGCCTCATCTCCTTCTGGAACTGGAACCTCTCTACTCATGAAGGTGTCCAATTCATTTTCTTCACAGAGATCAAATACTTCCATGCTTGGAAGTTGTCAACTTCACCAAGCTTTTCATCAAGCTGATGTGATATATCACTTTGAAATGAGAACCTCAAATGCAAATAGCAAAAGATTAGATCTTACCGATTTGAGGTGTCCGTCTTGCTTCCGGAGTTGGCTGATCTAGGGTTTGTCAGAGAAACCCTATTTTTCAAAACTTGGAATATTTCAGATCTGATTGGATATAAATATATATCTCTTCAAATGGAGTTGTTGAATGTACTCCTTTTCTGAAAACAGTGGAGGGAAGCTCCCGGAACAGGAAGCCCTAGTTTTCCAATTTCTTCTGCAGAAATTCCTGCTACTATTTCTATGATATCTCCGAAGTTACTACTCCTCTGTGTCTGTAATTTTTCACTGAGGTAAATTCACATGTCCCTGATCCAACACCATAGGTTTCATCAGAATTTGTTTCACCAATTGGTATTCATGATCATTTTCCCAAGGTGACATGTTATAGGACTGTTCAGAACAATGAAATTGTATGGCATTTCATGTGTCACTGGTTCATCTTCAGGTTCTGAAATTCAGACCATAGAAATTACAGTCCGTGTGATTTCTGGCACATCTTCATGAATTGCATTTGGACCTCTGTAGCCCAAGCTATAGCAATTTTCCCTAGGTGTCATGTTTAGGGATGAATTTTGGTAGAGTCTGGAATCCTAACTTGGAGGGATCATAGCTCCTAGAATATAGCGAATCTGAGGCTGAATTTTGGACACAAATTTCATCAGGATTATATATTCGGTATTTGAAATTTTCAGCTCCTAAACCTTCACCAATATTGGGATGTAGCGAATATACAAAAACTTAGCAGTTTTAGTATTTAGGGTTTTTCTAGCTCCGGGTCAAACTAGGGTTTGACTTTCCCGGAGTTTCACCCAACCAAATATATTGATCCAGGTCTCTAAAATTCGATTTTGATGAGGAGAGTAATCCTATTTTGGGCTCACTCAAAAATTATTCTTCTGCAAGAATCCCTAATTTCCCACATCGAAAACTGAAGATGCTCAGAATCGAATTCTGCTTCGACAGAAAGATGCGCCCTTCAATGGAGAGTCATCCTAGCCTTCTTTTGATAATCAATTGTGGAGAGAGAACCAAAAAGTAAGAATCCCTAGATTATGTATCTGCACAATGTCTTCTTTTCAGGGTGGCTCTGATACCATGTTAACTTTTCATATGCTTAGCTAAGACATCATTACTTCATTTCATTTTCATAACAAAATCATATAAACATGATCACTGAAATATAGACAAGCACAACCATACAAAAGGAACACAAATATTTATCCTGGGAAAACCCTAAAGGGAAAAAACCAGAAAAAGCTTTCTCAATATAGATGCCCCAAAAAGATAAAATATAAAAGATAAAACCAACAAGGAGATCAAGGCCTGATCCTCCTCCTTCTCCAGCTACTTCTCTTCTCCACTAATGCACTACACAAGTGAGAGTGTGTGTGTTCCAAATGAGGAGCACTACACCTCTATTTATATTCATCCGTTCACTTAAGTTAACTCATCTGTCATGTAGGCTCGAGTTAATCATGTAGGCTCGAGTTACACATGTAGGCCCAAGTAATCACACTGGGGTGCTAATGACCCACCTTTACAATTAGAGGGGATTTCCTCATGACTCTTATTAGTTATTCTGATTAGGAGCATCGGGGTACAAATTAATACAAGTGGTTCTCTCGGTAGGACCATCGGGGACCACAAAGAAATACATATAGAATATTCTTTGAAGTTACAATATTTCAACAATGATCCATCGACCAGAGGAAGGAAATTGGGTAACACTTTAGGCGTACCCTTCCAACTGAAGTATCCACTTGCTTTACCTGACACATTAAGGAGAACCCCCGTTGCCAAACACAGCTTTGCAAAATACAAAAAATTTGGACCTGTAGACAAATCAGTGTAGTTGGACATCGATAGGAGAAGTCGAACCGAACCGGATGCTTGTTAGAGAAGAAATGACAAACAAAATGACTGACAAGAATGAAATTTCCATCGACAACAGCTCTACACAGCAAGGAAAACAAAACATCCCACTACCCCCACCACCGCCACTTGCTGGAGGAGATAACGACAACGAAACCGACATGGGTCACGGATCATCACATATCCCTCTATATGAGGGTTACAAAGATCCTAGATGACATTGGTTCATCTGTGAGTCAATATGGGAGGAAAATCAAGTTATGTTCGAAGAACGACAGGTGGCACAATTCGCCGGTGCCTTGAGGAAAAGAGCACTAAATTGGTACATGACTTATATCGAGAGAACTCCCCAAGCATCCAAAGTAGACATTAAAGCATAATTCTTCTCTTTATTTAAAACTCCAGACGCAAAACATCTGGTAGCCAAAGATCTGAAAACAACATCTCAGAAGCCAGCAGAGTCTGTCGGAGAATATGACAAATGATGGAAGGACCTCCTCAGCCAATGAACAACTATTAATTCAGTGGTTTCTTGCAGGTCTATCACAGAAAATTCGGTGGCACATAAGCTTGGAGACGTTTAAAACATATGAAGACACACTTACGAAATCTCTGCAAGTAGAGATGGATGAAGATTTCCTAGCATATCCCGTTGATACTAGATTGGAAGAACAACTAGAAATCATGTAGAAATCGTTGAAAGAGATAAACCTCAAGAATCAGGATGTCTGGTACACAAAATGATCCATGACTAGACACACTAAAGATAACTGTCGGCAAGACATAAGTTGATAGGACGTTCAGTTTGTTCAGATGAAATGCTTCTGTGATATTTGCCAAGAACATGGAGAACATTCAACGAAATATTGGCCATATAACATGAAAAATGGCAAAGCATCTTAGTGTGCAATCTGTGAAGTAAAAAGTCATGCAATGGTCGACTGCCACCTAAATTTAAATAATCGACATAATTACCAAGAAGTCTACCAAACGAACGCAGTCATGCAAAATAACGATAACAATGAGTGAAGCAATCATCAAAACGAGCCAAATAATTAAAGATATGAAGGTCGTCGATATGAGCATTGGTTCGACAACCGTCGTGGAGGATATGGTGGTCGAGGATGATTTTCTGGAAATTGCGACAATTGACCATGATGACCCATCCAGTTCTTTACATGCTACAAAGAAGGCCATCGTTATGCAGATTGTCCATACAAGGATATAACCGATCTAAAGTTTTGTACTAGTTGTGGTGTAGGTGATCACTCATTAGAGGATTGTCCCACCATGCTCAATAAAATTAATAAAAATAAAAACGTTAATGTAAGCGATGAGAATGCGATGGATTTTTGGGTTTTGTTCATTTATTGGTTGATGCAATGGGTAATTATACTTTCATTGTAAGGTTGTAGATCCATGATGTAATAAATCTCATCTACTACAATAAAGAAGGATTTTTTGGCCCCTGACTTTTATGTGTTATGTTTTCTCATTGTCAATGTATGATGTTCTTTGGCTATAAGATATAAGATATGTTAATGTTGTTATATGCCATAATATGTAATGTAACGATACCTTAGATGAATTCTGTTGCGATCTAAATGTCTATCACTTTCCACAACAATATCCTTAAATTTAATCACTCCTTATCATACACAAGTCCTTGTAGTGCTTCAGGTCACACCTTCCCCTTCAAGAGATTGAAAATGCCAGCACTCTAGACTACAATGATGCCTTTGTTGGCCCATGCACAAGAACTTGGTCTCAAATTTGCACCAACAAATGGTTCCATTGTCAGGACCTATTTTTTAATGGCATGTCGTTAAATTTATGGATACCTATGTGATGATGAGGCAGATTCAATTATGGTGGGAAAAGAAGCTTAACGATTTCGTGACACAAGAATATGAGTTAAGAGGTTGGTAAGTATTAAAGTTTAGACAATATCATTTCTACAGAGGACCTCATTTAGATTAGTACAAAGTCCCATGGGTTGAACTTTCGGTAACCCTAGCAAAGTGGTTATGCAAACTTGCAAAAGCACCTGATTATCACAACAGACAGATAAGGACTATTCAGTGGACTCAAAGATACCTAATTAGTTTAAATGATCTAGATTCACCGCTGACTAGAGTTACTGATTTATGGGTAGAAATTACTCTCACTAGGTATATTTGGAATTTGCGGTTGAAAACAATCAATCAATATCTAAGGTCAAAGATGAGCTCAAAAAAGGAGTTAGGGGTAGACTCTTGAAAGAAGTTCCATTATGGATTAAGACTTAGATGGTTGAATTCAATTTTATGCCTCTAGGTTGGATTAAAATGGAGGAGTAAAACCCTTGCAACCAGGGGGAAAATTTAAGGTGATGCTACTAGGTTACTGAAGGTTGAACTATCGTCAATGGAGGTGGAAGACAATGTTGAAGCTAGGGCTGAGAAGGCAGAGTGAAGAGGAGAAATCAAGGGAAAATGGTGGAAATACCAAATGAGAAAGGCACAAATAAATCCCCGAGGGGTAGCTCAATTGGTTGGGGTTTGAATCCAAATACTGTTTGGTATTGAGGTCGGAGGTTCAATTCTCACGAATCTAACTCTATAGGTCCTTTGGGGTATGGATCCAAAAACTAGAGCCAATAGGGAGAGGCCCCTTCGGGTGGGACCCCTAGATTTATTAATGTGGATGTAGTGAGCCTCGACTTCTATTCTCGAGGATGTGAACTACGTGAAAAAAGTAAGAGAAAGGCATTAAGAAGAAGTGGGCAACTAGAAAAAGAAATGCAGAATGGGGAAAAGGGCGAGGAAAACCAAAGAGAGCTATGTCAAATGAAGCAGAGAGAGGAGATGACTAGAGAAAGGATAAGGGAAGGATGGATATGGATGCCTAAAATCCTAGTAAGAGGAATTTGGGGAGAAGGTCCAAGCAAGAGGAAGGATAGTGTAGAAAAATTGTGAAATAACAAATTTCCATATCAGACACCTACGTTAACCCTAAATGCAACAGTATAACATTCAGAACTATTAGGACCTACAGATGGAAGTACCCCAAAAAGTAAACCCTGCATTGCTGGAAGTAGTAACCAGTAGTAGCAGAAGTATCACTCCTTTGATTTACCCCCAGGTGGAGTCACATAATCTGGTAACAAACATCAAACTTTTGTTTTAGAAATACCTTGACACAATAAGATGAATATCAATACTAATAGTTCATAAAGCAATTCATTAGTAGGAGGTAGTAGTAGTGGTTCCTCTAATATTATTAGTAATATTATAACACAACTTGGATCTCAATGATTTATATTAGTGGGATACCTAACTGTCACCATGGATGGAGTATCGATAGGGCCTCACTTGAAAATTCCTGAATTTTGGGGGAAGGGAGAGAAGATGATGCAACACAACACTAGTTTTTATGTGAAGCGATATAGAATACCAAAGAAACTCCAATGATGGACAAATAGGTTGAACTTCATACAAATTTAAGAGGAAGGGAATTACAATGGTAGATGAAGTTACTTGAAACCTAAGGAGCATTAGCTCTCACTTTAACATATCCATAGAAACTATTCCTAGATGAATTCTCACAACTTAAGTCTAAGCACCAGAGTGTTGTATAACTACGAGAAATTTGACATAGACATGGATAATTTGCTTGGGAATATGTGTAATGGTTTAGGAATGTATTAAAAAAACTAACATATCCGGTCCATGAAACCCACCATAAGGAATCATTTATTCATGGTTTACTATGTTTGAAGAGGATAACTCTATCGCTATAGGTGATAGACTCACCTAGGACTACATTAGAGCAAGTGATGAAGATTGAGGTTAGGGATAACTATCCAAGCACTGATATAAGTAAGAGCTTTCCCATCCTAAGGAGAATTGGCACAAGTTTATAATAAAATGGAAAATACAATTGAAATACTTGAGGACCCGAACATACCAAAAACATCCTCGTTATAGGTGTGTTGCACTAGTTTCATGATAGAAGGACATCATATTTCAAAATGACCCAGGACTAGAGGTGGACAAATTCCACTAGGAGGATCATTTAATGGAGGACTATTTAATGTAGGATCGAGTGTGATAATTGCATAGGTTTCCATGATGTACCCATTCCAATTTGCAGGACAACAAACATATCCATAACTACCAAGTGCTTCTCCCAATGACTATTGTGATATTTTTAAAGCATTTGGTCATTCACCGTGGCTTTGTCCAATGTTATAGAAGTACCCCTCAGTCCCAAAAAATAGTATTCTATGAATTTTGTGGGTCCACTATACATAGCACTGACAAGTGTTGATCCTTAGAATATTTGACAAAGAGTCGATAATGCTTTATATATTGGGCAGCATACCAACCTCTAAGACTGGAGGAAGGCCATGGAAGAGGATTTGGTGTGGGATGAGGAGCCAGTTGCATAGGCCCCATCCAATGCCACAATTGTAATGAGATTGGCCATCTTTCTCATAAATTCTATTTCCCCAAAGAGAATGGTGTACATACTACTGCATGAACACCCACACCATGGATGAATTTCTTGAATTGATTGTGGAATAGGAAGATCATGCAATAATACTAACTAATTTTTTAAATTGTGAACCACGAGAATACTGAAGTGCATCAGGTTTTGTTGTTACTTAGGTAAGTAGTAACCAGTAATCAGGAAGGAATTACCAAAGAAGACTATGCATATTCCATTCCAATAGAAGGAGATATATCGAGAGGATGTGGACATGTTTGGTAAAATAACAAAATTGCCATCCCAAGATCAAGCAATACCATCTCATCACTATGGAAGAAATGACACAAGAAATGAAGATAGAGAATCAAGTAATGAAAAAGTAAGGGACTCTGTTTCATTGTGGTTCCATTTACCAAAATATATTATGGAAGATGAGAATGCTACTCGGAAGTTGTGTGGAGCAATTTGCAACCTCAAAAATATTATGGAATTCGATGGTGAGATCTGTGCCCCTCTACTAGAGAGAAACTTGTAGCTGGTATTACAAAGGTGAAGGAAGATGGCTGGTCAAGACTTCCATATAGACTCTAGAGGTACAAGAATGTGATATTAAGAATACGATGTTGGATTTTGGATCAGATGTTAACATCATTCCAAAGAAGTCATTGGAAGCAATGAGATCTCCATCGCTTGTTTACTCTCCCATTTAGTTGAGGATGGAAAGTCAGTATCGTATCTTCCCCATTAGATGGAAATAAAATGTTGAAGTTGATTTGGAAGGTATAAAAACCACTATAGATTTTGAAGTAACAAAGATTTTGGGAGAAATACTAAAAGGATGTAAAAATCTACAAAAACAAGGAATACAATACGCTATCATATTGGGAGACTCTCAACCCATTATAAAGTGTATTTGTACAAGTTCTCTCCCTCAGGTTATCACACTTCAATGCATAATAATGAGAGTAAAGGGGGTCACTAAAAATATATTCATGTCACGATTTAGGCATATTATTTGGGGTCTAATTGCCGAGGCATATAGGGTAGCTAATTGTTCCATAAATATCACAGAAGGAACTATCAAATTGGATGGGGAGGAGGACCTATGGGATATAATACCTTAGCTCTAGACCTATGAAGAGAGTTTGAATTAAGGAAAAACTAAGACAAGCTATCAGCCAAGATAAACTTGAATTAGAGGCAGGATGGTGTATGACGTGCGGCAAGGAACAAGTGTTAAGATTGTGCATGTGGATGGATAATTAATAAAGAAAACTGAAGGGATGTATGCTCATTCCCATCACATTCCCAAAAGAACATGATCACTTGTCACACCAGTCAACTCCATAACTTAGGTAGAATGAGTTTATGTTTTAATGATGGATTTTGGATTGAGAAACATTATGATAGGAATTGGAATTGGTAGATTAATTAGAAAGATGAAGGAAATATAGAATACTTAGACAAAGTTACAGTACTCTTCACTCTACTCCATTTTGTGTTCTCTTTCCAACATTGCTCATTCCCATTTCTAGGTTTTAGTTCCCAAACACACCATGCCTCTGCATCATAGTTTAAGTGAAATATATTGTAGTTGGTACCATGAGTTGCATTTAGTGGATGAAAATTGTTGGCTCTTAACTTTCTCACTATGTAGTATGGAAACGGAACTACATGGATGTTGTTGAAAAAGTAACTTCAGAAGATATTTGTCATTGTATTATTTGTATTATTATTATTGTATTTTAGTTTATTGTTATTATATCTCCTTTCAGGGATGTTTTCCCTCCGACCAGGTATGTCATTATTATAATTGGTCATGTAAAGAATCAACGTAATAACTCTGTTGTAAGTCTAGGTAATAGTCCCCAAGAAAATATTGTAAAATATATTTTTGGTCTCCCATAAGGACAAGTAGACCTATTGGAGGATCTAGTCAGTGAGCCAACTAGTCAAATAGTCAACTAATTAGATATTAGGTCGGTCGCATAAAGTCGTTTCGGTTGACCGAACCGACATGTAGTTATTTGTAACTGTTTGTAATCACATTTATTAGGTTGTTGAGATAGATGAGAACTTGGTTCAGTTCTGTGTATGTATGGACCCTCATGTTATAATATAATCTGTTACTTCCTTATCTACATTCTTGTCTCTTGTATCTATTATGTCTATATGCATCCATGTGTATTAATGGTAAGCCTCTGTGATCTGTAAGATTACAACATTGGTTCCATTTCCAGTAGTACATATACGAACTTGGCCATAAGCAAATGATATCAAAACAAGAGATTAAGAACTGGTGGGAGTGTAAGATAGAAAATTATTTGCAGAACTACGCAAGGAGAAACATGTTGACCATTGCTTAGGAGAAGGAGAAATTCTTGAATGAAACACATGAGAAGTTTGTAGAATCAGTACCTCAGCTTTTGAAAAAACTTCTGGATGAAAAAGATGGAAGCAACTAAGGACCAAGAGCTACTAGAGAAACTGATCCGAGGGGAACAAACAAACTTGTCGGAGTGGTTTGAAAAGATCACAGATGAATTCTGCCTGGAAAAAGCCGTGGAAGAAAGAAATTCGGTCAAAAGTGTTCATAAAAGGTTTTATACAAACCTTACTGAGCAATTCCTTTGCTCCTTACCGACCCTTTTGTTCAAATTCCTAATAGAAAAGGGAGTGGGCCATATCGTAGAACCTCGTCTATCACTACATGAACCGCCACCAAATTCTAACTAGGAGGAGAAACAGAAGAAGTAGGAAAAATTCATTGCCGAAAGGGAGTGGGAGTATTTCCTAAGCAAATAAACAAAACTATATGTCACGTCCCCGTCCCTCAACCGGCGAAGAGGACGCGACGAGCACATCAAATACAACCGGGCAACAGCCCCATGAACATAAACAGAAAATCAAATGCTGGAATTAAACATTACAAGCATACACAGATGCATTTATCTTTAATCATACAGCGGAAGCACACACACACTCAGTCCATCACCCAGCATTCATCAAGTTCATTATAATTCATTTAACATCAATATCATTTGCAGAGATGGGATAACAACAGCACTTATCTGTTAATGAAGAATTCACCCGCAACCAGCTACGTCGCTGCAACGTTCCACCCAACCATAGGCCAGCTTGCTCATCAATCTCTCAGCAACGCTGCCACCCCCGAGCTGGGCATGATTCCTTCAGGATAAGGGTCAATTGTAGGCTTGCACATAGCCAAGGGGACATAAAACAATAAACTAACACTGCTAGGTTTCACAGGCTTTCAACAGACAAGCCAAGCCAGCACAGTCCAATGGACAACCGCTGCATACCAGCAGCCATATCGACCCTTCACAGCTCCGTGAAGAAGGAAAAACAACCCGGGACAGCCCCAAACAATGGATGACCACAGCTTAAACAGGGAAAACGAATTCCTGAGTCATTCTTGGCCCTATCGTGGCCAAAATGACTCTCACTCGAATTTACAATGGCCCCCAAACGTAACAGCAAATACATTCACAACATGGGGAAGACTACAGCCCCGAAATCTACCAGTGAGCATAACCTACAGTAGGGAAAACGACCCAATTAATCTGTGAGACAGCCAAAAACATGAATGGCCCTTCACAGTCAGTCATGGATGTAAGAGCACGGCTCTCAGCTCACTATGTGCGCCCCAAACAGAGGAATGCTTGTGCGTGGGTAAACAATCCGACGCAGCAAGGAAAAGAACAGACAATGGAGGCCCTGCGTGAGGAAAAACGAATCCATTTTTGCCCGTGGATGCACCACTAACAGGAAGGACGCGAATTTACAGTTCGTGGGTGCTCAGCAACTCGTGGAGAGGAACAAAATGCCTGCGTGAGAACAAATTCGTCCAAAACCTGTGCGTGAGGAACCAACAGACCCAAAATTGTGGTGAGTGAGTCCCCTGACCAGGGAGAGTGCGTGAGGGAGAAGAATGGAAAAAGTGGGTGGAGTGGGAAAGTGGGTAAGGCTGACAGCCTCCCACAACCACCACCACTTCAGCAATAAATGCCCTCAGCCATAACTCCTCAACCACCAGCTGAGCATTAAAGAAGTTGGCAAGGGAAGATGGAAAATCAACAAGGTGACAAAACATGGGTTTTTCCCCCATAACCAAGGTTTGACATCCCCCACCCCTTATCCTTTGGAACCATGCCCTTTTCATTCAACGTTGCACTGCCGTAGCTGGTTGTGGTTTATTTTAATTGATGTGCGGGTTTACATGATGCCGAATTAAAATGTGCCAGATAGCACGACATACCATCGGCAATTATCCCCATTGCCAAAACATACACAACAAAATCGATGGTGGGGCTTTTGCCTTGAGCTCCTCACCATGATTAATTACATTTTACACATCATGCAAACGGGGTCGAAACCGGGGACATGACATTACCCTCCCCCTTGGAATAACACCGTCCTCGGTGTTCCATTACATATATAAAATACATATACAGTTGCACATCAAAATTTCAAAATTGCAGATCTATCCCACGTTCAATCATCTACTTTGAACGTTCATGACCAAGCCTCTCGGCTTCCATGGAATTTTCCTGCTGGTTCTCAGCTTCATGCTGATCCCGAAGTCTAGGAACTTTGCGGCTATTGCCTTCATCCTGTTCCCTCATTGGGCAGTCCCAGCGTAAATGATGTCCTCCGCATCTCCAGCATCTCACTGGCTGCTTCATCTTTACCTGCTCAATTTCCCTTGAGTCTTCATGCCTGGAACGTTTCCTATCGGGTTGCTTGGACGAATGTCCCATTGCTGATCCACCTTCCTTTCCTTTGCCGATTGCTCCCAGAAGGATTTTCACCTCCCTTTGCAAACCAATAGAGTCTTGCAAAATCTGGTGGTTCATTTCACTCTGCCTTCTCAGTATCCCGAGCATCTCCCCAAGATTCTCTTGGGTCTTGGAAATCACTTGAAGGAGACTTCCAGCCAAGTCCAACAACTTTTGATTTGCTGCCATAATCAACGTGCACCACCTGGTTTCACTTTTCTCACCTGTGGAATGCACCATTGAAATTCTATCAGACCAAGCATAATATAGATATCAAAATCAGTTAGTTAATTACCCAATTGGCATGACAGTTCAAGCCTCATCAAGGAAACTTTCATATCTTTCATGCCTTCCCCAACAGGCACATGAGCTCATTCATGTCCATTCCTGGGCAGGGAATTAACTATTCCAGCATTCACAAATTTGCTTAAGCAAATGCACACATTTCATTCTCAATCATACATGCATTCAACAATCCTTTGTTTCCACAATGCATAAACATATATACATATATATATAATCAAAAGGAAAGAGAGAGCAGTAAGAGTTTTTCCCCTCTTTGTTTTGTTCCATCCTGGAACCCTCGCCATCACAGTGGCTTTTCATGCTCCCAGCCTCTTTCACTTTACCGTGAATGCTGGACCAATCTTTCTTGGTCATGACACTTAGTGTCTTTGGTCTATTCTAGACCTCTAAACCATGGAGTCTCTCCACATGGTTTGTCTCGGCTGCTAGGACTCCCCCGTCCAACTAGCACCTTTTCCATTACCGCTCATTCCGAGCTTTCCAGGACAGTATTATGTCCACATGCACCCCTAGGATGCTCTCATATTCCTCGCTTCCAGCGATACCTATATCCAAACATTGAATAAATTCACATGTTTAGTTTATTCTCATTAATTTTACCTCTTAAACAAGAGCTTAAAACATCATAACCAAATCATATACACATGTATATTCATAAGCAAAGTAATCCAATACTTATCTGTATTGCGTGTTTCCTCGTTCGTACACAGGATTCTGCTTCGCTTTACAAGCCTTGGGATCGCCTATGGACTTAGATGTTAGTTCAACATGCAGGCTGTTCCACAACATCAAATAATTAATGTCCAGCCAGTACATAACCATGTCAACTGGGCTTCGAACTTTATCATGACCATTTCCAGGTCTAGGATCTACTATGGATCCTTAGGCATATCACAGCCCATCATACACTTATGTCAACAATGACACATACACTTATATCACCATGCACTTATACCATCATACACTTATATCAACATTCACCTTTACCTTTACCTTTACCTTTAGCCTGTCAACACAAGCAACACAAGCAATACAAGCCAAATCATCAGCATCATTGCTCTAAAACTGTAATCACATTTCATATCATTCACTATCAACTATTGAGACACCAGGAGTGCGTCCACTCCCCAAAGTGTAATCAATATTGAAAACCCTCTTTCATGACTCGACATCGGAAAAGTGTGCACTCTCTTCCGGTGTGTGTCATGTAAGCCCTATGCATACTCAAGCAATCGGTCATCATGGAAATAAATCAAAACATGTCATGCATATGGAATTTAATAATTAAACATGCATATTCATAGCAAGGGTTACAGAACACTTATCCATTTGCCGTCGCAGTATGCCTTTATCTTTGTTAGGCACCGTCAAGGAGTTGGGAAAACTGAATGCTAAGCTGGTGAGCTCGCTATAGAGCTAGGAACACCTACACCAGAACTAGCCTGACTTCTATAACATCCACACACACACCCAGCACAAGGAATCAGTCCCTTTTCTGCTACACAGTCCCTCAGGCCCTGCATTCCCTTCTAGCGCTATCCCGGGGTTGTGGAGAAGAAAGCCAGCCCTCTAGCTCTGTCTGTGTGGTTTCCAATCACCAGGTTTAAGCAAACCAAGCCCCATCCTTGTTTCCTGTTTG
>LPNX011158695.1:120479-164201 GCA_001517045.1 Pseudotsuga menziesii | reverse complement strand
AGTAGCCGTTAGTACCTCTTAAATCCGAAATCCACAATTCGAATTTAACAACCCGTACCAACTAATTTTCACAACCATGAGACTTCTTCTCATAAATAGTATATTCTGGAAGTGGTCAGGAACTTACCTCTCACTGTCATGTTTGAAGTAATCTACCTGAACATAAACTTCAAAAAACGAAACACAAGCTTATGCAAGCCAACAATGGCTAGTGGTTGTTAGCAATTTCTCAAATCCGAAATTCACAATTCGAATCCTAACAACCTATTATGCATATCATATGGTAGATTTAGGCATTGGTCAGGATCTCACCTCTCAATGCCATGCTTAAATAATCTACCTGAAACATAAGCCTCAACATCCAAACACTTGGTAAGTATGGATGCATATACTATCTCATTGCTACAACCATCACTGAAGCATTTTCAGAATTTATAACATTCAAATACTTCAAAGGTTAGTCACAGCAATATATACCAAAACTCATTTACTTCGTGCAATCATTATCATGCTAACATTGCAAGGTATAGTCATATCATTCATGCAATTAAATGAAAATTTAGATACCCTTACTTCACAAGCGTATCATTCATACCACCTTGCTCTTCAATAGAGCATTTCTGGCAGCCACTTATTCATGACTATCCTGCATTCATAGCAACCTTCGAACAGTTCTAGAATTATCATTAATTCATCATTTCAGCTATTAGTCGTCCATAATATCATATGCATTCATCTTAATGCATTCATGCCATACATCACAACATTTGCACCTTTACTTAGGCAATCAGTCACTCACACCCTTCATATGCATACATTCAATGCATAGCAACAAGATTCATGAAATCTTTCCAATGCCTATCCATTCATGCTATCTTGCATTCAATACACCGTGCATGGCCCAACCATGACTAACTCATATAGGATGCATTATTATAATCAATATCATTAACATGTATAGGAATTATACTTTTCTACATTCCAACATTCACATGGTATGAGGTCTCTTACCTAGACCAATCCATGGAATTTGTCATAAGCAAACTCTTACCTGCATGGGTTGTACTTACACCCTTGACATGACCAAATGGGTTGGTCCTTTGCAGGATATTGCAGCATCTGTTCACCAACTATTGTCATGGACTTGTTGCCTTATCCCTTCTCCATAGGGTTGCTGGTCTCATTCGTCAGCATCAGCATCAGCAACATATTCAGCTAGGTCCACGTCATCGTTGGTTTGTCCACTAATTCCAACATCAAAACAATGATTATCATCAGTGGTTCATTATACAATTTCCAATATTCTTATCAATCATGCAATATTCTATGCATGCAATACATATCTTCATGCATTTCAAGCATAAACTTAGGAAATGTAGTTAAAGTCAGCAAGATAGGGTTTTAATGAAAACTTCCCTTTCAAACTCCTCATCTTCTCATGGAATTCCTTTTCCACGCAACAGCTGGTTGACTTCATAGTCCCTGCTGCCCTTGGGCATGCAATTGTCCAAATTTGTCCATTTGACAACAGCGGCCATCATTAGCACTTTTCTGCTCCATGCTTAGATTCTGGTCACTTATCCTTGTTCCCCACTGGATAAGCTTTCCAACGCCTATTCACACGCGTCATTCCAATCTCGGATGTGGAAACCACGCCATTTTCAAGAATGAAGATTTTCACCAATCTTGGCATTTTACACATAGCTGCATTTTGGACTGGTGCCAACTTCAGCCACCTTACTTCCATTGCACCATTCATCTCCCATGAATTTTGGGTCTTACTAAATTGCCCAAAACATAGAATCTTCTTTTCACAAGAACGACTGTCTCAGGGGACGACGGGGGTCAAGGGGGCTTGCCCCCTTGTGGCTTCCCTGGGCCACTGCAGGGTGGGTCGAGGGCAGCGCCCTCGTTTTTTGTTTTTTTTGTTTTTTTGTAAATCTATGCTTTTCGCGCAATCTGGCGCATTAGCCCACTGCCATTTTTCTCATTTTCAGCCCCTGAAAATTCCCTGTAAAACAGCCCAAAATTTCACTGAGAAACAGTTGAAATCGGCTCCTGGAACCATTGTTCCTTCCGCTGTATCGGCTCCCACTTTGATCTCCCAGCCGCAACGTCGGCTACCACTTCGATCTCCCAGCCGCAACGTCGGCTACCACTTTGATCTCCCAGCCGCAACGTCGGCTCCTTTCCCATTCCTTCCTCCGCCGAACCGGCTCCCTGACCTTTCTGTCTTCCGTCGAATCGGCTCCCCGGAAGCTTCTCCCTTCCGCAACGGTGGCTCTCCGGGTGTTCCAACCCTTCCGCAACTGCGGCTCCCCGGAATTTTCTTCCTTCCGCAACGGCGGCCGTCGGCAGCCTTTTCAATCGGAAGCCCAAGCGATTCGCCACCCGCAACGGCCGGCGGGAGACTTCGCCAATCCGTCCGCAACGGCGAACTCCCACTTCGCCAACTCTTCCGATCGGTGCTTGCAACAACTTGAATGTCGGACGTCGGACGAATTTCATAACGTCGGACGTCGGACCAATCTCATAACGTCGGACGTCGGGCCAATCTCCCTTCCGCTTCCTCCAACACTTAGCCAAATTTTTGATCTCCCTTTGGCGTCGGCGATCGGACGACTCTTGGATCGGACGCGGGATTGCTCCGCCATCTGCAACGGCGGACGTTTTACTTTTCCAAGTCTTCCACAACGGCGGAAGTTCACTTCCTTCAACGGCCCGACCGTTCCATACTTAGCCGGATTTTCAAAATTCTTCTGCGGCGTCGGCGATCGGGCGGATCTCGAATCGGATGAGGGATCGTTCCGCCATCCGCAACGGTCGGAGGGGAAGATCGTTGTCTCACCCGCAACGACGGAGGTTAACTCCGTGAACCCTTCCGCAACTGTCGGATGGGAAACTTCATCCATTCGCCCGCAACGGCGAATAGAAACTTCTCCAGCTCACCCGCAACGGTGGAATTCCACTTCCTCCTGTGGTCCGACTGCTCACTCTTGGGCGATTTTTCTGAATTCGTTGCTGCTCTGCTGAACAGAGAAGGTAATTCTACCTTCTGTCACTGCACCTTCTTGGCCCATAGAGGCCCATTGTTGCAACCATTGCGCTCTGATACCATTTTGTCACGTCCCCGTCCCTCAACCGGCGAAGAGGACGCGACGAGCACATCAAATACAACCGGGCAACAGCCCCATGAA
Organism: Pseudotsuga menziesii; assembly: GCA_001517045.1. Taxonomy (NCBI): domain Eukaryota; kingdom Viridiplantae; phylum Streptophyta; class Pinopsida; order Pinales; family Pinaceae; genus Pseudotsuga; species Pseudotsuga menziesii. The sequence goes on along the minus strand of LPNX011158695.1, from coordinate 161,004 downwards.
CATAAACAGAAAATCAAATGCTGGAATTAAACATTACAAGCATACACAGATGCATTTATCTTTAATCATACAGCGGAAGCACACACACACTCAGTCCATCACCCAGCATTCATCAAGTTCATTATAATTCATTTAACATCAATATGATTTGCAGAGATGGGATAACAACAACACTTATCTGTTAATGAAGAATTCACCCGCAACCAGCTACGTCGCTGCAACGTTCCACCCAACCATAGGCCAGCTTGCTCATCAATCTCTCAGCAACGCCGCCACCCCCAAGCTGGGCATGATTCCTTCAGGATAAGGGTCAATTGTAGGCTTGCACATAGCCAAGGGGACACAAAACAATGAACTAACACTGCTGGGTTTCACAGGCTTTCAACAGACAAGCCAAGCCAGCACAGTCCAATGGACAACCGCTGCATACCAGCAGCCATATCGACCCTTCATAGCTCTGTGAAGAAGGCAAAACAACCCCGGACAGCCCCAAACAATGGATGACCACAGCTTAAACAGGGAAAACGAATTCCTGAGTCATTCTTGGCCCTATCGTGGCCAAAATGACTCTCACTCGAATTTACAATGGCCCCCAAACGTAACAGCAAATACATTCACAACATGGGGAAGACTACAGCCCCGAAATCTACCAGTGAGCATAACCTACAGCAGGGAAAATGACCCAATTAATCTGTGAGACAGCCAAAAACATGAATGGCCCTTCACAGTCAGTTGTGGATGTAAGAGCACGGCTCTCAGCTCACTATGTGCGTCCCAAACAGAGGAATGCTTGTGTGTGGGTAAACAATCCAACGCAGCAAGGAAAAGAACAGACAATGGAGGCCCTGCGTGAGGAAAAATGAATCCATTTTTGCCCGTGGATGCACCACTAACAGGAAGGACACGAATTTGCAGTTCGTGGGTGCTCAGCAACTCGTGGAGAGGAACAAAATGCCTGCGTGAGAACAAATTCGTCCAAAACCTGTGCGTGAGGAACCAACAGACCCAAAATTGTGGTGAGTGAGTCCCCTGACCAGGGAGAGTGCGTGAGGGAGAAGAATGGCAAACGTGGGTGGAGTGGGCAAGTGGGTAAGGCTGACAGCCTCCCACAACCACCACCACTTCAGCAATAAATGCCCTCAGCCATAACTCCTCAACCACCAGCTGAGCATTAAAGAGGTTGGCAAGGGAAGATGGAAAATCAACAAGGTGACAAAACATGGGTTTTTCCCCCATAACCAAGGTTTGACATCCCCCACCCCTTATCCTTTGGAACCATGCCCTTTTCATTCAACGTTGCACTGCTGTAGCTAGTTGTGGTTTATTTTAATTGATGTGCGGGTTTACATGATGCCGAATTAAAATGTGCCGCATAGCACGACATACCATCGGCAATTATCCCCATTGCCGAAACATACACAACAAAATCGATGGTGGGGCTTTTGCCTTGAGCTCCTCACCATGATTAATTACATTTTACACATCATGCAAACGGGGTCGAAACCGGGGACATGACACTATATGATATTTATAAAGCGCTGGGTAGGATATGGGGGGGTAGCTGGGCATGTGTCGGGGTAAAGTAAAGAGGATTCTGGTCGACTGAAGAAAATAACATCACCAGCAATGAAAATTCAACCCAAAAAGGAAATCAAACGAACAGTGACACACAAAGGTAGGACGGATTTACAGAGAGTAGAAAGAGAGAAGAGGCTGGAAAGAAGGGAAGAGAGAAGAGAACAGGTTATATCCCTGCAACGAGGGATGACTACTAGGGTGACAGACCAAGAAAGAAATCGGCCAGATTTGGGTCATGACCGACAGGAACAAGGCGTAGATAAAGAAGCATCACCCATGGAAGAAGACTTGTGGATAGAGTAGTGAGAATATCTCCAACTAGAAATTCCCCAGGAGGTAATACCTCTGTCTCCAACAAATCTGAGTACCAAGATATGATCCATTGTCGAAGAATACCTAAGAGTAAGAGCTGGTGAGTTTGGTATATGGAGTCAACTAGACGATAAGGTAAACGATGATAATCATCTAGTGATCTGTCGACCGGAGGAAGGAAATTGGGTAACACTTCAGGCGCACCATTCCAACCAAAGTATCCACTTGCTTTACTTGACACATCATGGAGAACCGCCTCTTACAAACACATCTTTGCAAAATACGGAACAGTCGGACCTGCAGACAAATCAGTGCAGCTAGACATCGATAGGAGAAGTCGACCCAAACTAACTGTTTGTCAAAGAAGAAATGACAAACAAAATGACCGATGGGAATGAAAGTTCCATCGACAACAACTTTGCATAGAAAGACAAACAAAAAATCCCACTACCCCCACCACCACCCCCACCACCACCACCTCCTAGAGGAGACAGTGACAACGATACTGACATGGGTCATAGATCATCACATATCCCTCTATACGATGGTGACAAATATCCTAGATGACATTGGTTCATCTGTGAGTCAATATGGGAGGAAAATCAAGTTACAGTCGAAGAACGCAGATGGCACAGTTCGTCGGTTCCTTGAGGAAAAGAGCACTAAATTGGTACATGAATTATATTGAGAGAACTCCCTAAGCATCCAAAGCAGACATTAAAGCACAATTTTTGTCTTTCTTTAAAACTCTAGAAGCAAAACATCTGGTAGCGAAAAAGCTAAAAACAACATCTCAGAAGCCAGCAGAGTCTGTCTGGGAATATGACAAATGATGGAAGGACCTCCTTAGCCAACTAGACTATGTAATTTGTAGCAGGGATTTCTCCTTGCTACAAGGGAAGGAATGGCTCCCTTCTGTCTATATGACAGAAGGGTAGGTTCATGCATGTGAAAATGTTGAAAAGAAAGTGGAATGGCCAGAAATAAAATAAAGAAAAAAAAGAAGAGAAATGGCTGGAAACCCCTCTGCAAACACTGTTAGGGTTTAGCTCCAGCTACCTGAAAACAACATGCTAGAAAACGAAATACCTGCAAAACATGTTAGGCAATAAACCTGCAAATAAACCATGGGTTAGAGAGAAAATAAATTACTAAGCAAATACATAAAATAACAAGCTATACCTTCTCTTTGGGTGGAATGGGCCACCATGCCCTGGCTGGAAGGAAGCACCTCCCTATCTCACTCAACAATGGATGAGGAGCTATGGCTCAATGGGGAGAATGGATAGAGGAGAGAGGGATGTGGGTGGCTTGAGAGGCAAAGGTGTCTCAAGGCATCCACGCAAAGCATAACAGTATGCAAGAGAGGTGTCTGTTTGAGAGTGACCCCCCACCCTCCTTTTATAGCTTTTTTGGGGTTTTAGGGTTTTAAGCCCTTGGTTTGGGATTTAGCCCCTTTTTTGGGCTTTTAGCCCCTTCCACCCTAATTTTAGCTCTTTTTAGGGTTTTAGCCCCTTTTTGGGGGCTTTAGCTCCTAGGAGAGTATTTTAGGCTCTCTTTTGGGGTTTTTAAGCCCTTTTCTTCATCCTTAAGCCTTTTCGAGGGTGTGGGGATCTAATGGAGGGTCGTGAAATGGTGTCCTTGGGTGGTGTAGGTCATGGAGAGATGAGTGAGGGATTTTTCGGGTTAACAAATCCCCCCATGATGTGTGAGGGCATGAGCTCATCGTATGGCCGACATACATGATAGGATTTGCTGTGGAGAGGTGGTGCTTCCGGGGGCTGGGGCATGGTGGCTTTTGGTTTTTGTATTAATATGGTTCCCATCAATGGGTGAGATACAAATAATGTGTGACATGTATATGGACGAGGTGGGCATCCCCATGCTTGTGAAAATGTCAAAAGAATAATTTGATCTATGCTCTAAAATACAAGAGCTGATCATATACAATTGATGATACAATGATGGCTACCTCAATGTGAGGCTGAATACAATGCTGATCTAGTACATTGGACCCATGGCATTCTCATGGAATGCTATATCTTCATGACTGATGGTGTGCTGGATCTGGAATGGTACATAGCTGTATGGACTCGCTGATTGAGAGTTAGAGTCTTTGTGGTACAAGTATGCTGCATCAATCGTAAAGGTATATCGAAGCACTGCTGGGGCTTCTGAACACCGTCTCCAATGCAACCCATAAATCACAAGGGACATAACCTGTTTAGGTCCCTTGAATAGAATCATCAATGTGCTAGAGTCAGGTGACATCCAGGGTCTTCGACCAAGTACTGTGCGGACCAAACCCTGTACGAATCTCAACGGTGCGATGATGTAGTTGGAGTCGAGAACGTGAGAAACAACCATCCCGAGAGGCACTAAGGACTCCTCTCAAGTGGTCCAAGGAAATCATTAATGAGGTTAATGAAACCAGGATATAGGGACCTCTGGGTCTATCCTCTGGAATATATGTGTTGTCATCGAGAGAGGGAGACCTGCCCCTAGCCAAGGCAATGATGTTTCCTTGACCAGGAGCGCGAGGGAGATAACCGAAAGGTGTGAGACAATCTCTGGACTGAACCACTAAATGGGGGGGCAAGGATGGGGAGTATGGTAGACTCAAACTTCCTTTGTTTAGAGTATCATCGATAGGGTGGAACAGGAAGCAAATGAAACTTGACTCATGGGAATGGGATCATAGCTGTAATACCGGGAATGTCACTGCAAATGGGAAATACTTGGAGGAGGTAGACGCTTTTGATATTGATGGGATCCAAGGAAGACACATTGCAGAGTACTCTGAACAAAGGTGACCCAAAGGGGGAATGCTGCCAAACTATTTTCTATGGGGTGGTTTCTAGGGACACCATTATGGTACGATCTTGTGGATTTTTGGCGAGCCTGAGAAAGTAAATGCTTGATGATGCTTTCAATTTTAGAGAGTCTGAAAGAACAAAGAAGACTCTAGTGGGAGCTCTTTTTCATTGGTAGTCTCCTGTGCTTGAAAAAGGATAAAAGTATACATAGGAGAGCTCGCTGATCCTGTAGGGGATGAGAGACTTATTTACTGTCGGTAGTCCAATTAGGCTGGAAAAGGTTAAACTTATACTGTCTGGATGATCATTCAAATACTTTTATGAGCATGAACGAAACCAAGTTTGCTCGGCAATATTTTCTTGATGAGAAGGCTGGAAAAGAGCTTAACGACAACTCGTGGTGAGCTTTTTCATAAAGTGCGGCCCCTCTGCTCGAGAAAGCATAAAAGTATGCAGAGGGGAACAGTCTTGGCTTGAGTGTGCCAAGGAGGTCCTTTTCAATTGATGTTCTACATGGTCTACAAAAGGAAGTAAACAAGACGATGTATATGCCCTTTCCTATACTTTAGCGAGCAGGAAAGGAAGCAGCTGCGCTTGGCTATCTTTTCATTGTTTTAAGGAGTTAGAAAAGAGTTTAAACGAAACTCTAGTGTGGTCAACCAATTGTGGTGGCACAGGCAGTGCCCCATGTCGGGATGGGGGACAGAGGTCCAAAGGTCATCCACGCATTATGGATGGAGCAGAAGGCTCTCAAACATACCAATACAAGCATGGGATAAATTGCGGCAGAGGCTCGTGAGTCGATGCGACAGAGGCACGCAAACTGAGGTGGATCTTGGACAGAGGTTAGGAGAGCGTGTGTGTGTGTTGCAGTGGATGGAATTGACTACATGCGATGTGAGTGCGATTCAGATGGAACTTACATGCCAAATACATGCAAGAAAAATAAATTGTTTTGTGGAGAATGGTCCAGCGGTCCACGTAAGGTGCGGTGGATAGAAAAGACAATTGTGTGTTAAAATAAAAAACAAAACTAAAAAAATGGAAAACCCTTAACGGGCGGTGGCCTGAAAACCTGCATGAGTAGCGGGAAGCCATAGTGATTCAAGTATAGGTCCTTAGACACTTGTATTGCCATGCTATGGCTCGTAAATCGAGGTGACTTCCAAGAAATGGTCATGAAATTTATTTTTTAAACATGAGATGATGGTCTCATAAGAAGATGGAAATTTGGGCCCGAAGTTGTGAGAGGTGTCTCAAAAAGGTTCTGGGTGACTTTGGATTAGCAGCTAATGGTGTTGCCCCTGACTTGTGGTAAAAACGTTGAAAAACAAGAAAAGGGAAAAAACTACGCTATAAGGGACTCATAGTGGTTATATCAGGCATAGACTCTCTTGAGGTGGAGCCCGTTGCATGGATTCTTCAAGAGTCGACCGTCTGAGTCAACGAAGAGGTATGCCCCCTTGCTAAGATGAAGGTCATTAGAAAGGCGGGATGATGGAATCTGGTGTTTTATGGGAAGAACCAATTCCACACTATGGTTTAAAGGGAATGGGGTAAAACTGAAGGTAGTCTTACATATATCTGCATCATCGCGTAAGTGGTGCCAGGATAGATAAGGTGGATATTCCACAGCTGACGAGGTGAAAGGGAAACTGGTGCTAGAGATCATGTAAATGGTATTGGTTGTGGTTTTTGTGACCTTGCCCCCAGTCTCTGTTGGAGTAAGAGGGGCAGGCATGGAGACAAGAGGAGTCTTTGATGGACTTGGAGGTAGGTGCGACATCATCTCAATTGGATGGACATGAGTCAACACATCCTGGGTCCTTAGAGGTAGGGTAGGTGGTTCAAGGTACCACACAGGATATCCCAATGTGAAATCCTGTAGATTGCGGGTTTCCAAGGCAGAATTACTCATGATATTGGAAGGTAGGAAAAGGAAAGGAAAAAGGAAAAGGAAAAGGAAAAGGATCATGTTGATCGGGAATGAACCCCAATGTTTCCCTGGTAACTGAGCTTGAGGTTACGACTGAGGTTGCGGCTGTGGTTGGGGAAACAAAAAAAGAGACAGGTCTGATGGACCATCAGTGATGGTGGAGACAAGAGGATCAGTAGAAATAGACATCATGTAGATGGACATGGTGTCTAAAGAAGGCGGTGGGGGGTGAAATTCTTCGATCAAAGTGATTTCAGACTCAAAGGAATGTTGATGAAGATCAGCTAGAGCCATTCGAAATTCGGGTAGGTGTTGGCAATGGTGAGAGTAATGTCCATACAAACCGTAAAGGGTGCAAGCATAGTTTGTTCTCAATTCCTTGTTCTTGACTATTGGTGTGGTTGGGAGTTCAGCCATGGGGATGTTTTCCTTTGTATCCATGGCATCCAAATGCACACGGATCATGGGGATTTCAGGGCAATTCTGAGTTGGATGGCCCTGTTGCTCGCAGATGGCACAAGGTGGAACTTGTCGTGGATCTGTGGTGGATTTGGCATTCTTTCCCCTAGCCCTTTTCAGGTGTGGTGGTGCAGGTGTGGGTATGACAGTTGGATTTTATAGATCGGGTGGAGGGTAAGACTCAACCGCAATGGGTTGCACTGGGGTTAAAACAACCTGGGGCATTACTGCTTGAGCTGGTGGATCAAGATACCATACCGAAATTCCCAATGTGAAGTTGGGTGGGATTAAGGTGGCCATTACCATCTTGCTCATGACACCAGGTGGGGGAAAGAGGAAGGGAATTGTATGGAATGGAAATGAGCATAGATAACTCCCTATTGGTTGCATGTGGGGATGTGGTTGTGGTTGTGGTTGCGGCTGCTTGTAATGCTACTGCTGTGGATGATGTTGCAGCTACTTTTGGTGTTGCGGCTGTGGACGATATTGTGGTTGTGGTTGGGGCTGTGGCTGCGGTTGTTGTTTGGGTGCAATGGTGTTGGATGAGACCATGCACAAGTCCGTAGTCTCATTTTGTGTTGGTGGTGGTGACACTGAGGGGAAAGGAGCCATCATGATGGGATCGACAAATAACCCAGGTCCCACATTCAATAATGGGTAGGCTGGTGTGTTGTCAACCATAGTGTTGATTGCAGGGATGACATTAGCGTGTGTAGTTGTTCCTTGTGGCTCAATAGTGGTGATGGTAGGGACAATGTTGGCAGGTGTTGTTAACCCTTGCGGATCATGATAAGTGAGTTGATCAACCATCACAATATTCCCTTCGTGGGGGGACATCATGAGATGGAATACAATTGATCCGACCGCTCTCATGGTGTACATATAACTTCTTTTGAGGAGAAGGTTATAGTCCAGTTGAGCATTGACAACCTCTATGTCGATCAACACTGTCTTCCCGGCTAATGTGATGGGGACATGGGGGAGGATTCCTTGGGATTTAGTGGGATGGCCATCATAAGCCCATAGAGTTGTGGAGGATGGTTTCAGAATTGGTGATCCCAGTTTCTGCCAAACCAAGGTAGACATAATGCACGTAGATGCCCCCTCATCTACTATGCACCAGTGCACAACCAAGTTCCGGATAGATACCGGGATTTGGAAGGTGATGGTCGATGGCATGTGTGTTTCTCCATTCTCCGTGTCGAACGTGATCAACTTCGAGTCGGAGGGGTCTACGGCCCCAAGGGTGGCTAGTAACGCTTTCCACTGCGTTGGGCACATTTTGAGTACCTCCAGAGCATACATGGCCGTTGGTGTTTGGGCCAAATCATCCACAATGCTATAGCTGATAGCAGCTCCAGCTGTGGTGTTGTTGGCCACTCGGCATATGGGGGGGCGGGCGAAAGGGGGTAATTGAAGAGGTGCATTGACCAACTAGGACGTAGATGCCACTGATGTGTCAGCAGGTTCGGTGGTGGTACTGTACTGATTCCGTCTAGTTTGTAAGTTGACCTCTTCAGTCGTCATGGCTAGTAGGTGGTGAACACCTATTTCTATCATGGGAGGTGCCCCTGGAGCATTGGGATTGGCCTGGGGAGGGGGAGCGGTTGCCACCAATCCTTGGACTGGTAGTGGGTTTTGAAGCACCATAGGAGGAGGTCCTCGTGGTGCTGGGTTTGGTTGGGATTGATTTGTAGCGTTGGTGGCCTGTTGAACTTCATTTTGAATGGCTTGATTAGTGCGACCCATAAGGGGACACTCAAATGTGTAGTGCCCATAAACATCACAGAGTGTGCATGGTTGGTTTGTGCGCAACGGGGCATTGCATCTTGATGCATTCTGTCGTGGGGGGTTTTGTGAGGGTCAGTTTGTTGCGGCATTGTTGGGAGGGTTTGGTTGTTGATTGGCTCCTTGTGGTTGGTTATTAGCTTGGTTCTAAGGATGATTATTTCTAGCTTGCCCTTGTTGATTGTTGGGGGCAGGCTGGTTGGGACGGTTTTGTTGTGCAAACACTTGTCCGAACGGAGCGGGTGGAGTGGGTGTGGGGGCTTGAACTGCTTGTACTGGTGGTGCGTAGTAGATTTGTCGGGGTGGCGGTGCCACAAATGTGGGAATTTTCCCCACATACTGCTATTTTGGCCAAGCCATGGAATGATCCTACTGCAGTGGCGCAATTTGTGAGTAGGAAGTTGTTGCTCTGGACTAGGACATCATTATAGCATAGTCCAGATCTTGGTTTTGGTAAGCAACATTAGCAGTGTTGCTTGGTTGTGATGGAACTACAGGTGGTTTCGGTTGGTGTTGTGGCTATTGGGAGACTAATCCTATGATTCCATCTGTAGCATGGGATTCCCTCGGTGTGTCGCGGTAAGAGGTTCCTGCGCGGGGAGTGTCTGGGATGACGATGTACAGGTATCCAGACTGAGTGTAGGTCAGGTCAAACTGTTGGGATTTTAGTATGGCCTCTTCTTCAGATTGAGGACATTTGGATGCGACGTCCTATTCTATGGGTGGGAGCAAGGTCTTGAGGAACCAATCTAAGAAGATCCTATCGTCAAGTTGGAATTTACATAAGCTATGGCGTCACCGCCACTCATGGATGTGGTTAGTTATATGAGTGGTGGTGTTCTGACGGCAGGATAACAGGATCTCCACCCCCTCCTCGTATTTGATAGGGAGTTGGAAATAATATAGGAACATGAAAGATAAGGAGTTGAAATCTGGATATTTGGCCTACGGTAGCTCAATGTACCATTTGGCTGTGGCACCTGTAAGGGTGCGTTGGAATAGCCTCAGCCTGATGGAATCGTCTACGATGTTGTTTGACGAGCACCATAGATGGAATGTCATTATGTGGTTTTGGGGACATTCCCTTGCTTTGCCTTCAAACTTGGGAATGTCTGATGGAAGCTTGGTTGGCATGGATGGCTAGAAAGCTTGGTGGTGGATGGGGTCGTTTTTTAACCGTTCCAAAGTTAAGACGAGCCATGAAAGGCAGGTTTGACCCCAAGTTGTTGTGGGATGGAGCTGCAATGGTGGTGGAATTTGCAGGTGCATAATGCATCTACATAGATGGGGGTACTTGTGGTGGCACCATTGTGGATGGGCCAATGCCCCCAAGTGTTATGGAGGGGACAGTAAGGGTGGCAGGGACATTGCCCCCTTGTATGATAGTAGGGGAAACGTAAGTGGAAGGTCCACTGCCCCCTTGTGTGGCAGGGTGGGCAGTGTGTGTGGAGGGGACAATGCCCCCATGTGTTGCAAGTGGGCCAGCTTGGATGGTCACTATAGGTCATGGCAACTGACTGATGACAGTTTGCATGCCCTGGCTTGGGCCACCTACTGGGTTCTGACAGGTTGTGATGTGGACATGGGTCCACTAGCTATGGCTATGCCGAAAAATGGATCTGGATTTGCACCAGCCATGGGGCTTGATGGTGCTGTGTGGAGGTCTGGTTCATAATAATATGGGTCTGAATATGAATAATAGGTTGTGTGGCCTTTTGATGGTGTGCGAGGTTGTCGAGAATAGGCTCGACGGTGTTGGTTCAATGTCTCGAATGGTGGTGGTTCGACTCTTAGGCGTGAGGAATAGCATGAGGGATCAATTGTGTTAGCTGTTTATCAAACTGGTGGGAATGACATTTGGACCCCAGTTTCAATGGCTTCCTGTTGGTTGTAGGTAGGTGGTCACTCAGCCACCAAGACTGCCAGAAGACAGCGCTTGGATTTTTTCTCACGGGTGTTTCTACTCAATCGGTGGGGGTCGTTTCCCATTTCCTTGGAAATTCCTCTCAGTGGGCAACTGCTTTGGGGTTCCCGTGGTACTCCTCACAATGAGTTTCTAGGTAGAGCCCAAGTACTTCCCATGGTTGAAGCAGTCAGGGACTTATGTCCTCAAATACTGCAAATTGTTTGAACTTAGTGTAAATTGATAAATTTTAAGGCTCTCTCAGCCTCATGAACTGAGTTGGGTTGATTACTTGGTATGGTGTATTTGTTTTTTCTGTCTTTCTGGTATCAGGTGGCTCCAAATGGTTTATGAATTCATCATATTGTGGCAGAGTTCATATCATTGTTGTGCATGCAATGAATAATCATAAATTTGTAAACAGATACAATTTTTAACCCTGAATGTTGATGGCCTAACTAGATGACTACCTCACACTGATATTCCTCTTCAACCAAGAGAAGGTACTGGGATCTCAAAAAAATGGGACTAAGCCCATCCGTATATACACAGGTCACCTCCCAGATGCAAGGTTGGTCAATAGGGAGGACGCTTAGCGATGTGAGAAGCCCTCCTTCTCTACATCCTCTACCTTCCAGGTCATCCAGTTTTAATGGTTTAGAACAATATTCAATGAAGGGGCTAGGACTATACGAGCTTGCCCTTTGTCATATCCCAGAATACCCCAAAGGGTGATGACTGGGTAGAGGATGAAGGGTAAGCAAGACTGTTAATTTTACTGTCAATTTTAGTTAAGCTACATTCATTAAGTCATTAAAATTTGTTTAGAATTTACACATTGTTTGTTCATGAATTTATAGTAAATTAAAACAGAAATTGAAATTGAACTAATGTGCTAGATAGAGGAAGCTGAGCTGCACTAATAGTCCCTATTAAACTGAAATTTAACCTCTGATTGATAGACCACACATTTCTGATCAAATTTGGCGAGGGGGTTGCAATTTTTTTTTCAGAAATAGGCCAAGGGGTCGCACAGATTTCACAGACAGAAGCGGTCTGTGTTTCTGAGTGAAGTCGCACCTTTCAGGGGTTTAAGGGCGACTTGATCATGCCTGTTAGGCCAAAAAGAATGACCTCATCCCCTGTTCAGGCCCGATAAGTGTGACCTGCCCCGGATTTGGGGTTTTTCTAATCCTGAGTCAGATCAGGCCGACAGTAACCTGTACTGTGGCCAAACAGACTTGGATTTGCCTTACATAGGCTTTGGCAATAATAAAAATAGTAAATGAACTAGATTTAACCTAGATATTACAGGAAATTTTAAAAACTAGGGCATAAATGGAAAAAGACTTGAAATTTTAAAAATCTGGACCAGGGATCCTGTGGGATTGACCCGGTATGGTCGCTAGTTCTATAGCAGGGATTTCTCCTTGCTACAGGGGCAGGAATGGCTCCCTTCTATCTATAGGATAGAAGGGTATTTTCCTGTGTGTGAAAATGCTGAAAAGAAAGTAGAATGGATAGAAATAAAATAAAGAACAGAAAGAAGAGAAATGGCTGGAAATCCCTTTGCAAAAAATGTTAGGGTTTAGCTCCAGCTACCTGCAAACAACATGCTAGAAAATTAAATACCTGCAAAACACGTTAAGCAATAAACCTGCAAATAAACCATGGGTTAGAGAGCAAGGAAATTACTAAGCAAATACATAAAATAACAAGCTATACCTTCTCTTTGGGTGGAATGGGCCACCATGCCCTGGCTGGAAGGAAGCACCTCCCTATCTCACTCAACAATGGATGAGGAGCTATGGCTCAATGGGGAGAATGAATGGAGGAGAGAGGGATGTGGGTGGCTTGAGAGGCAAAGGTGTCTCAAGGCATCCACGGGTAGCATAACAGTATGCAAGAGAGGTGTCTCTTTGAGAGTGACCCCCCACCCTCCTTTTATAGTTTTTTTTTGGGTTTTAGGGTTTTAAGCCCTTGGTCTAGGCTTTAGCCCCTTTCGCCCTAATTTTATCTCTTTTTAGGGTTTTAGCCCCTTTTGAGGTTTTAAAGCCCTTTTCTTCATCCTTAAGCCTTTTTGAGGGTGTGGGGGTCTAATGGAGGGTCATGAAATGGTGTCCTTGGGTGGTGTAGGTCATGGAGAGTTGAGTGAGGGATTTTTTGGGTTAACATAATTGGCGAAAAACTATTAATTCAGTGGTTTCTTGCAGGTCTATCACAGACAATCCAGTGGCACATAAGCTTGGATACGTTTAAAACATAGGAAGATGCACTTACCAAATCTCTGCAAGTAGAGATGGAGAAAGATTTCCTGTCATATCCCGTTGATACCAGACTAGAATAAAACTAGAAATCATGTAGAAATCGTTGAAAGAGCTGAACCTCAAGAATTAGGATGTATGGTGCACAAAATGCTCTATGGCCGGACACACTAAAGATAACTGTTGGCAAGACATAAGTTGACAAGACGTTTGGTTTGTTCAGACAAAATGCTTCTGCGACATTTTCCAAGAACATAGAGAACATACAATAAAATATTTCCCATATAACATGAAAAATGGCAAAGCATCTTGGTGTGCAATCTGTGAGGTAAAAATTCACGCAATGACAGACTGCCACCTAAATTTAAAGAACCGAAAAAATTACCAAGAAGTCTACCAAACAAACACGGTTGCGCAGAATAACGATAACACCCAGCGAAGCAATGATAAAAAAGAGCCAAATAATCAAAGATATGAAGGTCGTCGATATGAGCGCTAGTTCAACAACCGTCATGGAGGATATGTAGGTCGAGGACAATTTTTTGGAAATCGTGACAGTCGACCATGACGGCCCATCTAGTGCTTTACATGCTACAAAGAAGGCCATCGCTATGCATACTGTCCATACACGGATAGAACTAATCTAAAGTTTTGTACTAGCTGTGGTGTAGGCGATCACTCATTAGAGGATTGTCCCACCATGCTCGACAAAATTAATAAAAAGAAAAATGTTAATGTCTTGTCATGTGTTCAAAAACATGATGTAATCAATACAAAGAACCTGCACATAGTAACCCAACAAGGGACAAAAAATGGGAATGATAATCCACATATAAGTAAAATCAAATAAAATAATGATTAGGCTAACCCGGATAAATAAAACAAATTATATAACAACGCAACGAATATGTTTAAAGAATTTGCTACATAGGAAGAAGTCGATGAGAGTCGACAAAACACAGTTAAAGAATTAATACGTTTAGTACAGGATGATAAATTGGTATCTCAATTCATTGACTTATTTTATAATATGAAGCATAAGAATAATACATAAAAACAAACTAAGAACATATGCAGTCTAAACCAAAAAGACAAGAGCGATGCCGACCCACTTGTCGATCTAGAAATCGAAGGATACCATGTTCGACAAGTTGTACTCAACTTCGGTTCACAAGTAAATATTATGACTCGTGATACCTAGGAACAGTTGGGCAGACCTCGACTATATGAGTTAGGAATATACCTCAAGCTAGCTGACCAAGGTCTGATCGAATCCATCGGGGTTTGGAGAAATGTTGATATGACAATAAAAGGAATATTGACTAAAGTTGACTTTGAAATTATCGACCCTAAGGAAGGATCTAGTTCCTTCCCAGATTTAGTAGGTCGACGTTACGAAAAGAAATTCCTATGGCTTGGGGTACCACAACAGACAACTTGACTCCAGAAATCAATCCTTTCCAATATGCAATAAAAATTAAATGTCTAACACTAAAGGATCCGACCTCGTACCTTATTCCAGACGGTTGAAGTAGATCCCCGTTAAGCTTTCCAACTTCAGCTTGAATTGATAGATTACTTCCTCAACAACTAGTAAACAATACAAGCATTCTATATATCATGGTGTTAGATCTATTCTAGCATATATAATCATTAATGTATAAGCATTTGACATAATCCAATTGATAAAATATTCATTAAACACACATTATGGGACAGGAAAAGATATTTCTATTAATATAAATTAGAGATTACAAGATACAACCTCTGTCGGCACATCTGCGAACCGAAGAAACTGAATCCCCCACTTGGGCCTCCACCACTTCAATCCTCCATCTCTAGATAGCAAGCTCACAAGAAAAAGGCAAGCTTGGGAATAACACAAAAGTGCTCTAAGGGACAAAGGGATGCAAACTCAAGCATAATTTTCGTCAACAATGGACTATAGTTTCTTTGCTCTCAATTCTCTCTTATGCCTTCAATGTACCAAGGGGTTCCTTATATAGCTTTTCAAAGGGGTAATGAAAGGTCAAATATGAGGGATCTCAAGGCATAGGGAAGGCCAGGATTCAAATGAGTCAGATCCATGTCAAGGAAAACTCCAAAAAGATTTGGATTTTGTACACATCCCGATGTATGCGGTTTTAGTGGTCAAACCTACGTATATACGTGCTTATAGGTTTAAAAGTCATGTGTATCATTTTTCACATGTTTTTAGGGATGGTCAAGGAAACATCAAAGGACAAAAAATGGTCCATGGGGTCTATGGAGTCTGCAGCGGGACAGGGGAAGGCCATACAAAGTGTGATTCACCTGGAGTGGTGAAATCAGCTATAACAGATTCCCCCTAATGTGTGAGGTCAGAGGGGTCATACGATGGCCAAAATACATTATAAGTCCATCCCAGAAGTGGAGTGATGAAGGATCCCAAATGGAAGACCAACCACCCAATTAGCATAGTAAAATACTACAACTCTGCACATAACTGCAAATACATATAGCAGTCCCAGATACATAAGAGTACAATGGCCATGAATAGGCATGATACAAGATATCACATAAGTGGTCATTGCCACGTACAATATACATAGCTCAGAATCTCCATGATGAAGATATACAAAGGACTATGATCTCCATAATGGCTGAAGATATATAACATATCAAGATCTCCATAGTGGCTGGAAATATCTGACATATGCTGGAATCAAGTCACGAGAGCTGAAATCTCATGAACACTGGCACGATCAAGGAGGTAGCATATAAGAGATGCTACCAATCTGGAAAGTATTCTACACAAACCGCTACGAGTACATGTCCTACTATGTGAATAGAGGTGTCTAGGTCGAACATAGTAGTCCATCGTCTGATTACCGGTCATTAATGTATACCATTAACAGACGCGAGATCACCCACCGATAATGAAAATGGGAATCAAGGTACTAGAGTGCAAAATAACAAGTGTGAATAAATGTGTTGAGGTCGAACACTTGAGAGGATCCATCGATCAGGGGACATTGATGTATTCCCAAAGACTATCGATGGAGAGAGAACCTGCCACTGATGACTGCAAGTCTCAAGGCACTCAAAATGACTCTAGATTCCAATCCTAGAATAAATGATCTGAAGTCGATGGGATGAAATCTGCTGGAAGGAGGGCATTAAGGCATCCCCCATAATCCAACACGAGGTACTCAGCAAAGCTGTAGAATGTGGAAGGACTTGATCATAAGGTGCACGAACCAGTAACTATACCGGGAATGGCCAACATGCAAAGTCAAGAGAACTGAGGAATGGCCGACTCAGGCTTCAACTTCCTTCGAACAAGAGCATAACGGTGTATGGTGACTAAATAAACGTAGCACAGACTCGATATACAAACTGGGACATCTCTGTGACACAGGAGGCATCGACAGAGGCTCCATAGGGACTGGAAGCTTAACCAGTCGGTGGAGATAAACTCAGATAAATGAGTACATCTCCTAAAGTCAAACTATAACCCAACCAATGGATGTGATATACAGTGCTCTGTTCGAAGGCGACACGACTCGACAACTGCCAAAGATAACATCTTTCCTTGTCTGGCTTTTTGGTTTTTTGATTTTTTTGGACTTTTTCAGTTATTTAAAAAGTTTGAAAAAGAATAAAATGGCTTTATAGTTACAAAATAGGAGGAGACGAGTGCCATCAGGGAAAACAAACTAGTTCCAAGCAGTGGAACATACCTATGCTCAATGCAAGGATACATGTGTAGGATATCAACACTCGGGGGAAAATCCCCTCCCGGTAAAAAGGGAAACAAGCTGTGAAGGATATAAAAAATGGCTCTGCATGGCTAGACATGAGACAAGCTTGGGCTATATGGCTGAATACATAATGTCAGGGGAGCCGGCATAAAGCTCAATAAGGCAGGAAAATCTCATGATAATGCATTCACAACTTGACATGAGGGAGTCCTGAGGGAAATAGGCCAGCTAAAGATCAAGAGGAGTATGAGGCTCTTGCGAAATGTCATGGCAGTACTATACAACGAAATCCCACACCCTAAAAGAGAAAATGTCAGCATGGGCACAAAATGCAAATAAGGTGCTTACTAGGGTACCCATCTAAGGTGAAGCTCTACCACTCATATCATGCCACTTCTAAAACAACAAGAAGGTTCCATGACATAACAGAGTGGGTTCGTACCTAAGGTCATGATGATATGGTCATAAGGTCATGCAAAATGCAAAGGTGGGGAGTCAGGTTGGTGTACTTCTATCTAGACATAGAGAAGGTGGGGAGTCAGGTCTCTACCAACGCTATACAGGTGCTGGGACTAAAGGCCATACTATTGACATTGGGTAGGATAGCAGACTTGGCATCACTCCACCAGGCGTCGCGGCCTCTGATGTTCTATGCAGTGGAGTGCATGAGACCCACGATTTATGACTGAAGCACTACACTACTGAGAAACATGAAACATGAGTTCAGTGAGTGTAAGGCAGGTAGAGTGCAGAATTTCAGGTTCAATAGTATTTTGAGCACGTTTTTCTTCGAGCATGTTCTAGGATTGAGCCCCAGAGTGGATGTTCCTCTTCACAGGGTTCGAGATCCAGCCCAACGACATTGGGCAGATGCTATGCACAGACTGGTAGGGTGGCCAACCCATATCCAGCTGACTTCTTTCCATGGTGGTGATGACAGATAGTTTCCATCGATGACTACCCCTATGCAGTGATAGATTTTCGGGGGGACTTGGACATGCCGCTACCACCAGTATCGACATATGGAGATATAGGTAACGAATCTCGACCCTCTTTTTTTAAATTTTGAGTTATTTAATTTTTTTGTGTTTTCTTGATTATGTGGAATCAAAAAGACATATTGTAACACCCCGGTTTCGACCCCATTGCATTAGATGTATATGATGTATATATTGTAAATGATCATGGTGTGGAGCTCAAGGCCAAGGCCCCACCATTGATTGGTTATACTATGTTTCATATTTAAATTGTCACCGATGGTGTATTGAGGCATGTGGCATAGATATTAAGTTTTGTCATCATGTACATATGCATCTTTAATTAAAATGAACCCGACCAGCTACGCTCACTGCAACCATAATGAAAAGGGCATGATTTTCACAAGGATAATGGTGGGGAAATTGTCAAACCTTGAGCCATGAGGGAAAAACCCACGTGTCACCTTCCTTTGTCTTATCCAACCGCCACAATTGAGAATTGCTGGTGGTGGTTGAGGCAGTTATTGTTTTTGGGAGTGGGGTGGGAGGACTGTCATTCCTTTCCCATCCGTACACTCCACTAGCTATGAACCTCACGATGGGTAGAGAAAGGACTACGCCTCTCATTCCACGCACCAGGGACGCCATTCTTTCCTTGGATGTTCATTCTCATGCACAAGAGCTTTCCTGGTTTTACCCATGTTGTTTTTACCCTACGGATTTGTGGATGGTGTGGCCGTATCCTTTCCTCACAGGCTGAGTTGTGGGTTCTGCGCTGTTGTCATTTTACACTGCGAGCTGGGAGTTGTGCTCTTTCATCCACGATTGCTGTGAAGGGCCATTCACATTTTCGGCTATATGATATCCTTACAGACTGGTATGGCCATTTAATTTTCTGTCATTTCGATGTTGATATTGGGACCGTTGTTCTTCCTGTGAGTTATGGTTGCCACCGTTCTCTTTGAGCTTTGTTGTGTTACTGTGGTCTCCCTTATGTTGTGAATGTTGTGGTTTTCTTTACATTTGGGGTCTGGTGCAAGATTCTCTCATGCATAGACTGTTTGTAGTCATTTTCCCCATGTTGTGAGCGGTGCTCACTGATTTCATTTGGGACTATATAATTTGCTTGGGAGTATTTTCCCCTTTGATTGTGTTTTCTGTTATGCTTTGGGGCTGCTGTAGATTGTTTGGAGTTGTTTTGGCCATGAGAGGGCCAAGAACGACTCAGGAATTGTTTCCCCTGTTAAGCTACAACTACTGATTGATTGCGTATGTGGAATGGTTGGTCTTCGGACTGTGTAGGGAGTAGGGATGGGGGCTTGGTTTGCTTGATAAACGTGGTGGCTGGAAACCACACATACGAAGCTAGAGGGATAGCTTTCTTCTCCACAACCCCTGAATAGCACTGGAAGGGAATGCAGGGCCTGAGGGACTGTGTAGCAGAGAAGGGACTGATTCCTTGTGTTGGGTGTGTGTGGGTGTCTTAGAAGTCAGGCTAGTTCTGGTGTAGGTGTTCCTAGCTCTGCAATGAGCTCACCAGCTTAGCATTTAGCCTTTCCCAACTCCTTGATGGCCTGATAAACCCAATTGTGTTGGCTTGGCTGTGTTTTGTGTATCCATGGCTATGTGTAATCCTGCTTGTTCCCTTATTCCTTGGAGAATCATGCCCAGCTCGGGGGTGGCAGCGCTGCTGAGAGATTAAGGAGCACGCTGGCCTATGGTTGGGTGGAATGTTGCAGCAGCGTAGCAGGTTGTAGATTGAGTTCTTCATAAGATAAGTAATCTTGCCTATTTTACTTCTGCAACCATATTTTTCGTTAATGAATGTGATGAACATGTTGAATGAATGCTTGTATGAATGTATGTGGCTTTCGCTGTGCATGATAAACAATTGCATTTGTGTATGATAAATGATCATGTATGCATGTCTAGTTCAAAGCATTTTATTTCAGTATTTCAGCAATTTTATGCATTCACATGTTCATAGGGCTGGTTGCCCGGATGGTTAACGCCATGGTCGCATCCTCTTCGCCGGTCGAAAGGGTCGGGGAAGTGACAGCATGGTATCAGAGCTCATGTTGCAGCATGGGCCTGAATGGACCATGAAGATACAGGATTTCTTTCTGCCCAGCAGAAATCACGGAATGACAAAAAAATTCGTATGTGTTTTGAACTGTCGGATCATCGGAAGAGTTAGTGGGAAAGACTTCCGATGTAGCGGAAGAGCTAGGCGGAAGCATGTCCGACGGGGCACAGTTGGAAAGAAAATCGTGGAAATTTTCTAAGTGATTTGACGCCTGTTGGCGGAAAATAGCTGATCGAGCGCCCACCGTTGCGGAAGGCTAAAGGACTACGTGTCCGACGGATAAGGCCTCCGACCGCCGATGCCGTAAAGAAAGAAAGTTATTTTTTTTTCTAAGTAATGAAAACAGTGGCCATCGAAAGAATATGGTGTTATGTGTGCCACCGTTTCGGAAGCCAAAAGCACTAGCATGCCGACGAGAAAATACTGCAGATACCGATCAGGTTGTGCCGCTGATCAGAAGAAGATCGAATATCGTGTTCCGCCGTTGCGGCTGCTGATGGAACTATTTCGCTGACAAAAGATCAAGCGGCGAAAGAAAGTGTTGAGATCATTGGAAGGATTTATCTGTTTGAGCAGCCGATACGTCGGTTGAGTTACCCGAAAGGACTTCCGATGCTGTCGGCGGAAGAAAGTAGAAAAGGGAAAATTTTGGAAAGTTGAAAATTCGTCTAAGTATGGAAACCGTCGGCAAAATTTAGCTGTTTGAGTAGCCGATGCAGCGGCAAGTATCGGAGGAAAATAGAAGATGAGGTTGGCGATGTGGCGACAGGAGGAAGAAGAAATATTTTTGAAATTTTTTCTAAGTACAGAAAACGTCGGAAAACTTTAGAAGATTGGACCGCCGACACATCGGAGAAAATTAGAGGATCAGTCCGCCGATGCGTTGGAAGCCAGAGGAGGATCAGACCGAAACATTGGAAAAATTTAGTTGTTTCGATAGCCGATGAATAGAGGAAGAAGCTAGTTGTTTCGACCGCCGATACAGCGAAAGAAGCTAGTTGTTTTGATAACCGATGTATAGCGGAGAAGTTAGATGTTTTGACCGCCAAAACGTCGGATCAATAGTGGAAATGAGAGCCGATTCTGCATAAGGAAAATTTGAGTTTTCCATGGGATTTCCCCAACATATTTTGACTGTTTTTCAGTGGGATTTTCAGGGGTGAAAATGAGAAAGTTGCAGCGATCTTATGTGCTAGATTGCGCGAAAACATAGATTCACAAAGAATAAAATAAAATTTGTATTATGATTTTTCCAAGAGAAGGTAAGCAATGCTGGTTTATATCAATGTTATGCATCTAACAGTTGTGTCACTAACACGTTTGCAGAGTCATAGTCACCTTCAAGGGTAGTATTCTAGGTAGTGCATTTTGATAAATAAGTGGTGGTTCAGTTATGAGAACCCATGATGGATATGATGCTCAGGATTCTTATGAGCATGCGCGAGATGCCATGGGAGAAAATGTCCGTAATAGAAATGATGACATTGAGTCTAATGGAAGGAGATTCCAAGAGGCACTGTCAGATGTTGCAGCCACCATGAGAAGCCTGATCAAAGCCCAGGAAGAGTAGCATCAATTGAATGCTGCTATGTTGCAGATTTTGAAAGACTTACATAGAAAGATAGAATCTGGATGAGGTACAGCAAGACCACAAGGCAGTAAGAGCAGTACTAGGAGAAGGAGAAGGAATTCTAGTGGATCATCTGATTATGAAGAATCCAGTAGGGATTCCAGTTCTTCTTCTCATAGAAGAAAAAGAAAGAGGCACCATAGGGATCGCTCTCGGGATGAATTTAAGAAAGCTAAACCTCCTGCGTTTGATGGTGAGGTAAAGACTGGACAAGAGGCTGAAGCTTTGCTTCTTGGGATAAAGAAGTACTTTCAGGTGCATGATTATTTACGAAACATGAAGGCAAGAGTTGACATATTCAATCTGAATGGAAGAGCATCCATTTGGTGGGAACACTTCAAGCAAGTAAAGAGGATCAGTGAAAGGAGACTCAAGTGGAAGCAATTCAAGAAGTATTTCAAGCAAAAATACCTCTCTAACAGGCATTATGATGACAAGATTAAGGAGTTCCATGAGTTGATATTGGGACAGTGAACCATGGAAGAGTATGCAAATAAGTTTTTGGAGCTGTTGAGGTATGTCCGGTAGATCAGAGATGAAAAGGTGAAGGTCCAGCATTTTTTGAGTGGATTACCTCAGTCTTACAAAGATAGAATTGAGTTTTATGAACCTAGAACTCTTGAAGAAGCAATAAGTAAGGATAAGTATTGCTATGAGCAAAGAAAAGGTAAACCTGATTACCATAAGGCATGGAAGGGCAAGAAGGATGAGAAGTTTGACCAAAGAAGGAAGGGTTTGAAACCTTCTAGCTTCAGGAATCAATAGAAGCAGCCATCCCAAGCTGCGAGTAAGCCAGTTGGAGTGACAGGAGAAAAGCCTAAGGATCCACAACAAAATAGAGGACCACTTGAATGTTGGAAATGTGGAGGACCCCACATGCGCAGAAATTGTCCACTTGAGAATGAGAGTGCAAGGCCAGCTTATAACATTCAAGAAGCAGAAACAGTGGGTCAAGTAGCAAGGGAAATCCCTAGGATTTATGCAGCACTGGAGGACCGCCAGGCAGATCACTAGTCAACTTTGGTTGAAGTAGCAGGTAAGATTGTTGAGCAATCTGTTTCTATTTTGATTGACCCTGGTTCTATGCACAGTTACATTACTCCTAGAGTAGTGGAGATTTTTGCTTTTAAGAAAATAAAGCATAGGAAGTCTTGGTTAGTTCAGCTAGCCATTGGAACTAAGAGAAAGGTCAGTGAAGTGGTAGAGAAATGTCCATTGGTCATGGATGGATTGGTCACTTGTGTAGATCTAAATGTTCTACCACTTGGTTCCTATGATGTTCTCATTGGAATGGATTGGTTAGAAGCTCACAGGGTGAAGCTTGACTGTTACCATAAGACTTTCGAATGCATGAATGAAGAAGGGAACCTAGTAGTTGTGAAAGGTATTCCAAAGGTGATTTCAGTAAGGCAAGTTTCATCAATGCAGTTAAAGAATTTCTGTAGGAAGGGTTTCCAGTTGTATGCAGCTCATATTTTGGAGACATCAGGAGATGAAACTCCAAGGTTGGAGGAATATCAGGTGTTACAGGAATTCAGGGATGTATTTCCTGATGAGATTCCAGGGCTTCCTCCAAAGAGGGACATTGAATTCACTATTGAACTCGTGCGAAGAGCAGCACCAGTGTCCAAGTCACCCTACTGGATGAGTATACTGGAAATGTTAGAATTGAATATGCAACTGCAAGATTTGTTGGAAAGGAAGTATATCCGACTGAGTGTGTCTCCTTGGGGAGCACCAGTTCTGTTTGTAAAGAAGAAAGATGGTACACTAAGGTTATGTATTGATTACAGACAGTTGAACAAGGTTACTGTGAAGAATAAATATCCTTTTCCTAGGATTGATGACCTCTTTGATCAAATGAGAGGAGCAAAGGTATTTTCCAAGATTGACTTGAGGTCTGGTTACCATCAGGTGAGAATCAAGGATGAAGACATTCATAAGACAGCCTTTAGGACAAGGTATGGGAATTATGAGTTTGTAGTGGTACCATTTGGTCTCACAAATGCACCAGCTACATTTATGTGCCTTATGAATAGTGTCTTCAGCAGGTATTTGGACAAATTTGTTCTTGTTTTCCTTGATGACATTCTTGTTTATTCTAAGAATGAGGAAGAGCATGAAGAGCATTTGAGATTGACATTGAAATTGATTAGGGAGCATCAATTGTATGCGAAATTGAGAAAGTGTGACTTCTATAGAGATAGAATTTAGTATTTGGGTCACATTATCTTAGAGGAGGGTATATCTGTGGACCCTAAAAAGATGGAAGCCATTATGAATTGGCCTACTCCAAGAAATGTGACAGATGTAAGATCTTTTATGGGACTTGCAGGATACTATAGGAGATTCATTGAGGGATTCTCCAAAGTTGCACATGCCATCACTTCTTTGCAAAAGAAGGGGATGAAGTTCGAATGGACATCGAGGTGTGAAGAAATTTTCCAGCGGTTGAAGGATCTTCTCACCAGTGCACCCGTATTGAAGGTTACCGGTCCAGAGAAATATTTTGTGGTGTGTATCGATGCATGCGGACAAGGGCTTGGAGGAGTTCTTATGCAGGACAACCATGTGATATGTTATGAGTCAAGAAAGTTGAAGGAACATGAGAAGAACTATGCCACTCATGATCTAGAGCTTGCAGACATAATACATGCTCTCAAGATGTGGAGGCATGACTTGATGGGCATGAGATTTGAGCTCCGAACAGACCATTGTGGCCTGAAGTATTTGTTTGATCAGCCCACTTTGAATGCTAGGCAAGCAAGATGGCTGGAGTTTTTATGTGAGTTTGATTTTGAAATCAAGCACATAAAGGGAAAAGAGAATAAGGTAGCTGATGCACTCAGCAGGAAGGTCCAGGAAATGCATGTGGCATCTCTTAGTATTTGTCAATCAGATTTGAGGCAGCAGATTGTTAGTCATGCTGTTGAAGATGAATTGTATGAGCAGGTAAAAGCCAAATTGTAGTAGCAAGGTCTTGAGAAGAGGTATGAGGGATATAAATTGGGAGAAGATGGAATTCTCACTTATAAAAGTAGAATTTATATTCCAGATGTAGTAGGTTTGAGGAGAGTTGTTATGGATGAAATCCATCAAGCTCTGTATTCTGGTCACCCAGGATATTAGAAGATGATTGCTACAGCTAGAAATAAGTACTTTTGGCTAGGAATGAAAAGGGATATGGCTGAGTACATTTCCAGGTGTATGAAATATCAGTAGGTAAAGGTTGAGCATAAACATCCAGCAGGTTTGTTGCAACCTCTGCCAGTTCCAGAATGGAAATGGGAAGTTATTTCCATGGATTTTATTACAGGATTGCCAATGACTTGGAGACAACATGATTCCATCATGGTTGTGGTGGACAAGTTGACAAAGGCAGCACATTTTATACCCATGAAGTCTACTCATAAGAATGATGACATTGCAAAGATCTTCATAAAGGAGATATTCAAATTGCATGGATTGCCGAAGGCAATAGTCTCTGACAGAGATGTCAAGTTCACTTCCAACTTTTGGAAGGGGTTGTTTGCAGATTTGGGTACAAAGCTAAACTTCAGCACTGCATACCATCCTCAGACAGATGGGCAGACATAGAGAGTTAATCAGGTGCTTGAAGACATGCTTCTCTTGTATGTGATGGACAAACCAACCAAGTGGGAAGATTACTTGCACTTGGTAGAGTTTGCTTATAACAATGGACAACAGACATCCTTGGGGATGAGTCCGTATGAAGCTTTGTATGGAAGAAGGTGTAGGACACCAATGACTTGGGACAATCCAGTGAACATGATTGTGCTTGGACCATAATTGCTCAAGGAAATGGAGCAAGAGGTTGTAAAGATCAGGCAAAAGCTGAAAGCAGCACATGAAAGACAGAAAAGCTATGCGGATAAGCATAGGGTGAACATGGAGTTCAGTGTTGGGGATCATGTTTACCTCAGAGTGAGGGAAAGGAAGAGTTCCTTGAAGCTTGGGAGTTGTGCCAAGTTGTCACCTAGATACTGTGGGCCATTTGAAGTGCTTGAAAGAATAGGGCCAGTTGCATATAGACTTGCATTGCCTGCTAGAACTAGAGCTCATAATGTTTTTCATGTTTCTTTGCTTAAGAGATATGTACATGATCCTAACCATGTGATAAATTGGGATGTGATTCAGGTGGAACCCGAGGGAGAGTTCTGAATCGAGCCAATGCACATCCTCGACAGGAAGGTCACAATGCTCCGGAACCGAGCCATAGGGTAGGTAAAGGTGCAATGGGAGCACTACGGACCTGAAGAGGCTACATGGGAGCTAGAGGATGCCATGTGATTGGCACATCAAGTTTTGTTCAATTTTGCGGAACACTGAGGCGATACCAGTGTAGCATTTTGTTCAAAATTTTGTAAAGCACTGAGGACAATGCTATTGAAGGGGGAGGGGAATGTAACCCCCCAGTTTTGACCCCGTTGCATTAGATGTATATGATTTATATATTGTAAATGATCATGGTGTGGAGCTCAAGGCCAAGGCCCCACCATTGATTGGTTATACTATGTTTCGGATTTAAATTGTCCCCGATGGTTTATCAGGGCATGCGGCATAGATATTAAGTTTTGTCATCATGTACATATGCATCTTTAATTAAAATGAACCCGACCAACTACGCTCACTGCAACCATAATGAAAAGGGCATGATTTTCACAAGGATAAGGGTGGGGAAATTGTCAAACCTTGAGCCATGAGGGAAAAACCCATGTGTTACCTTCCTTTGTCTTATCCAACCACCACAATTGAGAATTGCTGCTAGTGGTTGAGGCAGTTATTGTTTTTGGGAGTGGGGTGGCAGGACTGTCATTCCTTGCCCATACGCACACTCCACTAGCAATGAACCTCATGATGGATAGAGAGAGGACTATGCCTCTCATTCCATGCACCAGGGATGGCATTCTTTCCTTGGATTTTCATTCTTACGCACAAGAGCTTTCCTGGTTTTACCCACGTCATTTTTCCCCTGCGGATATGCAGATGGTGTGGCCGTATCCTTTCCTCATAGGTTGAGTTGTGGGTTCTGCGCTGTTGTCATTTTACACATCGAGCTGGGAGCTGTGCTCTTTCATCCATGATTGCTATGAAGGGCCATTCACATTTTCGGCTGTATGATATCCTTACAGACTGGTATGGCCGTTTAATTTTATGTCATTTCGATGTTGAGATTGGGACCGTTGTTCTTCCTGTGAGTTATGGTTGCCGCCGTTCTCTTCGATCTTTGTTGTGTTGCTGTGGTTGCCCTTACATTGTGAATGTTGTGGTTTTCTTTACATTTGGGGTATGGTGCAAGATTCTCTCATGCACAGACTGTATGTAGTCGTTTTCCCCATGTTGTGAGTGGTGCTCACTGATTTCGTTTGGGACTGTATAATTCGCTTGGGAGTATTTTCCCCTATGATTGTGTTTACTGTTATGCTTTGGGGATACTGTAGATTGTTTAGAGTCGTTTTGGCCACGAGAGGGCCAGGAACGACTCAGGAACCATTTCCCTTGTTAAGCTACAACCGCTGATTGATTGCATACGTGCAATGGTTGGTATTCAGACTGTGTAGGGAGCAGGGATGGGGGCTTGGTTTGATTGATAAACCTGGTGGCTGGAAACCACATAGACGGAGCTAGAGGGCTGGATTTCTTCTCCAAAACCTCTGATTAGCATTGGAAGGGAATGTAGGGCCTGAGGGACTGTGTAGCAGAGAAGGAACTGATTCCTTGTATTGGGTGTCTGTGGGTGTCTTATAAGTCAGGTTAGTTCTGGTGTAGGTGTTCCTAGCTCTGCAATGAGCTAACCAGCTTAGCATTTAGCCTTTACCAACTCCTTGATGGCCTGATAAACCCAATTGTGTTGGCTTGGATGTGTTTTGTGTATCCATGGCTATGTGTAAGCCTGCTTGTTCCCTTATTCCTTGGAGAATCATGCCCAACTCGTGGGTGGCAGTGCTGCTGAGAGATTAAGGAGCACGCTGGCCTGTGGTTGGGTGGAACGTTGCAGCGACGTAGTTGGTTGCAGATTGAGTTCTTCATATTATAAGTAATCTTGCCTATTTTACTTCTGCAACCATATTTTCCGTTAATGAATGTGATGAACATGTTGAATGAATGCTTGTATGAATGTATGTGGTTTCTGTTGTGCATGATAAACAATTGCATCTGTGTATGATAAATGGTCATGTATGCATGTCTAGTTCAAAGCATTTTATTTCAGCATTTCAGTAATTTTATGCATTCACATGTTCATGGGGCTGGTTTCCCGGATGGTTAACGCCATGGTCGCATCCTCTTCACTGGTCGAAAGGGTCAGGGACATGACACATTTATTTGCGTGATAATACATAGTGACATCTACCATTTGTGTGCAGATGTGGGACCACGACAGCCAGAGGGCTTCCCTCGTCATAGACGGAGGGGAAGAGGAGATGACATCACGGGTGTGGATGCAGAGCGGATGCTCCAAAGTATTCATACCAATTTTGTGAGACTGACACATAGGGTTCCCATGGCGCAAGTCGAGGACTTGCCTGAGGCTATGCAGTGGCAGGTGGTGGGTGTACCATGCGCATGGGTGCGATTATTCCGATGGCTAGCTAGAGCCGTAGTGACCTTCCATGATCACAACCCTCCTCCTCCTCCACAGGATTAGACACCTGGGAGTGTATGCATTTTGTACTACCGTGTATTATATGTTGGTGGCTCGAAAGCCCCAATTTTGTATCATGACACTATGTATTATCACATTTTGGATGTATATAAAAAGTTTTATGGTGATCGGTTTATTTATTTACATGTGTAAAAATTGTGCTTGTGATTAATTTATTGTGAATGAAACAAATGCCAATCTAACACGTAGTTAGCATATGAGTCAACAACTTGATTATTATTTCTTGGAATATGTATATATGTTATATTGTCAAATTGCCGTTCTAACAATCTCACACGTAAGAATCTTCTCAATAACGTCGGATCTCTAACATGGTACAAACCATTAAGTTGTGACACTACTAACTCCGAATCAAGACGTACCTCAAGAGAGGGAACGCCATGTGAAATGGCATCTTGTAGAAGCTCGATAGTGGTACTGTATTCAACGACATTATTGGAAGATGGCCGTAGACATACGCCTCCTAAAGACAGTACTTGACCCCTAGGAGTATAAATCACCCAAGCAGCCGAGGCTGAGTGTTGAGTCTGATGGTTTGCACCATCCATGAATCCTATGTAGGTGGAAGATTCCATTGACATCTGCCAAAAGAAATGGAAACTAATCACAAACCCGATCACGATAAGAAAAAGACATAACTATGAAAAGCTGTACAATAATATACAATAAGTAGCCTTGGCTAAAGATCATGCATAGTATTTCTTGAGATAGAGCCCATTTCTAGGCTCTGCCAAGGCCGTTCCTTCGTAATCCACTAACTCATACGCACCCTTCTCTAACACACGTTTTACCACGTAAGGACCACACCACATAGGATTAAATTTCCATGCCCCCAAGGGTTTTTTTGGTTGATCCCACAAAAGGACCAAGTCTGCTTAATGAAAATTCCTTGGACAGACAGACTTATTGTACTGGGCCTTTACGCGATGTTTATTGACTTCTAGAGCCACCAAGGCATCTCGACACTACTCATCAAGTTGCTCAAGGTGAACCAAATGCTCCTCCAATGGTGAAGTTTCCAGTAAGAGTTCTACAACTAGATTCAAAGAAGGAATCTCGCATTCAACTGGCAATATTGACTCCACTCCATGTACAAGTTGATATGGAGAAAAACCAGTGGCAGTCTTAACAGCAGTTCGATATGCCCACAAAGCAGGATATAACATGATGTGCTAATTGTTTTTGCTTTGTGCAATGGTTCATTGGAGAATGGATTTGAGTGATTTATTCACTACCTCTACCTGTCCATTCTCTTGAGGGTAGTAAGAAGAGGAATGCTCTTGCTTATACCCTAACTTCGATGCCAATTCTTCCATCATATGGTTCTGAAAGTGCGAGCCATGGTTAGTGACAAGATCTTTCAGAATCCTAAACCGAGTAATAATTTGGTTGAATACGAAGTGAGCGGCTGTCTCACCATCATATTTTACTGTAGGCATAGCCTCAACCCATTTCATGAAGTAATCAACAGCCACTATAATATGATGGTGCCTCCCAACTGAAGCTGGGTTGCAATCCATAAAATTGAGCCCCCACTTAGTGAAGGGACTGACGATGATAATGGGATGTAACAGGGTAGGTTTTGAGCACATATTATGTGCGAACACCTAGCAAGGGTGGCACCTCTTGACCGCATCAACACAATTCTTAAAGATCAATGGCTAGAAATAACCCGCTCTTAAGATCTTTTGAGCTGTAGAAATCCCAGATAAATGACCACCACATGCGCCTTCGTGGGAATCATTCAGTACTACCTCAGCCTCTTCATGAGTTAAACAACATCGTAAAATGGAATCTACCCCACGGAGGTACAAAGTGTTATCCACTATGAGGTAGTTCTTAGAGACGTGACGTAATCGTCATCGTTCATCTCGCGAGAGGTGAGTAGGGGTCTTCAATGTTTGTAAATATATTATGATATCCCCATACCATGGGTCTAACGTTGATATTAAGAAGATGTGTTCATCGAAAAATTTATCTTCACAAACCAACTCATTGGCCTCGCTCGGGAAATCCGATATAAGCTCTGCAAAAATTAAATACTTCTTCCATTTTGCCGAAACAAACTCGAGATCAAATTCTTGTAGAATGACAGTCCATTTATTATATTTTCCCCCAATCATCCTTCAGTCGAGGATGAATTGAAATGGATTGACATGGGATACAACCAAGGTCTGGCGAAGGAGAATATAATGTCTCAACCGCTGAACCACATGTATCGTAGCTACATAGGGACTTCACTTAATGAACATCTCACATAGCACGTGCGATCATGGGATATTAAAGAATACCCTTAATTTCCAAATATATTGACCCAAACTCTTTTTGTTGAAACCCCCTCCCAATACTTAAAACCTCCTCCCCACCCCTTTTTATACCTCAATCCTTATAAACCACCCTACCCACCCCCACCTTAAACCCATCATCCCCCCAATACCTGCAATATATTGGTTCAATTTTTAATAATTTTAAAACCCACAATATGAACTAACGTGATAGGATATTGGTCAACAAGTGAAGCACCTGTGGGTAGCTAAAGCAAGCTTCTCGACATGAGAATAATGAATCTCTACGTCAATAAGGTTCTGGCTCAAATAATATATGACATGCTTTTGGATCTCCTCATCCTTATGACATGCTTTTGGAGCTCCTCATCCTCTTGAACCAAAACCGTACCAATCATCTCTAATGACGCGGCCACATATAATAGAAAATCACGGCTATAGTCCAAGGGCATAATCACCGAGGCCGATGCTAGGGCTTGCTTGAGTGCATCAAAGGACTCCTGGGCTCGCTCATCCCAATAAAAGGGGGTGTCCTTCTTTAAGAGACGCATGAAGCCTCTAGTTAAATTGGCAAAGTTGACAACAAATCTTCGTAAGAAGTTTTCCATGCCTTGAAAACACTGAAGATGACGAATATTCTTCGGGGGAGACAACTGAAGTAATGCCTCAACCTTCAAAGGGTCGACTCTTATACCCTCTTTAGAAACGATGAATCCTAACACACGACCTGACTTCACACAAAATATGCACTTATGAGGATTTAATCTAACCGAATAGTGCCGACATCTTTCGAATACCAATCTCAAGTGATGGGGATGATGCATTCTCATATGAGAATGAGAAATGAGGTCATCCAAAAATACTTCGATAATTGACTTGAGATCGTGGAAGATCAAGGTCATTGCCCGCTGAAATGTAGCTTCGGCATTTTTAAGGTCGAAAGGAATTTTTTGATATGCAAACATTCCCCAAGGACAAATAAATGTAGTCTTATGTTGGTCCTTAGGTTTAATCTGTATCTAGTTATATCCGGAAAAGCCGTCCATGAAGGAAAACACCTCGCTACCCGCACACTCATCCAAAATATGATCAATAAATGGTGTGGGGAAATTGTCCTTAGGACAGACACGATTCAAATCATGGAAATCAGTACATATGCAGATCTCTCCCTACTTCTTATCCACCGAAATGGGGTTTGAAACCCACTCCGTCAAGGGAACGGGATAGATGAAACTGGCTTTCAACAGCTTCTCTATCTCTGCCTTAATCGCAGGTACTTTCCTAAGATTCATCACACGTAAACATTGTCGAACAGGCTTAGCGTTGGGGTAAGTATTAATCTCATGCTCGACAATATGAGGGTCAATACTTGGCATCTCATCATAAGACCAAGAAAAAATATCACAGAATTCCTTAAATAGCTCGGTGTATTCTATAATCTCAGCATGGGAACATTCCGCCCCAATATAGACATTCTCTATCATGCTAGGATTGCGAGAGATGTTGATAGGAATAAATAAAGATATGTTCGCCATGTTTCCATCAGCCATCGGACCAGGAGAGCTTAATGGAACCATAGGACTACCAACTCTCTGACTAAGAACCGCCCTAAAATCCTCATGCTCCAAGGGGTCAAGCTCTGGAAGAAAGTATGATCTATGATGGAGTTCCTCCCATGGTGGCTCAAATCCTGACATAGCCTCAATAATTGCTTGATCTGAAGGGAAAACCATATCAAGGTAGTTGTGTGTGTGAGAATATTGTACTACCCATGCCGACAACACATAAGGGTCCTCCTCCTCCGTTCGCGAAGAGGAAGGACTAGGTTCTGCAATAGACTTGAGATTATCTTGATAAGCTATCATAGTTGCAGGAAATGGCACGTCTGTCACGACGGGCTCACTCGAAGTACTCGGTGTAGGAAGAATCCAAGGATATTCCATATGACTCATGCGAAAAGACACCGATGTCGTAGATGTCGAAGCCTCATCGAAACTAGATCCTATCATAAGGATCGGTGCAGGACAGCTAAAGCTTCCCATGAGGGATGGGTACATGCCTACACCCACACTTCTAGTTGCCGGCTGAGAGTGTTCAACGATCGGGATCGAAGCTCCCAAAGATGCGGTAACAGACGAATTCTTGAATGTCGTTTGATCAATCCTTACGATCTTCCCGTTATGTGGAAAGCATACAACGCGAAACAGGGAAGAAGTAACAGCTTGCATACTATACATCTAGTTCCTACCCAGCAAGAGATTGTAGTCAAGGGGTGCATCAACCACCTCGACCTCTATAACAACGGTCTTTCCTCCCAAACAGACTTTAAGGGAAGGAAGGATACTGTGCGGCCTAAAAGATCTCCCATCAAACGCAGTTAACATGGTTGCTGATTTAGACAGCTCAGGGGAACCAAGACCCTTCCAACAAGATAAAGACATCACAGAAGCAGCAGCGCCTTCTTCAATCATAGTGCGCTTGATGATCATATTAAGACATTCTACGTGAATCAAAAGAGACACATGGTATGGCAAGCGAGGCTGAAGTCCTGCAGTTTCAAATTTGATCACGGAGGAAGAATCATCATCATTCACACCAAGGGAAGAAAGCAATGCCTTCCTTTGCGAAGGACAAATCTGAAGCACTTCCAATGCAGACATCACACAAGGAGTGTGTCCCAAATCCTCGACAACCGAATAGTTTTGGGCGGCTCGGGCATTTGGATTATGCCCTGAATGCTTAAGGACTCCCTTAGGAATGCGCAGTGCAGTCTCAGGTTTATCCATAGGTTTCTCAATACGCAAAGGGGACCCTGGTGGATCATGCTCTTTGCCTGAGATGGGTTGTGACGAACCATAATCTTTCGCACAGGTCACAACTTTCGCAGTACGGACCATGTTAATGCAACCACGACCACTACTCTCTGGCAGATCTTGATGACCACCAGATTGGTCATGGGACCTCGAGTTCATATTTTGATTATGCGGTAAAGGGTTAGTTAGCGCAGCTGGGCCCTGTGCCAAGAATCTCGAAGCTTCCTCAATACGAGGGCACAAGTAAGTGAGGTGATCGTCCTTACATAACTTACAAGGGAACTTAACCTTACGTTTAGCTTGCTTGTTCCCCCAAGCATTTCGGTTGTTCTTGTCATTACTATTAGCATTCTCATTCTTATTCCCACCCTTACGATTATTTTTACCCTTTTTTCTATTCGATCCGGGCTACTGGCTACCCTTCTGGTCCGATGATTGTATAGAAAGTACACTCGCTGTTTGGGCAGATTGAGATGAATCCGTAGCTTGTATCGAAGAAGATTGGTTGATTGACAATTGAATAACTTGTTTTGCAACCGAATCCACAGGTTTTGCACATGCACATCCCACAATGCCATTGGCATGTGGTCCAGGTTTGACTTTGGGATCGAAACTGGAATGCGGAGCATTGGGAATAATCTCATATAACAAACCGGACTGAGCATAGATCAAGTCCAGTTCCTGTGCCCTAAAAATTGCTTATTCCTCATTCTACACTCCAGATGTAGAAACATCCTTCGCTATATATGGCAATAATGACTTGAGGAACCACTTGAGGAGGAACTCTGGCAGTATAAAGGCTTTAATTAACCTCTTCCATCTACGCCACTCTTGAATATGATTAGAGATATGTGTGGCTTTATCTTGCCAAAATGTTGACAAGAGTTTAGTACCAACGTCATAACGCACTAGTAGCTGGAAGTGATTAAGAAAAGTCATCGTAAGGTCATCAAACAAAGCGAAAGCTCCCCTAGGTAAATCTATATACCATTTCACGGCAAGCCCTATAAGGGTGTGTTGAAATAGTCTCAAATGGATTGAGTCCTGATGTAAGGAATTCGAAGAGCACCATAGGTGAAATGTAGTAACGTGTTCTCTCAGATCCTCTCCTAGTTTTCCCTTGAACTTAGGTATGTCCGAAGGAAGGTTGGTAGGGACAGCCGACCAAGCTGGGTCATGAGCTACAGGATCATTTGTCAATATCAACAAGTCAGGAAGATTGAGCATCGCGAGGAAAGGGAGCCTAGGATGATGAGGTTTATGGACCGCTCCCTGATTCATATAGGTCTGATTACCACCATGGCCTTGGCCATAGTGCCCTCCTCCCATATGACCTGTATAGGGTGGCGTGGAAGCACCATAATGTGGC
Source organism: Pseudotsuga menziesii (assembly GCA_001517045.1). Lineage (NCBI taxonomy): Eukaryota > Viridiplantae > Streptophyta > Pinopsida > Pinales > Pinaceae > Pseudotsuga > Pseudotsuga menziesii. The sequence continues at coordinate 126,360 of LPNX011158695.1, read as the reverse complement.
GGACCTTGACTAGTAGGAGATACAAAGCTATAATTAGGAGAGTAAGCAGGTTGTTGATACCCGCCCCATAAGGTGAAGAACCGTGTCCATACTGCATCCCATAATAGGGTCCATAAGTCATCGCATGCGATGTCCCATGAGACACTTTGTAGGTAGGAAGATATGCTCTAGAAGTAGGAATATACATACCGAAAGTAGGGATATACAACTCGAAAGTAGTAACATGACCTCTAGAAGTATGAACATAACCTCCCAAAGCAACGGGCAGTATGTAAACCTGAGACACAATCGGTCTAGTAACCATAGTACATACCTGACTCGTAGCCATGTGTCGAGTCAAAGGACCACATGAATAAGGTGGAGGGTGAACATTTGAAGAAATAGGGACAGAGGATGAAGGAATCTGAGTAATAATGTACGTGCTATTCCCTATCGTCACTCATCTTGGATCTAGTATCCTAATAGGATCACTAACCCTAGACCTAGGAGGGATATGTGATGTAACTTCCACCACCAGGATGGAAGGTGCAATGTGACTAGTGCTCCCAAACCTCTCCGCATGGTAATTAATGAGAGTGCCCCTAGGCATAGTGTTAGGCTAGAAGTCAGATTCGACATGAAATGCCAAATCATGTGTAGGAAAACCAGACATACCATAACTACCATAGCTAGTGTTGGCGGGTTCAAAATGAGTCTCGGAGTCCTCCGACATTCCATACCGGTAACGCGTCAATGGGGAATCAAACCTAGAGTGAGCAGGTCTATCATGCATGGTTCCTATCTCATAAATCATAGGACCTAACTCAGCCAAGTCGGGTGAAGGATTGTAAGTAGGAGTAAACTCCCCATCGTCTACACGAATGGGAGAAGGTGGTTCAGGAATACCTTCTAAATGGTCTCCCATGGTGTGTGAATCAATGTGCGAAATAGTCCACCTAGACTGTCTAGGTCTCTCTCCCAAAGGAGGAGGAGAATTCGAAGGCAGAAGTCCTGCTAAATGACAAGAATGGTGAGGAGCCGCACCCGAATCCATAATGACTCAAAAAATAGAAAAGACTCGCTATTTATGTAAACCCTAGGCCCACTATCATGCACAGAGCAATCACTAATAAAATCTAAAGCCAAATGCAAGCAAACAAGGGCTGGATAAGTGAGCTCCCGAATGAAGCAAGTATGTGTCGTCTAGGAGAGGCTTGAGACTCCCATACACAACATGCGGAGGTACGTAACCAATTATTGTGGCCCTCAGCTTCAACACATAAAGCAACTGTGTTGTCTGACCCCAAACTGGCTGGGACACCCACAGAATAACCCTTGCAAAATACACCCTCGATATCCTAGGTAAGGCCACTAAGGTCATCTCAATATAATCAATGCTCAAGCAGACAGTCGCAGGCAGGATTGACCGTATGGGCAGGGTAGCAAAGCCTGAAACTCTCGAAAGAGCCCCCAGATATGAATATAATCCTGGAAATATCTCCAGTGCTACTCAGTTATGAATAGGGGTCATCCCAATCAATAACCACTCACATTGCCTCATGCTTAACTCCCTTTTGAGAGGAGGATCCTGAGAAATACTGGTTATACCAAGGATTTCACACACTCACCTAGATAGACACATACATGTTGTTTTTTAGTGATCTTGGAAAATTTACTTACAATGAACTATTCCAAGATCCTAAAACCTAAGCTTGTTGGTGGACCCTATAAAAGAAAAGAGTGTAGTTCATTTTAATTTAGCGTTGATTTTAATTGGCTTTATTACTCAAAAGAGGGATATGGTCGTGCAACTAATGGTGTTATGGCACAACATGAAGTAAAATGCACACCTAAAAATCAATGCAAATGCATTGTGTCCATGAAAATAGGGTATGCTACTACGTGAAATGCACAATTTTTCTTCAGATGATGAATGCAAGCTTTCCTATATGAAGTCCTAACTAATACTCCAAAGAAAATCTAGTGCAAGTACAATGTAAAATGCAAAACACAATGCATGATGATAAGCAAATGTTTTTGGATTTTTTGAAATAAAATGACATGCAAAAAGTAAAAGAATGATTCTACAACCCCTATACTCTACAAGCACACACAAACAACACTCGAGCAAAGCACTAAGGTAAAATAACTCTAATGCACTAATCTCAAACAAAAAATCGAAAATGCCATGACAAGAACCTTCTTAAAAAAAAATTTAGCCTAAAAAAATGTTTTTGGGCAGAAACAAAGGTATAAACAGACTCAGGCAGTGCCAAAGGAGACTCAACAATCATCAAACTTCACCTAGCAACCATTTAACTTCCACAAAAATGCAAAAGTAAGGGCATACACGACTGTTCGCAGTAAACCCATGTGTATATGCGACTGTGAGTTAAAAACTTGCGTACAGGAATAAAGATGCATAAAATCAAGGCAAACAGACAAGCTGAGACAAAATTCATAGCAATCAGACACTACCAGGCATACATGCCCCCAGACCCGACACAAAAACAAGAGAGAAAGAGCAATTCAAATTCATTGAATGTCGATAGAACAACCCCCAAAGGAAAACTACCAGGAACTCCCCAGCGGAGTCACCAATTTTGTTACGGAGAGAAATTCCTATGGCTTGGGGTACCACAAGAGACAGCTTGACTCCAGAAATCAATCCTTTCCAATATGCAATAGAAATTAAATGTCTAACACTAAAGGATCAGATCTCGTACCTTATTCCGAACGGTTGAAGTAGATCCCCATTGAGCTTTCCAACTTCAGCTTGAATTGATAGATTACTTCCTCCACAACAAGTAAACAATACAAGCATTCTATATATCATGGTGTTAGATCTATTCTAGCATATATAATCAATAAGGTATAAGCATTTGACATAATCCAATGGATAAAATATTCATTCAAACACACATTATTGGACAGGAAAAGATATTTCTATTAATATAAATCTGAGATTACAAGATACAACCTCTGTCAGCACGTCTGCGAATTGAAGAAACTGAATCCCCCACTTGGGCCTCCACCACTTCAATCCTCCATCTCTATATAGCAAGCTCACAAGCAAAAGGAAAGCTTGGGAAGAACACAAAAGTGCTCCAAGGGACAAAGGGATGTAGACTCAAGCATAAGTTCCGTCAACAATGGACTATAGTTTCTTTGCTCTCAATTCTCTCTTATGCCTTCAATGTACCAAGGGGTTCCTTATATAGCTTTTCAAAGGGGTAATGAAAGGTCGAATCCGAGCGATCTCAAGGCATAGAAAAGGCTAGGAGTCAAGTGAGTCGGATCCATGTCAAGGAAAACTCCAAAAGGATTTGGATTTTGTACACATCCCGATGTACGCGGTTTTAGTGGTCAAACCCACGTATATAAGCGCTTATAGGTTTAAAAGTCATGTGTATCATTTTTCACATGTTTTTAGGGATGGTTAAGGAAACATCGAACGCCAAAAAATGGTCCATGGGGTCTAAAGAGTTTGCAGTGGGACAGGGGAAGGCCATACAAAGTGTGATTTACTTGGAGTGGTGAAATCTGCTATAACAGTCGACCTTGGGGAATAAAAATTAAAGCATCAATATCTCTAGACAAAGAAAGGATAAAAGTAAAAGGGAATGGATAGAAAGTCATAGTACCTATCCATCCTTCCCAAGGGGAACCATGGATAGAACCTATTGATGAAGAAGTCGACATCCGAGAACTATACCAAATTCAAGATAATGAAGACTACACTAAACCCAATATCTATGGCGAGCTTCACTTAGGTAATCAGGATTCAGTAGGATATAATTCAGACGCAGATTTATATGATTGGGAAGTTGAAAACTACAAGACCCAAGCAAGAGGTTGTTGGACCATTTTGGTGGTACAGAAGAAACCAGTCCATCAATGTTTTTCAGTCTCCATCATCCCAAAAATATTCAAAAATAAAAGTAGGGAATATCCTACCTTAACCCCAACAAATATAAGTATCAGAAAAATCCCAAGGTATAAAGAAAGATAATCCCCAGTTATGCATATAGAACGAGTCTCTAAAAACATAAGTGAACATGGCTGGCTACAAAGCTTGGTAGAAACCTTACAAGACAAGCTGCTCGATAGTGGGATACCCATCAATCAAATTTGTAGACATGGAAAACACCTTCTACTTACTTCGTAGAATGATTCAGAGGAAAGAAGCTAACCAAATAGGCACAAATACCCGTGTTCATCCAAGGCCAAGACCTAGAGGAGCACATAAGAACATGCGAAAGAGAATGGAGAAGACTTGGGTATAAAGACGAACGTACATGGCCACACCTATTTCCCTTGACACTAGCCGAATTACCAAACAAATGGTATAAAATGGAAGAAGTACGAGGTGACACATTTCAATGGAACAAACTTAGAGAGAACTTCACTAAGGACTTCAGTTTTATACCACATAATGAAAAGTTAGTCGAAACTGAAAAGAAAATAAAAGCATTTATAGAACCGACTAGGAACAACAGTCTGATACAAAACCATGATCGATCGACAATACCATGCAATAACATACAAACCAACATAATACCATAGTCAATAAGACTGCAAATGGAAAACGAAAAATCTAGAAGGGAAAATTTTTTGATGGAAATCATATCACTCAGAAACAACAAAACCAATTTGCACAGTACTTAAAGTCGGCACAACCAACAAAGAAGATACCGACCGAATGAATGCAACAGACTTTCCTGCTACATTCTCACAATTCCAAGAAGGGAGTTGACCGATCAATGAAGCTGAAGCACCAGAATGGTTGGATGCCAAAGTTAAAACTAAAGAGTTTAACATATGAAATGATGACCGACCAAAAATGGAAAAAATTGGCGATTATTGGAGTGAAGAACAAACTACCGAAATAGTAAAACTACTGAAAGAATTCCAAAATGTCTTTGATAGAGACTATAAAGATCTCAAAGGGCTAGTCCATGAAATGGGTGAAATGAAGATCAACATCAAACCCGATGCCCGACCCGTAAAGAAGAGGCCATACAAATTATCTCATAAATACAAAGAGATAGTCAAGAAAGAGATCGACAATATGCTCGTAGCAGTAATTATCTACCCTATTGACCAGTCGAAATGGTCAAGCCCAATAGTCATACAACCAAAGAAACACAACCCGATGAAACTAAGGATCTGTGTCGACTTTAGATAATTAAACAAATTTACCCTAACAGACCCATTCCCAACACCATATGCATATGAAATATTAAATGAAGTCACAGGACTTGAATGCTACTCATATACATACAGATTCTTAGGGTACAACCAAGTACCAATAGCGAAAGAAGACCAGAAAAGGATGACATTCATATGTGAATTCAGCTCATTTTCCTACAAAGTTATTCCTTTTGGTCTAAAAAATGCACCTGCAGTATTTTTGAGAATTGTTGTCAAAACATTTCAAGAATATATCTACAAAACAATGGCAGTATATTTCTATGATTGGACGATATACTCCATGCTGAAAGATCACTGCAAATGTCTAAGGCTCATGCTGGAACAATGCCAATAAATCCAGTTATCTCTTAACATAAGGAAATGCGTATTCCTAACTCCTATAGGGATACTAGTAGGGCACATTGTATGAAAAGAAGGAATCAAGTTAGAATTTGCAAAGATAAAGATTATCCTCGACTTGAAACCAGTAGTGAACCAAAAACAAGTCAGGGTACTACTCGGACACATGGGATATTACAGGAAATTTATTAGATACTACTCAGATATGACTTCTCCACTAGAAGAACTATTAAGAATTTTACTATTCAGTTTACCATACTGTATTTTCCACGCCATGTATAGGCAATACTGTAGTACAACTAGTTTATTAAGTAGATGTAATGATTCGTTATTAACTTTGAATGAAAAA
>LPNX011158695.1:99087-120349 GCA_001517045.1 Pseudotsuga menziesii | reverse complement strand
ATATATATATATATATATATATATATATATATGTAAATCTATAGCAATCATATTAATACTAGAATTATCTCTAGTAGTAATATTTATTATAAACACAATAGACAAATTTAAACAAATAAACATAAGAACAGTAAACAAACTAGCACTTCGGGTTAGAACTAGGTAGTATTTCTATAAGTTCTTCACTTATTCCAAGATCATATTTGCTTGCTGTTGTAGGAACCGATGCTTTACTTAAAACCTCAAAGAATTTTACCTAGGGTTTACAAAAGACATGTTTCATCTTTATTTACAACTTGCAGAATCTTACACTAATTTTCGTAAATATATATTACTGTAAGTAAAAAAAGGAAATTAAAACTGAAACCATTTCTGTAAAAAAAATCCATATCATTTCATAACTGTAAGTTATCTACAAATAATAACCAATCTGAGAAAGAAACAGAGTATTGTACCCACCTAAGAACATTGTAAAAATCTAAATAGTACAAATTACTATAAAAGAATTACATTAAATATTAATTGTATAAAAAAAGAATATATATTAATAACACTGTAAACAACTTGACAGAAACGAATTAAATTAAGGGTAATGGCCTAGGGCCTTTTATAAATATCGGTCAAGCATGGAGCCTGCTCAAACTAAACTTTGAAAAACAGTAAAACAAAAATAGTAACTATTACATTCTTAATAAGTAAGAAACCCTTTATCTATTATAAGTTTCAACTGAGTAAACAGTCCTTTTCTTCACCGATGAAATCCTTTTAAAAAACTTATTTAACCAGGCAGAGGTCAAACAATTTTTTCATGGCTTAGAGCTAAGTTCCAAAAAGGAGACTAAAATAAATTTACATCATCCAGGCCGTAAAGGCTCCGCTAAGTAAAACTCAGGTTATGGCTGCAATAGCCTTCCAGAACTTGCACATTTTACCCATTAGGGTTTTCTTTACAGAAACAAAACAACACATTGAATAACCTATCCATTAAAAACCCAGGCCATGCTCATTTAAGTAGAAGGTATCCTCATCTTACAACCACCGTAATACCAACACGGGAGAAAAAACCCCAGTGTAACCGGGGCTTACCGAAAGTTTGCATAGTTGAAAATTGAAGGTGCAAGCTCGTTCCAACCTACAGAGCCGAGAGGAGGACCTGCAAAGAGTAACAATCCTTGGGTTACAAAATTTTTATTAAATTAAAAATTTTCAAAATTTACGTAAGATGAAAAACTGTGTTAGGTCGTTACCTGTTGAACATTTATTTTTGAATTAAGTTGAGGGAATCGACCACCTGAGACTGCTTATTGGCACCTTGCTATAAATTGAGAATATTTCGGGAGACAAATCTGAAGAAAAAAGAGTAACACTCCAACCTAACATAGAAGCACATAAACCTTGCTTCTAAACTCGAAATCGCTGTTCATAATCGATGGCCAACAAGACTCAAACTTCTTTACACTAGAATCTTACACATCAATAAACAAAGCTTTGGAACCACCTCATGTCTGCACAAGAAACCAACTCTCAGCTTTGTTTGTTTAGAAGGAAACCTGCAACAATGGAGGGGTATATAGGATTTCGATGGTCATGGAAAGACAACCTGCAACAATGGAGGTGTAAATAAGATTCAATGGCCACAAGCTCACAGCTCGGCCAAATTGGATGAAGGCACCCTCACTCTGCGAAAATAAGGGTTAGGGTAATTCCTTTTAAGTCAACTCGAGCTGTGGACGAAACCTCACCACGTGTCCATGAAATTATTTTCCTCGTGATGGGTGGTGCTTCTATAGTCAACGATGCTGATTGGAGCCTGTATAAAAATCATTATAAACCAATCTTTAATCAACTATAGATTGCAAATCCTATGATTGATAATCATGTTTCATATTATTGTTTTGGACGTGTTGTTTTCCAACTATAGGATTAGGTATGGATTTCTTTCCTTTTAGTGTTTGGTTATGGGACAAGTAGGGTAGCTATTTTACATAACTACATAAGCTGAATAGTGGGTGAAAGATTTACTTAATGTTAATCTACCATAAGAATGAGATCTAATGACACCTAGAATTGGGGGACAAAAGGGTAGATGAGATCAAGTATCTATAAGATATCTTAGAGTATGAAAATCAACAAACTTATCTTAAGAGTTTATAAACAACTTGTAAAAAGGGTTTAGTTTATAACTAAAGGATACATTAGGATTGAGTGTATAAGGTACAAGTATTAAGAACTCAAAGTAAAGGACTGTAGAGTAATAAGGAATATTTCTTCAGCTAAAAAGATATTCATGGTTTGGTTCTTTTATTAAATTGAGTTTTGGGAATTCTAGTAAATACAGTCCTTACACTATGTTCGGAGTCTCAGTTACAATTCTAGCAACTTAGTAAGGAGTCAATAGTTAAATTAAAAGTAATCTTGTTAGTATTGAGAGAATGTTGTGTATAACACCCTGAAAAGAAGATAATTGTGATGGACACCAAACAGTATGGAGTGTATTTAAGCATCAAGATAGGAGCTGAAATTCTTTACATCTAAAACTCTAAATCACAATTACTATAAACAGGAATACACGATTTTATTAGAAGTTGAATCAAAATCATCTAGGGGTGCGGATATCTTTTGACGGTATGTGATCATGCAGTTTAACCTATGCATAGATGGTTTGATATAACGTCATTACGGATTTTTGACAGCAAAAGAGTTACAGATTAACATTACCTCTTATGGAGACAAGCTGTAGTTAAAACATTCTAAGGCTATCATCATAAACATGCTAGAGAAGTATCTTCTTGAATTGAATATAAATATTATTTTACTGGAACGCATGTTTACCTGCTAAACCTGCAAGGAACCATCAGTCCCACTATGTTAGGTTAAAGCTAAGTAAACCCCCATCACACTTAAGAATATTTCCTTACTTGACAAATGAAATCATCAGTATATCTAGCAGTAGTAAAATACAAGTTCTTTTTCTACTTTTGGAAGAATTACAACTGCTAAGTAAAAAACAACATTAACTCAGCTATCAAGGAGAATCCTTTAATTAATACAAAATCTTATAAAGAAGCAACTCTTTGTTTATCTTATAAACTGTTTTATTATCTGCTAACCGTTAGTGATACGTTAGCAGAGACTTTAGACATTTTATGTCACTTGAAATTTTTAAAATTTTTACGAATTTTTGAGTTATTACATGTGGTATTAGAGCACAAGGTTCAAACACTAGGCCTGAATGTAGCTCAACTTGCTTATGTGGAACACAAGAAAATTTAAATAAACATGCTGATGTTGTTTTCTTTTGAATGATACACCCAGAGAATTTTGTTTCTGAGTTAATGACAGGTATGGATAGATTGCAAGAATATGCGCATGATGAATCTCCTTACATTGAACGAAATAATTTTCAAAAAGAACCTATACAAGAAGAGATAACTAATAATTATTCGGAACTACTACAAATAGTTAAGGAATTAAAAACAGAGATGGAATCGGCTAAGAAAGAAAATGAGAGGATTCTGATAGCTCAGGAGGAGCTAAATCATATTTTAATAGAAAGATTTCATACTGAGGGAAAAGATAAAAAAACTGAGTCTGAAGATATGGGCTACCAACATAAAGATAAAAAGACTAAACAAGTTAAAACCGAAAGTATCTCATCTTCTGAAGTATATGGTGATTTACATAAACAAAACTTTCATTATACTAGTGATAGTAGTGAAGATAATCACCATACTAGAAAAAGAAAGTTTAAACTTTATGAACAAACCTCTGGGGAGTTCAAGACGATCAAGCCACCAAAATTTAATGGAGAAGGTGAGAACGGGGAAGAAGCAGAATCCTGGCTATTTGAGATGAAGAAATACTTCCAAATTTATAACTACTCTAATCAATTGAAGGCCAAGATGGCTATTTATAATCTCACAGGAAAAGCAGATATATGGTGGCAGGACCTAAAAAGAGTAAAATGTATAAGGGAGAAAAATATAAATTGGAGTACATTTAAGAAATTTTTCAAGAAGAAATTTTTATCTGAACAGTATTATGAGGAAAGGGCTAAGGAATTTTACGAGCTAAAACTGGGAACAATGAATATGAAATAGCTGAATAGTAAATTTCTAAGTCTGGTCAGATATGTGCCATATATTGTGGATGAGAAACCTAAGGTAGAACAATTTCTCGGCTGTTTACCTTATCATATAAAGGACATAATTGAGTACGACAACCTGGAAACATTAGAAGAAGCAATGAGAAAAGCGAATTTCTGTTATGAACAAAATCGTAAAAATGAAAGTATGATCAACTGGAAGGCCAAAAGGAATAATAACTTTGAACAGAAAAAGAAATATTTTGTGCCTAATCGAAATTTTAAGAATAATAACACCAAAAATTTTCCTAGTAAAAATTTCCAAGGGAACAAAATTAATTCACAGACCAATCCAAATAATCAAAGGAATAAAGAATCTGCTAACAACCACAGTAACTATACAAAGAATTTTGAACGAAAGGAACCCATAAAGTGTTGGGAATGTAATGGTCCGCATTATGCATCAGTTTGCCCCAATCGGAAGAAGACTATTAGCAACATACACATAATACAGGAAGAGATGACTGTTGGTGATTTAGCGAGGAAAATGCCCAGGATCAACGCAACATTAGAGAACCGACAAGCAGATTATCAAAATTCCATCGTGGAAGTGGAAGGTAAGATAAATAAAATACCTATATCTATTTTAATTGATCTAGGAGATAGTTTAAGCTACATTTATCCTAATTTAGTAGAAAAGTGTAAGCTTTCAGTTGAAAAGTTTGCAAGATCTTGGTTAGTTCAGCTAGCTACTGGTGCAAAGAGAAAAGTAATTATCTTTGTTAAGAATTGTGCAGTAACTATGGATCAGTTTGAAACCTCTATTAAGCTCAATGTGCTACCTTTAGGTTCATATGATATATTAATTAGTATGGATTGGTGAAAACAACATAGGGTGGTCCTGAATTGCTTTGATAAAACTTTCACTTGCATAAATAGCGATGGAAAGTTAATAAATGTAAAGGGAATCCCCAAGAAAATAGCCGTAAGGTAGATTTCTTCTTTGCAGCTTATGAGAGCTGTTAGGAAAGGCTGTAAGGATTTTGCCGTAATAGTAATAAATGAAGAAAACACTAACAACAAAGATAAATTACAATTGGAAGATAATCCGATTCTAAGGAAATATTCAGATGTATTTCCAGAAGAAATTTCGGGACTTCCTCCAAAACGACAATTAGATTTTACTATTGAGTTGGTACCTAGTGCAGTGCCCAGTTCAAAAGCCCCTTATCAAATGAATATACTAGAATTAAATGAACTTAAGTCACAGTTAAAAGAACTCATTGATAATAATTACATTAGACCCAGTGTGTCTCCCTGGGGGCACCTGTCATCTTTGTTAAGAAGAAGGATGGAACTCTACGATTTTGTATAGATTATTGTCAATTGAATAAAATGACTATCAAGAATAGATATCCGTTACCTCGCATAGATGATCTGTTTGATCCGCTACGTGGAGCCACGGTGTTTCCAAATATTGATTTACGATCTGGATACCACCACACCCGAATCAAGGATGAAGACATCTTTAAAACAACCTTTAGGACTTGATATGGACATTACGAGTTTGTCATTATGCCATTCGGGCTTACTAATGCCCCAACTCTTTTTATGTGTCTGATGAATAATGTAATGCACAAATATCTGGATAAATTTGTGGTTGTATTTATTGATGACATCTTAATTTACTCAAAGTATGAATATGAACATAAAGAACACTTAAAAATTGTCTTGCAAGAATTAATAGAGCATCAAATTTTTGAAAAATTTAGTAAATGTGACTTCTTTAAAGATAAAATCTAGTATTAGTAGGTCATGTGGTGACTAAGGAAGGAATTTCTATTGAACCCGAAAAGATAAAGGAAATTGAAAATTGGTCAGTCCCAAAAGATGTAACTGACATCTGATCATTCATGGGGATTACTGGTTATTATCGAAAATTCATTGAAGGGTTTTCAAAAATTACAAATCCTATAACCTCTTTGCAGAAAAAGGGGAAGAAATTCGATTGGAATCAGAAGTGTGAAGACAGTTTTAAAAAGTTAAAAAAATTATTAACCACCGCACCAATTCTAAGAATTGCCGACCCTAATAAATATTTTATAGTATGTACTGACGCATGCAATGATGGTTTAGGTGGAGTATTAACTCTGGAAGGATGCATCATTTCTTATGAGTCGAGGAAGCTGAAGATTCATGAGAAAAATTATGCGACCTATGAATTAGAATTAGCTGCTGTCATACATGCCTTAAAGATGTGGTGTCATCATTTAATAGGAAGGAAGTTTATACTAATGACAGATAATAAAGGATTGAAATATCTGTTGGATCAACCTAACTTGAATGCTAGGAAAGCTAGGTGGATAGCTTTTCTGAGTGAATACGATTTTGAAATTCAACATATTAAAGGAAAGGAGAATAAAGTTGCTGATGCATTAAGTAGAAATGCAAAGCTGGATTTTACAGTAGCCATCGGTACTTATACAATAGACTTGGAAGAACAACTAGAAGCTAGAATAGAACAAGATGAAAGTTATAAAAAAGTACAGGCAAAAGTAAAAGAAAATTTAATAGAAAGTCTAAGTACATGGTACAACTTGAATGAAAAAGGATTATTATTGTATAAATATAGATTATACGTACCTAATGTACCTAAGATTAAGCTGTTAATTTTAAATGAAGTTCATAAAATTCCTTATTCAGGGCATCTTGATTATTAGAAAACCATAACCATGCTAAGAAAGGATTATTTATGGCCAAACATGAAAAATGAATTGGTAGAATATATTGCTAGGTGCTTCAAATGTCAGCAAGTAAAAACTAAACATTAGCATCCAGCTGGGCTACTTCAGCCATTACCTATTCCTAGTTGGAAATGGGAGATAATTAGCCTTGATTTTATCATGGGACTACCTAGAAATCAGAACTTAAATGACTCAAGAATCGTAGTTGTTGATAAGTTGAGTAAATAAACCCATTTTATAACTGTAAAAACTACTTATAAAGCTGCAAATATTGCTGATATTTTCTTAAAACAATTTTTTCGGTTGCATGGAATACCGAAGGTGATAATCTCAGACCAATACCCTAAATTTACAGGTAACTTTTGGAAGTATTTGTTTAAAGGGTTAAATACTACGTTAAACTTTAGTACCTCTTTCCATCCTCAAATTGATGGACAGATTGAAAGAGTAAATTACGTATTGGGTGATCTACTTAGAATATATGTAAAGGATTAGCCAGGTAAATGGGAAGATTATTTACACCTAGTAGAATTTGCTTACAATAATCATTATCAAGCTTCAGCTAGATGAAGTCCCTTTGAAATTATGTATGGAAGAAAATGCAACACTCCCATCTCTTGGAGTAATCTAGTGGACAGGCTAGTATTAGGACCTGAATTATTGAAAGAGATGGAGCTAATTGTAAAACATGTACAAGGTAACTTGAAAGTTGTGCAAGATTGACAGAAAAGCCAAGTCAACCTTAAACGAGCTCCAAAGGAGTTCCAGGTAGGTGAACATTTTTTTATTAAGGTGAGACCCAAAAAGAGTTCTTTGAGGTTGGGTAGCTGTGCTAAGCTAGCACCTCGATATTGTGGTCATTTTGAAATACTGTCCAGGGTAGGAAAAGTAGCATATCAATTAGCTCTACCACCAAATATAAGAGTTCACAATGTTTTTCATATTTCAATATTAAAGAAATATGTACATGATGCTACTCATGTTATTAATTGGAATGATGTGCAGGTGGAACCCGAAGGAGATTTTCTGGTGGAACCAGATTGTATCCTCAAAACGAGGGAGATCTCACTTCAGAATTACACCATTGGTCAAGTGAAGGTGCAATGGAAGCACCTTAGTCTAGAAGAAGCCACCTGGGAATTGGAAAGTCATATGCAGGATGCACATCCAATTCTATTTCAGGGGAACTCTGAGGACGAGGAATAAATAACATCGATGACGATGTTATAAATTAAGGGGGTGTGTATGTCACATGCCCCAATTTGCAAAAAAACAATTTAATGTTATTGAGGAACATTATGTTATATTTTATGCTAAGTTTGTAATCGATGACCAAGTGGGGTCAAGAATAAATAATGTATTTTAGAAAATTTAGTTATAAATAAATAAATGATGAGACAACAGCTTAGGGAAGCTGTTAAAGGAGTGTTAAATGGTCACTTGGTGGAGGAGACTAGGTGGAGAGTATAATGACAAGTGGCAGCATCGTCAAACTACTTCTAACTGTTGCAGGTGGCAACTTCCCTATATTTGTGGTCATGATTCCCCAAGAAAGTGGAATTGGAGCAGGTGGCTCATAAAGTAAGATCTGACCCAGAAGACCTAAGCATTATTATAAAATTTCCCATTGAAGATAGCTGAGGCTGCTCATTTTTTTGGAAAGGTGATCATTCAGTGTGAATGAAGTGCACATGCGAAATTTGATGGAGGGGACTGATTGAAGTGAGTTTGAGGGGTTAACTGCTGAGAACTGAACTTATGTAGCTCTTAGGCTGAATTTCTTATTGCTATAAGCAGGTTTGTATTACTGTTGTAATTTGACTAGCTAGGTGATAGAAGGTCTTAAGGATACATTCTTCACCTATTACTCCACCAAGAGGACCAAGAAATAGGCTTGGGGGTCCCGAGGAAGTGCAGACTAAGATTTCTCCGGGAGTTGGTTGGGAGGAACAACTTCCTTAAGCTGTTGTCACCTCATCATTTGACATGTTTTTATTTGTTTAGGTTATTATATTTTATTTACTGTTTTCAGTAAATGATCATTAGTTTTCAAGGAAATGCATGTTATTGTTTTGATTAGGGTTTATACAGAAAAGAGTAATTTGTATATTGATGAACACTGTAATTTGTAGATTATGTTAAAACCAGTAGTATTTATGCTAAATGAGAAATAAATATAAATAGATTACCATACTGTATTTTTCCACGCCTTGTATAGGCAGTACTCTAGTACAACTGGTTGATTAAGTAGATGTAATGATTTGTTATTAACTCTGAATGAAAAATGTAAATAATTTCTTTTATAGATTGCATATGATTCATTCCTTAGAAACAACAGTACATACTCTATCTATGAAATTTATCTACTTCAAACAAAGAACTGAATATATATATATATATATATAAATCTCTAGCAATCATACTAATCCTAGAACTATCTCTAGTACTAATATTTATTATAAACACAATAGACAAAGTTAAACAAATAAACATAAGAACAGTAAACAAACTAGCGCTTCGGGTCAGAACTAGGTAATATTTCTATAAATTCTTATAATCACTTATTCCAAGATCATATTTGCTTGCTGTTCTAGGAACCGACGCTTTACTTAAAACCTCAAAGCAATTTACCTAGTGTTTACAAAAGACATGTTCCATCTTTATTTACAAGTTGAAAAATCTTACACTAATTTTCCTTCATAAAATTTAGCAGCTGTAAATATGTATTACTGTAAGTAAAAATAGGAAATTAAAACTGAAACCATTTCTGGAAAAAAAATCCATATCATTTCATAACTGTAAGTTATCTACAAATAATAACCAATCTGAGAAAGAAACAGAGTATTGTACCCACCTAAGAACATTGTAAAAATCTAAATAGTACAAATTACTATAAAAGAATTACATTAAATATTAATTGTAAAAAAAAAGAATATATATTAATAACACTGTAAATAAATTGAGAGAAACGAATTAAATTAAGGGTAATGGCCTAGGGCATTTTATAAATATCGGTCAAGGATGAAGCCTGCTCAAACTAAACTTTGCAAAAGAGTAAAAAAAAAAATAGTAACTATTACATTCTTAATAAGTAAGAAACCCTCTATCTATTACAAGTTTTGACTGAGTAAACAATATTTTTCTTCACCGATGAAATCCTTTTAAAAAACGTATTTAACCAGGAAGAGGTCAAACAGCCTTGTCATGGCTTAGAGCTGAGTTCCGAAAAGGAAAGTAAAATAAATTTAAATCGTCAAGGCCATAAAGGCTCTACTAAGTAAAACCCAGGTCATGGCTACAATAGCCTTCCACAACATGCACATTTTACCTGTTAGTGTCTTCTTTATAGAAACAAAACAACACATTGAATAACCTATCCATTAAAAACCCAGGATGAGTTCATTATAGCAGCAAGTATCCTCATCTTAAAACCATTGTAATACCAACATGGGAGAAAAACCCATAGTGTAACCGAGGCTTACTGAAAGTCCGCATAGTTGAAAATTGAAGGAGCAAGCTCGTTCCAACCTACAGAGTTGGGAGGAGGACCTCCAAAGACTAACAATCCTTGGGTTACAAACTTTTCAAGATTTACGTAAGATGAAAACCTGTGTTAGGTCATTACCTGTTAAGCATTTCTTTTTGAATGAAGTTGAGGGAACTGACCACCTGAGACTGCTTATTGGCACCTTGCCAGAAACTAAGAAGACATCGAGACACGAAGCTAAAGAAAAATGAGTAACACTCCAACCTAAGGAAGAAAAACATAAACCGTGCTTCTAAACTCGAAATCTATGTTCACAATCGGTGGCCAAAAAGACTCAGACTTATTTACACCAGAAGCTTACACAAAAATCAACAAAGCTTCAGAACCACCTCATGTCCTCACAAGAATCAGCTCTCATCTTTGTTTGTTTAGAAGACAACCTGCAACAATGGAGGGGTATACAAGATTTCGATGGTCACGAGAAGACAACCTACAAATATGGAGGTGTAAACAAGATTCGATGGCCACGAGCTCATAGCTCGGCCAAATTGGACGAAGGCACCCTCACTCTGTGAAAAGAAGGGTTAGGGTAATTCCTTTTAAGTCAACTCAAGCTGTGGACAAAACCTCACCATGTGTCCATGAAATTATTTTCCTCGTGATGGGTGGTGTTTCTATAGTCACCGATGCCAATTGGAGCCTGCATAAAAATCATTATAAACCAATTTTTAATCAACTATACATTGCGAATCCTATGATTGATAATCATGTTTCATATTATTGTTTTGGATGTTTCGTTTGCCAACTATAGGATTAAGTATGGATTTCTTTCGTTTTACGGTTTGGTTATGGGACAAGTAGGGTAGTTATTTTACATAACTACAGAAGTTGAATAGTGGGTGAAATATTTACTTAATTGTAATCTACCATAAGAATGAGATCCAATGACACCTAGAATTGGGGGATGAAAGGGAATATGAGATGAAGTATATATAAGATATCTTAAAGTATGAAAATCAACAAACTTATCTTGAGAGTTTATAAACAACTTGTAAAAAGGGTTTAGTTTACAACTAAAGGATACATTAGGATTGAGTGTATAAGATACATGTATTAAGAACTCAAAGTAAAGGACTTTAAAGTAATAAGGAATATTTCTTCAGCTAAAAAGAGATTCATGGTTCGGTTCTTTTATTAAATTGAGTTTTGGGAATGCTAGTAAATACAGTCCTTAGACTATGTTCAGAGTATGTCCTTAGACTTAGTCAATATTTAAAGTAAAAGTAATCTTGTTAGTATTGAGAAAATGTTGTGTATAACACCCTGAAAAGAAGATAATTGTGATGGACACCAAACAGTATGGAGTGTATTTAAGAATCAAGATAGGAACTGGAATTCTTTACATCTAAAACTCTAAATCACAATTACTATAAACATGAATACAAGATTTTATTAGAAGTTGAATCAAAATCATCTAGGGGTGCAGATATCTTTTGACAGTATGTGATCATGTAGTTTAACCTATGCATAGATGGTTTGATATAACATCATTACGGAGTTTTGATAGCAAAAGAGCTACAGATTAACATTACCTCTTATGGAGACAAGTTGTAGTTAAAACACTCTAAGTCTAGCATCATAAACATGCTAGAGAAGTATCTTCTTGACTTGAATATAAATATTATTTTACTGGAACCTATGTTTACCTACTAAACCTGTAAGGAACCATCAGCCCCACTGTGTTAAATTAAAGCTAAGTAAGCCCCGATAACACTTAAGAATATTTCCCTACTTCACAAAAGAAATCATCAGTATATCTAGCAGCAGTAAATACAAGCTCTTTTTCTACTTTTGGAAGAATTACAACTGCTAAGTCAAAAACAAAATTAAATCAGCTATCAAGGAGAAGCCTTTAATTAATACAAATCTTATAAAGAAGCAACTCTTTTGTTTATCTTATAAATTGTTTTATTATCTGCTAACTGTTAGTGGTATGTTAGCGGAGACTTTAGACATTTTATGTCACTTGAAAAATTTTAAATTTTTACGAATTTTTGAGTTATTACAACAAACTTATAACCTAGGGTCTCCAGGTTTACCAATGCACTAAATTAACTTGCAGACTTTCAGCCATTAAAGAATATGACAGATAAATAAGGAAGAAATTAGGTGTACCTTGCTTATAACGATCGATCCTAGATTTCTTCTTCAATCCCAAATTGCTTCCACAACTTCTAGGGAATCTTCAACACCTGCAAAGAGAAATACCTTTCATGCAATATATTATATATTAGATAGATGATTAATGAAATAAAATACTTGCAATTGAATAACAATACAATTCAAAAATCATAATACATAAGAGTACAAAGACACAAATTGGAATAAATACACTCTTTATTGATAAACAAGTGAGGTAAGATTACAACCATTATCTGAAACAAGTGTTCCTCTGGTAGCCAAGGATAATGAGTTCCGTTGCTCCAATATCTTGAAAGGAAATCTACCAACATAACTTTGCTCTATAATTGATCATGTTTAGCCACAAACCCTACCCTCTATTTATATGTGAGGCAAGAGAGAGGTTATGAAGGTTGAGATGGTTGGGGAAGTTGGGATAGTTATAATAAGGACCCAACTGTCAGCGACTAAACTTGTTTATATTTTTTAATTTTGAATTAAGGCATTCATGACTATTAATACTAGTAGGTCATGGAGGATACGCTACTTTCATAATGGCAACCTGCAAATTCCAACCCTAATCATGTATACGTGGGTTGCAATGTCAATAATTGTGAATGATACATGGGTTTCAATGGTAATAGTCATGAATTCACCTTAATGACCTTAAAAAAAATAGGTCAAGCTAGTAAGAGGATGATGCATTAAAGGTCATGCACATCTATAGAGTCTTTCCCACTTCTATCCATTTTTTCCTTTTGTGTACCAACACATTGAGTATCAGTACTCATACAGAGAAGTGCCTCTTCACAGGATAACAACATGGGTAAGGGGTTCACACTCATTCGAAACCCCTAACTCAACGATCGCCCTGAGAACTGACCTAGATAGGTTTTAAATTGTCCAGCAACACCTACAAAGAAGATGAAGTCTCACCAGAGATGTTTGAGGGAGAACAGTTGAAACCATGTTCCTGCACTAAGAAGGAGGTTTTTTGTGCATCTATTGTTTATCTATCGCAACATTACTCAAAGATATAGGTGTTAGCACTATTTATTTTTGCTGAAGTTATTTGTATCATTAGATTGATTTTAAGCTATATTGATCATTTGGGTAGTTTCAAGTTTTCTTTCATTGGATAAATTATTAAAATTTCCTAGATTTGCAAGAAGAAAGGATTACAAAGGTGTTTTGAGAAAAAAGAAAGAGGAATTATTTTTACAATTAGGAAAATTTTATCCATTTTGGATAAATTTTTCAAAATTGGTTTTATTATAAAAAGTGGGCTAAAGGTTATTTTTTATTAAAAAGAAAATAAAGACCAAAAGTATATTTTTGTGAAACTTATTGGGGCCAAGCTCGAGCTCAACACTGAGGGCCTATGGTCACATGGGCCCATGCATTCAACACATCAAAACACCAATCAACGCCCACCATCCAAGAAACCAAGCGCCAAGCTCCCAAAGAATTCACATCACGTTGTTCCTTGGTGTAGATTGAAAGGTTTGGTGTATATAAATGGTAAAAAGAATCGTTTCCCTTTGCATGTGGGATATTTGTTACCAAAGGATTTTAAAATACTGCGGAAGGAATAATAGGAGTTATTATTTATATTCATTTATGTTTGTTTATTGCTTCCATCAAGGTGTATATCGGAATTCTTTTGAGCGATATTTATGTTAATATTTGTTTTGAAAGTTTATAATATTCCAAGATGGGAGATTCATATGTACAGATGGAATGGTTGAATACTTTGCCAAATATCGCCCCGCTGTCAATGGTTTGAATCTCATCAATTACTATCATGCACAGGATGAACGTGAATGGTTAAGGATGAAGTTGTTCAATCTCCAGTGAAAATAGGCACAAGTATTTTAGAAGTCTTCAAGCAGCCCGGTCTTGTTTCATGATAGAGACACCCCAAAATAGTCCATTTTTGTAATCAATCCCATTCAAATTTTGAATTGAAGATCATGATTGTGACATCTCTCTTCAAAGAATTTACCATTGATTGTTGGACGTTCTTACCTATTTCCAAGGATTAAGGATGATTATTTTGATGTTTCAGTCAGAGATAGATCAAGCAATAAGAGAAAAAACTAATAAACATTCAATCCTTGGTTCAATTATAGATAGATATTGATGGATACCCTGGAGTTCTGCAAGATGAAATACAAAAATGAGATGTTTGCAAAAGACAAAAATGATGTTGTAGATGGAATGCAGAGGATGTTTGAACCTTTTGAAATATTTTCCTTTGCAAACTATGTTTTCCCATGTTGTGAATGCCCTTTTACACCTTAGGAAGAAGATGATTTTGTCCAAAAGCAAAGCATAAAGACTGCAACTTCAGTAGAAGGTGTTAGTGAGTTAGTTATGCATTCTTCTGGTGCTGATGCAAGATTCGAGCAGCTGGACAAGATGAGGTAAGTCTATGACGATTATGTTAAGATTGGAAAAGAATTGCTTCCTGCTATTGAGAAGTTTCTGGAAGAGTTGACGGAAGACTGTGAAAGAAAATCTTAGGCTCTAGATGATCTTTTTGGTCTGCTAGCACATGCAAAAGATGATAGGGAATCTATAGAAAGCTTACTCCAACCCGTTGAAACTCTAGATAGGATCTGGATAGAGATACAGAGTGTACAAAAACAAGTTGAAGATCTAGAATAAAAGCTTTATGTTTAATCCCAAGGTGTACGTTATATGGAAAAAGTTCATTACGAGATAGCATCATTTGAAGAGAAGCGGGACCATCAACATAGACAGTTAGAAAATCTTAGGGACGATAAAAAACACACGAGGGATGATTTGTTGTGTAATTGAGAGAAATTTCAAGATTTTATTGCAGGTATGGTGGTTTTTAGTAGCAACAGTACAAGCAAAATGAATCAACGGTGCAGGTCAAAAAATCCATCATCTGACGGATCCTATTCATTCTAAACCACTAACTTGCTTGAGGTAATTAAATTTTCACATTTGTGAAATGGATTTAAACAATAGATGGGATGGACAGTTAGATTGGCAGGTGGAAGAGATGGGTGACTTATGTAAATTCCGTAATGTGAATAAGAAAGGACAAATAAAATCTCAAAATCATCGGAATTTTTTGCCAGCGAGCGAATCTAAAACACGTGTTGAGTCTGTTTGGTTTGACCAAATGGGTCGATGGCCATCAATAATTTTGATGGGTGAATGTGAATGGAGGTTAACACCCAAGGAGCTGAGCGAAATTTTGGAATTTTACAGGTTTGGAGCGGGAGCTTGATCCTCAAGGAAATAAATTGCATTTATTAAGAAGGTGCAATTTGTGCCATCTCTAACCACACCACCACCAATAATTGAAATGTTGATACATCAAATGTGGCTGTTGAAATTAGACCTATAATTGGGACATTAACAAGGATTTACAATGAAACATCTGAAGCTCTTGGAGGAGAAAATAAAAATCGATCTAAATGGTGTGAAATAGATGATAATTGTAGGAGACCACCCATACAATCAAGGTAAATATTGGGCAACGGTAAACAGAAATAACCCACAACATTTTGGGTCCCCAGCGGATTCGCCAGTTCTGTTGTTCACGAATAAACACCCTTATAACCGAGGGTTTGGGGTTACCAATGTACTTCTAAAACTTGCATACAATCAGCTTTAAAGTACAGAAAGGAAATAGGAAGATATGGTGGACTTACCCGATTAATGACGGTTGATACAAGATTTGTCTTCTCCTGCTCTTCTCCTCTCCAAAGCTTTCAGGGATGCACCTCCTTCACCTACAAAGAGTAGATCCTCCAACTACAATCTTATACATGTACATATGACAAGTTAGATACACAATATATAGAGTTCTTAATCATAAATATTCATCAAACCATGATACATGAAAGTGACTCAACACAAAGTTGGAAGAAGGATTCTCTTTATTAACAATAGTGAATGAGATAAGTGTACAACCCAACGCTTGAAACAATGACTCCTCTGCAACCAAAGGATTCTGAGTTCTGCTGCTCCAAAGACTTCTGAAGATATACCACCAGCATAACTTTTCTCTCAAAGATTGATTGTATTAATGCCCTCCCCAAGGCCTCTATTTATACTTTAGGAAATAGAGCATTTTCGAAGGTTGAGGAGGTTGAGACAGTTGAGATAGTTAATGATTAGGGCTCAACAAATCTCCATTAATCGTGTTTTATTATTTTTAATGTCGAATGGATGTGTACGTGAGTATTGATACTGGAAACCCACGTATGACATGCAAGTTTATATAAGGGAAACCCGTGTATAGATATGTACGTGGGTTACAATGAATATACTCACGTACAGTACACGGGATGTTGTGAAGATAGTCATGTATGTACATGAGTTGTTGTGGAGATAGTCGTGTACGACATTCAACATATGAAAAGGTAAAATGGCAAGCTGGTTGGATAGTGAATGCATCTCATGTCATGCCCATCTATAGTGTTTAGGTAACCTTCAATCCATAAGTGTCCTTTTGTGTGCCAACATATGAAGTGTCGTCACTTGGACGAAGAAGTGCCATTTGGATTGATAAGAAACCGAAAGAGGTGTTTCTTCATAAATGCCTATATACAATAACATCTTTCAGTTTTTACATAGGTCTCATGGTTTAGGAGAAACATAGTGATCATTACCGGGAAATTTTCCATATTTTCAAATGACTGTTTTAGTCATCAAAGTCAAAGAGTTGTTTTCGTCAAATGGGAGTGAATTATAAGAAACTGAGAGAGGTTATTATTTATAATGGGACAATATTCAAAAAACTTCTTTAATTTTTATGTAGGTATCACATGTTGGGATATTCAAAAGTGTATTCACAGGGTATTGTTTGTAATATCCCTTTTTTGAATTTTTATTTCAATGACCAATTTTTCACTTTTTTTCCCAATTTTGACCTTGGCCTAGTTTTGATATCTAGGTCTCCAAATTGGCCCAAATGCTCCCAAAAATTCATAAAAGGTGTATGAATAATTTTAATACTTGAATATGAGTTTAATAAATTATTTATGACCCTCAAATTACTTCCTCAAACTTGTTTAATATTCTGACCAAAGTAGGAGTCTTTACTAGCAAATTGTTGCTCCAATTCCCCCTGGGTAAATGCTGGAAACGATTTCTCAAATGATCCCAAACCCACTAGAATTTATGAATAGAGGAATATGACGTATAAGGGGAATTTTTAAGGTATAATATGAATCATTATTAATTTTATACAAGCTGTTATGACCCTCTCCCAAACAACTACAAAATAACTAATTCGACCCTTTGGGAAATGGCACCAAATCTTCTCCAAATCCAATTAAACTGAGTAAAATGACATCCAATTATTAAGTGCTGAACATGAAACTTTTAAAACTCATAAATTACATTCCATTCATCATAATAATATTATATATACATTATTCCATTCGAAATATTCAGCATTTTCATGGCATACATCAATATAGTGGGGAAATGGTCATTGTTTGCTCATTAATAGTCACTTTTACATACAATCCTTTGATATTTCGACTTGAAACTCTATAATAATGAATAAAATATAATATTTATATTATTACAATCATAAATGGACAATGAAAATCTCTCCCAATTCGAAATCACCAGCATTACAATGGTTCACAACAAGATAGTGGGGAAATGGCTCTATTTCTTCATTGTTTAACATGTTTACATGAAATATTTTTGTATTTAGACCTGAGAGTCTACTGAAATTGAAATATAGAGAATTTAAATCATAACATAAAATAATTGGGCATTATAATCTTCCCCAAAGATATCAGTATCTCACCCAAAGCGTAATCCCTCCATGAGCAAGAATATGCAATAAAAACTGGAGATGGTTGAGAGAAAGTGATGCACTAGAAGGAAAAATGAGATTCCATATAGAGTGGCCTCTCCATTAAATAAAAAACCATTAAATATCCATTAAATACATGAGTGGCCTCTCCAAACACCAACTTGGATGGGAATCTTTCACCCTCAAAATTGGCTAAGCCAAGAAATTAGTCATCCACTTGCTCTCTCAATTCACATATGCAAATTTATTAAATGGTCAAAATACCTTATATTGGTTGATTCCTTTATTTTATAAACATACTTATCCTTCTAATTTTATCAATCCATACAAAAACTCAAGCCAATTCGAATTAGGGTGTGTGCTCATGATTTTCCACGTGTCCTCCCTTTCCTAGCCTTCAATCTTCCCCCAATTCGAGTAGGAGCCCATTGAGCTTCCCCAAATCACATGAGAACCCTAATAGATGATATATTTCTACCTTAAATTTCATATATGTCATATTTCATCCTTCATATCTGATTTGTGTCATAGGTGTCATAGCATCTTCATCATTGTTGTCATAGAGCTAGGGAATCTAGTCCAAGTGTCTCACTAGCTCCAAAATGACTCTTCCTCTCCCATGTAAGTTTCATTTCCTTAAAAATTAGACCTATGATGCATATTTCAAAGTTTATTATCCTTATAAATCATCCAAGAAAATTTATGCTTCCCATGGAATCAAAATTGCAAGAGGAGGATGCCATTGGGCACAAAAATTCTAGCTTGTGTGGGCCCCATAATATGCATGTGTCTCTATGATCCATTTCCACTTCAATTTTATATTTTATTTATTTAATAGGATCCATTATTAAATATTTATTCCATTCTAATTTCTGGACATCATTTATTATCTCCCTTATTAAAATTCCAAATGTATCCATCCAACCTAGGGAACTAGTAGGATTGACGGAATTGTCCTGCTATGCAATTATAAAACTGGGGACATTACAGTCCTCCCCACCCAATATTTCATGTCCTAAAGCAATTTAATATTTGGATTCTGCAAAATATTTTCATATTCCGAAGTGGCATCTTGATTTGGTACTCTTTCGTTTGCACCAAGTGCTCTGTTATGGTTATGCTCATTGATTTTCTTTAGCTGGAACTTGAGTAGTGGAACTCATGTATTGAAATTTTGTGTTCCCAAAAGTAAATAGATGTGTATTGTGCATATTGATATATCCTATAACTTTACCACTAATACCAAAATTATTAACCAATTCCATAAAAACAAAATTTCTGCAAATAATCTTTACCTCCATATTTTGGAAACCTTTTCTGAACTTTCACCCCTTTTTGCTTCTGTATAATTATTTGAACTTGGGACTGAGTTACCAAAATTTTTAATATCTTAAGATTCCAATAAAATATCAGAGAGGAATGATCATTCTTGTTTCCCCACTACTTTGATTACAATAATCTTCTCAAGTGGCGAATAAATCTCTAATGTTGCTTGCTGCCCCCAAAATAGAATCTAATGAGACAAAAAGGAATCCTAGGGTCCCATATGATCCCGATACATGGATGGTGTAAAATTTCTATTGTGAGATGCCATGAACACAAAGCATGTGAAAATTGAATCCATCTCTCAAAAGGTACTCCACATAGGAAACATGAACACTGCTTTGCAAAGATGAACTCAAACAACTAAAGGTTGGTTTTCTTTCTCAAACCAAGAATCAAACTGCTACTCCAAGTGAGATGGAACAAATCAATTCCAGGATCCCATTGCTGGTATTTCACCCTTCCAAACATCATGAGTACAAAATATATATCATGAAAGTACATAACAACATCATACAAATGTACATCAAGAAGGTACCTCATCAAAGAATCATGAAAGTGCTTTTACATCCAAGTAAGTAGATCACCATGTGGCCCATACACACAAGCATAAAGTATTATATTAGATCTTCCCCACTGACATAGGTGAGGATCCCATGTCCCATAATGCCAGTCCAAAAATATATAATGTGCCTATATATAATCATCCATGTGTTCTTTCATCCAAAAAGTGAATGAAGAACCTCCACCAAAATCTGAACCAAATAAGGAGCAAGTAAAACATGAAGACTTGAAGTGGCTCAAAGAAGTCTCATAAATAAACTCATGAATATGTATATCATCATAAAATAATAGAGTATGTTTCTGCCAACAATAATGTCCTTCAATAATATATATCTTCACCCAAGTGTGGGATGAAGTTCCTCCAACATCAAATGGACTAGTCAAGGAGCGAGGAAAATCATGAGTCTCCAAGTGACTCAAGTGAATACCATAGGTGCATCCATGTAGATGTGTATCATAATAATGTAACAAGGGATTCTGCTGAAAATTTAAATAACATGGTTCTCTAATAATTTCATCGTCGGAATGAGAGATAGAAAGTCCAAACTCTTCATGTGGCACCATAAAAAAGAAATCTTTCACCCATACTTCATTAGGATGAATGCTACAAAATTTGGAAGTGTAGGATGTAGGAGAAATAACAAACTCACCCAAATGATAAGAAAGTGAAAAATTTCCATCATGTGAAGGATCCATAGGGGTAGAAGTATGCGCCTCCCTTAAAAATGAAATTTTTTTCTCATGGTTTGGTTCCAAGGTAGTGGAATCATGCACTTGTTCAAAAAGTGTGCACCCATCTTCAAAAGGAAACTCAATTTCCTCTTCCACCACAACTAGCGATTGAATCTCATCAAGCTCATATTCAAACAAATCAAGAACTTGAAATTTTCCATGTTTCTCATGATCCCTCATGTCATGAGAATCCTCAAACCAATTTACCATATCACAATCTGAAACATAGGAGGAATAACAAGTATCTTGAAACCTCTCAAGAAGTTGCCCATTTTGAATTTTGAGCTTATGAATATCCTTATTATTATTAAAGTATTCTTAATGTAAAC
>LPNX011158695.1:75604-95021 GCA_001517045.1 Pseudotsuga menziesii | reverse complement strand
TATATAAATGGATACCAGCATATAAATGGATACCAGCAACACGCAGCAGTAAATTATATCAATAAGAAATTGTATTTCCAGCTCTGAAATCAACACGCAGCAGTAAATTATATATTTGATTTCTTATTGTATTTATACCAACAGTCTCCAGTCTACCAGCAGTAAATTGAAGTCTCCACGCAACATATAAATTATACTAATAGTCTCCACGCAAATGTATGGGAGCGTATTAGGGTTAGCAGTAAATTGAAGTAAATTGATACCAGCAGTCACCAGTCAACGTTTAAGGCGTGAAAAGAACTGCACCATGCACTCTTTCACAGTCATTATCCATGCAGGCTCTTCACTGAGTCCTTCACGCAGCCTAAAACATGGATACCGTCCAGCAGTAAATTGTATCATGCCTCCACGCAAATGTATCACAGTCTCCACGCAGTAAATTGTATCACGCCTCCACGCAATTGTATCACGCCTCCACGCAATAAATTGTATCACGGTCTCCACATTCAGAGAGGGCGCATATACCAGGAGGGTTTATGCACTCTTCAACGTATCATATACCAGGAGGGTTTATGCAGCCAGGAGGGCGCATAAACTAACACATACTCCAAATCAATACGCAGCATGCAGTGGTCTCTTCATAAACTTGCAGTCTCCAGTGAGTCGCTGAATACAATTCTTACATCAAGAATATAACGCATATGGCAGGAAGGACGAGTAGAGAGCAGTGGGCAATGAGCAGCAGCTCTGAAACAAATGGACGAAGGGCAGAATGTAGGTCTGGCACCCAGACTGCCAAGACTGACAAGCAAACATGCAGGAGTTATGCTCTGATACCACTTGTTGGTAATAACTCCCAATTCGTTAATCTATTCATGGCTAAGCATTCATTTATACATTCATGTGACGGTTTATTTCACCTTCCGTCCAGCCTTTTCGGCTTCCAACTATTCCTATTTATTTATTTACAATATTATAATCCCTAACGGATTATATTCTAACATAAACATTCATTAATTTCAAACAAATTATTTCTATCAAAAATAAAAGACAGGAAATTACCTTCAATGTTGCACATTGCTCTTTCAATCTTCTCCATGTCTTCAAGGAAGGATGGATCCTCCAATAAAGAATTTTTCCAACAAGAATTTGAAACCAATGCTTTAGTGTCATGGAGTATGCTAAGGACCTCATGGATATCCATTTCACTCATCTTCAAATACCCTTCAATGAAGGATGGTTCATAGGAGTGAACCTCCTCTTCTTCTTTCTTCCTGATTTGATCAACTTCTTGAAGCTTAAGTGGTGATGGGAAAGTTTATATTTGTTATTCATTATCTGTCACAAGGTATTCATCCTCATTCTTATGAGAAATTAATATTGCAACAACATTTTCATGTTAGTTTTTCAACATTTAAGCTAGCATTATGATCTTAGGATCTTTTAACTGAGAGAATAACAAGCACATCAATAAAACATAAGCACAACACAAGAGACAAGAGACACAAAGAATTTTCCTCGGGGAAACCACAAAGGAGAAAACCCACAACTTCCTCAGAGATAGAATCAGCACCAAAGGTAAAACCGGAAAACAGTAAGATGATCTCCACATAGCAGCAGTCTCTCTCTCTCTCACACTAAGAGATCTTCTCCTCTCTCACTCATGTGCCCCAATGAGTGAGTGTGAGTTTTTGCAAGTGAGATAAATAGAGAGGCTCACTCTCTATTTATATTCTCACTCCAACATGTCATCCTCACTTAACAATTACTTACTAGAGTCGACATCTCTAGGAGTGTCTAATAACCCTAGTGCCCCACCACTTGTGGGGACTTTGCCTCCTCTAACCAATAAGAGGGTAACACAATGGTGGGGACTATTTCCCTAACTTACAATGACTCACCTAGGGTCGAATTCACTAGGATAGTCTAATAACCCAAGGGCCCCACAACTGTGGGGAATTTAACCCTTGACCAATAGGAGGGTTACCCACAATGACTTGACGTGACTTTCTCATTATAGAAACTTCCCGGAATAAACATCGGGGTATGACATGACTCAAATACATTACAATACATCCTGAAATAAACATTAGGATACAATACATAAGAAATATGGATGAATACATTCCAAAGTTACAATTACATCAACACTCCCTCTTAACTAGGAAGGTATTCTGTCGACACAATTTATCAGCACAAGTCTTCTTCTCTGTGTCATCTGGGTCATTGTCAGGTCTTCGTCATCTTCGGGTCATCTTCATCTTCAAGTCATCTTCATCTGTAAGTCATCTTCATTTGGATATATATCATCACTTGATCTGGATCATCATCACTAAATCTAGATCATCACTTGATCTGAATCATCATTCACTGGATCTAGATCATCACTGGATCTGGATCTTCATCACTAGATCTATATTATCACTCGATATAGATCATCTCTAGAGAATAATCTTTGGATCTGGATCATCACTCGATCTGGATCATCACTGCTGGATCATCATCACTGGATCTAGATCCTCACTCGATCTGGATCAGTACCACGGGTGCTATCTCACGATTCTTCTCGTCACAGGAAGTTCTACAGAGCCAGTCCTTTTTCATGCTGGTTGTAGGCCTAGCCTCCATGTAATTCTTTTTTAGCACTTGTATCTGACCTACTCGTCAGAAAGGCCCGTCCAATACTTATATCTGACCTACTCGTCAGAAAGGCACATCTAGCACTTATATCTGACCTACTCGTCAGAAAGGCATGTCCAACACCTACATCTGACCTACTCATCAGAAATGAATGCCCAACACTCACATTTGATCATATAGGAACCAATCCTATAATCACATCAGAAAGGCCCAACACTCACATTCACCAGCATGATAGGACATCACTATCATCTGTGAAAAGGATTTAGCACTTACATCTGACCTACTCATCAGAAAGGCACATCCATCCAGGCGGCAACACATCCTACCATGGTGATGGAAGACTCTCACCTAGGCCGGAACACATCCTACCACAGTGATGAACGACTCTCACCCAGGCCAGAACACATCCTACCACAATGATGAAATATTTCCACAGCTTCACCCAGTATGAAACACATCCTACCACAATGATGAATGACTCTCACCCAAGCCGAAACACATCCTACCACAATGATGAAGGATTTCTGCACTTTCATTCACCCAGGCCAGAACACATCCTACCACAATTATGAAAGGGCCCGCACTTACATCCACCCAGGTGGGAACACATCCTGCTCACAATGATGGAAGGGCTCTGCACTCACATCTGATCTTGTAGGAACCAATCCTACAGTCATATCAGAATGGCCCCTAGTCCTCCTTGACTGAGCTACCTGGTAACTAACCAGGTGCCTCCATTCTCCTAGAGAATGGGAGTTTCCCTTACATCTGACCTGCTCGTCGGAATGGCCAACACTCACATCTGACATGGAAGGAACCTAATCCTTTAGCCATGACAGAATGGTTCAGCCCTTACATTTGATCAAGTGGGAGCACATCTCTTCATCACATTAGAATGGCTACTCAGTCCTAGATTGAGTGTTCCTGGTACCTCACCAGGCAGCTCCATTCAAAGAATGGCAATTTCCCTTACATCTATCCTACTTGACAGAATGGCCAGTACTCATATCTGGCATGGAAGGAAGCAATCCTCTCACCATGACAGAATGGATCAGCCCTTATATCTGACCATGGAAGGAACCAATCCTCTCACCATGTCAGAATGGCTATGGGACTCATCACTTTACCTTGGAGGAAACCTCTATCTGGAGAACACCAAGCTTCTCCCTGAAGTACTCGAACTTCACCCTAGCCAATTGCTTTGTCAATACATCAGCTATCTATTCCTCCGTCGCAACATATTGGAGCTTCACTGCTCCCCTCTGCACCATATCCCTGATATAGTGGTACTTGATCTTGATATGCTTTGACTTGTCATGGAACACTAGATTTTTTGACAACTTCACGCAACTCTGGTTGTCACAATGTATACAAGTAGCATCCAACTGGAGATCAAATAAATCAGACAGTAGCTTTCTGAGCCATACTGCCTCACAATTAGCTGAACAGGCTGTGACATACTTTGCTTCAACTATACTCAGTGCCACACAGGATTGCTTCCTGCTAAACAAGGAGATCACTCCTGACCCCATACAGAAGCAACACCCTGAAGTGCTCTTCCTATCGATGGCACTACCTACCCAATATGAATCAACATAACCCTCTAGGTTAATCTTTTGATTTGCATCGTACTTGATCCCATAATCAACTGTACCCTTTAGGTACCTCAGAATATGCTTTGCAACAATCAAGTGAACATGTCTCGGATCTGTCAAGAACTGGCTCAAGGTGTTCACAACAAAGAAAATGTATGGTCTCGTGTTCGTTAGGTACATTAATGAACCAATCATCTGACGATACATCATAGCATAACCCATCTTTGATGAAGCATCACTTAACAACTTTAGGTTCAATGCCATAGGTGTGGTTATGCAGTCCATCATCCTAAATCTCTTCAGGATCTCTATTGCATACTTCCTTTTTCCACACCTCCATGGATAGAACAATAGAGCATCAACACATAATAGGAGCATGACTAGTCTTCCATTTTTAACCTTGAAGCAAAGGTTGGAATCCACTTTACTCTCAGTAAGCCTAGAGTCATTAGTAATCTATCCATCCTGTCATACCGTGTCGAACCTCAAGATATTCTGCAGTCACTCCCTCTGAAGCGGAGCATCATACTCCCTTTGTCTTCCGTACTCTCTGCACTGAAACATTCTGTACTGGAGTGACAAGTAGTATCCATCTAGGATCATTGGATAGAAAGATCCTCTATTTTGAACTTTTTCAAAAGTTCTTCTCACATCCATCTTGCCATCCTTTATCAACCTTGTAGCAAAGGTTAAGATATTCACCAATCTCATCATGTATGTGTTATCCCATGGGTGTCTTCTAAACTCGTACAAGGCCTTCTTTCATTTACATAGATGATTATGCATGTCATGTGACTTCACTTCCAGTGGCTACAAATGTCTCTTCGTAGTCTATGTTTTCGTGAGAAGGATCGTGCTACGAATCTTGCTTTGTATCCCATGATGTTTCCATGGAGCTACGAACTTCCCTTCACGTATTGATATTGCATCCTAGACATCATTATTCTTGAACTGGTCTTCCATTTCTCCTTGGTTACTTCTTCATGGCTGGAAGGTTTTGTATCAATGATGTCGCTATATTCGTCATATTATTCTTCATTTTGAAATGTTGTCACTTTTTCTTTGGAGCAAGTCTCATTCTTCTTTGTTTGTAGGAAATCATGTTTGTGATCTTTCCTACAAGTCAAATGCATTTGTATGGTTATAAACATTTCATAATGAATATTCATACTGGGAAATTCTTATGCATAAATATGTGATCATACAACTACTTTAGCCAATACAACATTCATCCATATCTCACGAAACGTTTCTAGATGCCTTCCATCTCTACCAGGACAACATTGAGATTGTGCACTAATCCAATATGTCAGCAAAGAGGTTTCATTCTAGATAAGTAGCAATGGAGAGTTGTATAGCACCATGAGCTACTTACCCATCACATGCATATTTGTAGTATACTGTCATTAATGCAAATGTCCTATCATGCATAATAAAACAAATGCATAACAAAACAATATCATGAAATGACAATTGAATACTTATCTTTATTTGTTTCGTGGGTAGACTTCTTCTTGAGCCTTCAACTTCATCGTCTTCTTCATACATGAAAGCATCATTTCTTATCCAAATTCTAAGGTGGATAAGAGGTTCTTCAAGAGTTGAGTTCTTCATATTCCTCATCGCTTGAGGGATCTTCTTTTGATGGTGAGATCTTGATCTTTAATTGCTCCCATCTTCTCTTCTTCTTATGAGTCGAGCTTCTTCTTATTCCCGGACTCTGAAAGTAATCACTTCCTTCTAGCATACATTACTTGAATGAATGAATCCCATGATCTTGGGAGGCCATTCAAGGTGGCCATCACCACTTTTGCATTCTTCACTTCTTCTTTTACCACTTCAAGTTGTTCTTTGATTTGAGAGACCCTTATGACTGCATGGTCTCTGCATTCTGGATCTTCACATTCTTCAACTGGTTTCTTAAGGTCGTCTTCTGATGTGTGTTCTTCCCTTCAAATAGCTTGTTCAAGGAATCAAACATCTTAAACATCTTTAGGGAAGACACTTGTGGTACAAGTTGATCCGTGACTGAATCAACCAAGATCTTATTGGCTTTGACCAAGTTCTTCTTGTGTAAGGCTTCTAGCCTCATCTCCCTCTGGAGCTGGAACCTCTCTACTCATGTAGGTGTCCAATTCAATTTCTTTAGAGAGATCATATACTTCCATAATTGGAAGTTTTCAACTTCACCAATCTTATCATCAAGCTGATGTGATAGATCACTTTGAAATGAGAACCTCAAATGGAAATAGCAAAAGATTAGATCTTACTGATTTGAGGTGTCCATCCTGGTTCTGGAGCTGATCTAGGATTTGTCATAGAAACACTAATTTTCAAAACTTGGAATATTTTAGATCTAATTTGATAGATAGACATATCTCTTCAAATGGAGCTGTCCAATGTACTCCTTTTTCTGAAAACAGTGGAGGGAAGCTCCCGAAACAGGAAGCCCTAGTTTTCCAATTTCTTCTGCAAACATTCCTGTCACTGTTTCTTTGATATATCTGAAAGTATTACTCCTCTATGTCTTAAATTTGGAACTGAGGTAACCTCACATGTCCCTGATCCAACACCATAGTTTTCATCAGAATTGGTTTCACCAATTGGGATTTATGATCCTTTTTCCAAGGTGACTTGTTACAAGACTGTTCAGAATAGTGAAGTTGTAAGGAATGACACGTTTCACTAGTTCATCTTCTAAGTCTGATATTTGGACCACCAAAATTAAATTCTGTGACCTTTATAGAACATCTTCAGGAATTCCATTTGGAACTTGGTATCCCAATATATTGCAATTCTCCCTAGGTGTCCTGTTTAGGGATGAATTCTGGAAGAGGCTGGAACTCTAACTTGGAGGGATCATATCTCCCAGAATATAGCGAATATGAGGCTGAATTTTAGATAAAATGTTAATAAGTAGTTTTTCTTCAGCCCTTGTAATTTTCAGCTCCTGATAATTTTTCAATATTGGGATATAGCGAATGTACCAAAACTTAGCAGTTTTAGTATTTAGGGTTTTTCTAGCTCGAGGTCAAACTAGGGTTTGACTTTCCTGGAGTTTCACCCAACCAAATTTCTTGATATGGGTCTCTAAAATTTGGTTTTGATGAGGATAAAAATCCTATTCTGGGCTCACTCAAACATTCCTCTTATGTAGAAATCCCTAATTTCCGCATCGAAAACTGAAAATGCTCAGAATCAAATTCTGCTTCGACAGAAAGATGCGCCCTTCAATGGAGAGTCAGCCTAGCATAATTTTTCTGATGGATTGTGGAGAGAGACCCAAAAAGTAAGAATCCCTAGCTTCTATAGCTGCATAATGTATTCTTCTCAGGTTAGCTCTGATACCATGTTATTTTTTCAACATTTAAGCTAGCATTATGATCTTAGGATCTTTTAACTGAGAGAATAACAAGCACAACAATAAAACATAAGCACAACACAAGAGACAAGAGACACAAATAATTTTCCTCGGGGAAACCATATAGGAGAAAACCTTGCAACTTCCTCAGATATAGAATTAGCACCAAAGGTAAAATTAGAAAATAGTAAGATGATCTCCACACAGCAGTAGTCTCTCTCTCTCACACTAAGTGAGATTCTCCTCTCTCACTCATGCGCCCCAATGAGTGAGTGTGAGTTTTTGCAAGTGAGATAAATAGAGAGGCTCACTCTCTATTTATATTCTTTTGTTCACTTGAAGTACACTCCAACATGTCGGCCTCACTTAACAATTACTTACTAGAGCCGACATCTCTAGGAGTGTCTAATAACCCTAGTGCCCCACCACTTGTGGGGACTTTGCCTCCTCTGACCAATAGGAGGGTAACACAATGGTGGGGACTATTGCCTTGACTTACAATGACTCACCTAGGGTCGAATTCACTAGGATAGTATAATAACCCAAGGGCCCCATAACTATGGGGACTTTAACCCTTGACCAATAGGAGGGTTACCCACAATGACTTGACGTGACTTTCTCATTATAGAAACTTCTCGGAATAAACATTGGGGTATGACATGACTCAAATACATTACAATACATCCTAGAATAAACATCGGGTTACAATACATAAGAAATACGGATGAATAAATTTCGAAGTTACAATTACATCAACATTTGAAATCTGAGATCTATGTCACCAACATATATTTGTGAGCACCCATCAGTAGGTTCTCCTTCATTGTTCAAGGATCCATCAATAGATTATATTTGATTGGAACAAACCCCATTAGTAAGGATTGTGTCATTGTCTTCACATTCCTCTTTATGTTATTCTCTGAAATCACCTTGAGGTAATTGATGCTCAACTTCTTGGTTCTCTGTTTCTTCCTTTAATGGTGTATATAGGATCTTTTCACAAATATGATGATTTTTTCTCATTTCATGCTCCTCCAAACTTGTGGATTGCTGATTGTCCCTTAATGAATTCACATTTTCCTTATTGTTCCTAAATTCATAATTGACAAGATATTATGGGAAATAATACCACTCATGAATATCCCCTCTCAAATTTCGATACTCTTGGAGACATGCTCCAATAGCCATGGTTGTAATTTTTGTAATTGGTCGTCGGGGAGGAAGGAAAGTGGGAATTGTGGTTCCCAAGACATGTCTGCAAATTTTTATTCAATGTATGGTATTAATGATAAGGTTTAAATACCATGCTATGATACCACTTGTAATTCCCCTTTTTCGAATTTTTATTTTAATGACCAATTTTTCACTTTTTTCCCAATTTTGACCTTTGAGTAGTATTGATGTCTAGGTCTCCAAATTGGCCCAAATGCTCCCAAATATTCATGAAAGATGTATGAATGATATAAAGACATGAATATTATTATTAGGGATGATTTATTACCTTCCAATTAATTCTTAAAACTTGTTTAATATCCTGACCGATGTAGGAGTGTTTACTAGCAAATTGGGGCTCCAAATCCCCCTAGGTAAATGCTGGAAATGGCTTCTCGAATGCTCCAAAATTCAATCTAATTTCTGAAATAGGAAGAGGAAGTATAAGGGAAATTTTTAAGGTATTATATTCATCATTATTAATTTTATAAAATATGTTATTACCCTCTCCCAAACAACTACAAAATCACTAATTTGACCCTTGGGGAAATGGCACCAAATCTTCTCCAAATGAAATTAAACTGACTAAAATGACCTCCAATGCTTAAGTGATAAACATGAAACTTGTACTAATAATAAATTAAATTCCATTCATCACAATTATATCCTATATAAATTCTTCCATTCGAAATAATCAGCTTTATCATGGAATACATCAATATAGTGGGGAAATGGTCATTGTTTGCTCATTAATAATCACTTTTACATACAACCCTTTGATATTTCGACTTGATAATTTATAATAATGAATAAAATATAATTTTTTTCTTATTACAATCAGAAATGGACAATGAAAACCTCTCCCAACTCGAAATCATCAGCATTACAATGGTTCACAACAAGATAGTGGGGAAATGGCACTATTTCTTCATTGTTTAACATTTTTACATGAAATATTTTGGTATTTCGACCTGAGAGTATTCTGAAATTTAAATACATAGAATTTAAATGATAACATAAAATAATGGGGCATTATAATATTCCCCAAATAGATCAATAGCTCACCCAAAGCGCAATCCCTCCATGAGAAAGAATATGCAATAAAAACTGGAAATGGTTGAGAGAAAGTTATGCACTAGAAGGAACCATGAGATTCCCTGTATCATACACCTGAAAATGAAAAATCCATTAAATATCCATGAAATACCTGAGTGGCCTCTCCAAACACCAACTTGGATGGGAATCTTTAACCCTCGAAATTTCCCAAGGAAAGAAACTAGTCATCTACTAGCTCTCTCAATTCACAAATGCAAATTTCTAAAATGATCAAAAGCCCTTATATTCATTGATTCCTGTATTTAATAAAAATAATTATCCTTCTAATGTTACCAATACATCCAAAAAATCAATCCAATTCGAATTAGGGTGTGTGCTCATGATTTGCCAAGTGTCCTCCCTTTCCTAGCTTTCCATCTTCCCCGAATTCGAGTAGGAGCCCATTGAGCTTCTCCAACTCACATGAGCGCCCTATTGGATGCTGTATTTTGACCTGACATGTGAGATATGTCACATGTCATCCTTAATATATTATTTATGTCATAGGTGTCATAGCATATTCATCATTGTTGTCATAGAGCTAGGGAATCTAGATCAAGTGTCTCACTAGCTCCAAAATGACTCTTCCTATCCCATGTAAGTTACATTTCCTTTCAAATTTTACCTATGATGTATATGGCCAAGTGTATTAGCCTTTTAACTCATCCAAGAACATTTAGGCTTCCCATGGATTCGAAATTTCAAGAGGAGGATTCTATGTGGCACATAAATTCTAGCATGTGTGGGCCCCATAATCTCCATGTGTCTCCATGCTCGATTGCCACTTCAATATTCTCTTGTATTTATTTAACAGGATCGATTATTAACTATTTATTCCATTCTAATGTTTGGACATCATTTATTAGCTCCCTTATTAAAATTCCAAATGTATTAATCCAACCTAGGGAACTAGTAGGATTGATGGAATTGTCCTGCTATGCAATTATAAAAATGGGGACATTACATTGTTCTAGAAATTTAATAATCATGTATGAGTTATCAAATTCAAATGAATATTCCCATGATTTGAAGGATATTATGAGAAATTTAAGACATGGGTTTTGTCGGGAACATGGTAGATTACAAAAAAATCACTCATATTTCACACATATTTCGCCATTTAATACATGCAGGTGGGGATTTGAAGCCTATTTTTCAGTAGTTCACTTCTTGAAATGAAGCAAATCAGTTGTAACTGTTTCTATTTTTAGAGTTCAGTTAGATTTCGATTTTAAGCTTGAGTAGATGTAGTTTTTCTATAAATTTATATTTATTTGATATATCTAGGGTTGGATTTTCAAGAGCAGAGAGGCTCTTCATTGTAATAGGTTTTAGTTTTCTAGATATGAATAATAATTGCAGAGGAGGAATGTTGAAGTTTCCATGGCTAAGATTTCTTGTGCCATCTTTTTCGTGAGTAAGTAATATTCTGATGTGATTGTTTTTCTAGTTTAAACACTCCATTTTTTTTCTTTCATGCTTGAGCATTAGTTTTATGAACTAGAATTAATCTTGCATGCTCTAGTTTCATTTGTTCAAGCATTTTCAAACCATTTTCTGCTAAAGTCTTACAGAACTCACCCTATTTAGGTGATCTGTTTGATGGGATGTCTCCCTCTATCTTCTAATCAACTTGAAAATGCCTTAAGACTGAGGAAATGGTGTCTACCTTGTCTCTTTCCATGAACCTTTCAAACCTTTACCTCTTGCAACCTAACTCAGATCTGATTGTTGACTCCATTTCCCAATGGTCTCCTCCATGATTGTCCTACCAAATATTTCAAAAAACAACTTTCCCTATCAGAAGTATGACCTTTTGACTATCATTGATTGAATATATTGAGTGTGAAAATATTGTAAATATTGAGAGATCCATCTCTGATTGTATTGGGTCAGAAATGTATTCTAAAGTGGTTATGTTGTTACCTCGGGATCTACCACTCACAACTTGGGTACATTATGAGTGTTGACAAATTGGTGCCGTTGTCGGGGAGGAGGGTTCAAATCTTCCCTAGGTATGAACGAAAGTGTTGTAGATTTGATTGTTGATGGTGAACAATGATCAAACATCAAGAAGGTTGTGCATCTTTCACTTGGAGACTCCATTCTTAAAGAATCCAAATTTCAAGACTCCACTGGTGGCATGATCAAAGAGAACCAATAGACTCTATTGGGGAAATGAGTTCACTGTAAAGACATGGAAACGCATGGGGAAAAAATAAGGTACTCAAGTGTGAGTCTTCTCCAATATTTCTTATCATTTCTTGTAAATTTTTTCCTATCTTTTCCTAATCTTGTCAAAACAATTTTCCATTGTTCATTCTACTCAAAACATAACCATGAATTTTATCATGTATATCCTTCTTTACAAACTGAAAATGTCTCTTCATCTTGTGCATATGATTTTTATCAAGAACTTTTATTTGAACCACATGACATCAAGGATCGGCTGTATGAACCTCATGACACCCAAGTTGATGTTACATCCTTTTTCATATAGCCCTGTTTTTTCCAAGATTCCAAACCGGTATAGACCTGTTCACTTACCTCATATTCTTCATTATTTTCCTACAAAACATTACAAGTACCTTCCTAGGTTTGATGGAGAATCCAAGAACCTTATAGCTGAGAAACATCTCAATCCTTTGAGCATTTCCTTGACCTTTTTGAAATAGAACATGATGATGTTTGTATGAGGGCCTTTCCCAATCTTAGCAAGGAGATGTTAAGGAATGGTTTAAACATTTGCAGCCCAAATCCATCAATACATGGTGTAGAGGGGGCCACTTAACCTCCTAAATGTCATCATGTAATTATATAGTTTAAAGGATTAATATATATTAACAAATGAGTAGTTGGAGTGGGTACAACCACTCCAACCTCTCTCATAATGTATAAATAGTAATCAAAGATAATACATCATTGGATTGGATGTCCCTTCCCAAATACTTGTCTTTGATGGCTACGTATGAGCATTCAATTTATGGTTGAATGTGATGTGAAAGCCTAGATTTCAACATCTGGCGCCGTTTCCATCTTCTTTTGGCTGGGTGACAGCAATAGAAAAAGAGTAGTGGCTCAAACCTGAAGGAGATCGTGAGGATGTGAAGAAAACCTGCAAGGAGAAAACAATGTTTAGATATGAAAGAGTATGCTCCGTCATGTGAAAGATTGAGGAGAAGACCAGAAATTGCACTGGGAGAAGCAATCCTATGATAATTGTAATGGTTCAGCTTCTGGCTTGGTTCATGACAAAGTTCGGCATGACCATGCATCAACCTCTAAAGAGGAGGAAGAGAAAGCGCCAGAGGATACAGTACAGCTTCACAGCCTTTTGCAACCAGGGAAGAGTCAATATGTTATAAAGTTGGAATCTGGTGATACATTATTAATTGTGGATGATGACTACATTATTTTGTCCATTTTAGGTAAGGGGGTGTATGGATATGTGTGCTCCGCTCTTGACATTACCAAGGATCCTCCGTACCCAGTTGCCATCAAGGTATTTTATGACATATTCGGAAACGATTTGAACAACAGGAGAATTTTGCGAGAGGTTTGAATTCTTCGGCATGTCACGCATCCTTTTGTCATTGGAGTTATTGATATTATGGAGACCTTGAAAGTAGGCTGCTTTAGGCTCTCTTGCACTTGCTTTGGACAAAATGTATATCGATTTTCATAAATTCCTCTGCGACCAAGAGGAATCAGCTTCCAGTGGTAGCAATGATGATTTTGAAAAGATAAAAGAAAAAAAGAAAGAGAAGAATAATGATTGCAAACTTATTATGAACCAAATTCTACGAGGCCTCTAGTACTTACACTCTGCAAATCCTCCACCGAGATCTGAAGCCCCAAAATGTTCTCCTCGAACCCGACCACAGAGTAAAAATTTGAGACTTTGGTCTCTCTCAGTCCCAAACGACCCAGATGACCCGGTACATCATGAGTTCAAAGTACAGGCCCTCGGAGCTAATATTTATGAAAAACCCCGAAGACAATGTGGAAGTGTGCTATTACAACCTAGAAATCGATATATGGTCTCTCGGTTGCATTTTCACAGAGCTGCTTGGGCACGAAAATGGAAGCGGTTTCGGTGGTCTTTTTTAGAAGCTAAATGACAACCTGGACACCATAGTCATGCTTCAAGAGATCCTCAGCATGGTTCCCAAGCCCTCTGACAACGATCCCCTCAACTTCTATGAGGTTGAGGGAATACGTAATTACGTGAAGTCTATGTTTCCCACCATGCCCACGTCTTGTGTGAGAAGCGTGGTTTGTCATGCGCCCCCCGAAGAAGTGGATTTACTGGAGAGATTGTTTGTTTTCGACCTAGGGAAGAGGATCACCATTGCCGAGTCCCCCCTGCATCCATACATGGCTGATGTTACTGTGGACGTTCTTGCCCAATTGCTCCGACTATAGCCATCGGTTCATTGTTGTTGACCAAGATTTTAAAGACTTAAAATAACACAAGAAAAAGGTCAGGTGTTAAGCTTGTGACTGCTATGTACAAGTTCACCGGTAAAAGCACGAAGACTCCTTCAAATTTCATTAAGTTGTGTTTGAAGAATTTGAATGGCTGCCTCTGCATTATAGAGTCAACTTGGGTTAAGTTTTTACAAGCATGTCAGTTGAGTCATGTTGGTTGGAGCATGTTGGCTGAGTCATCTCATTTGGAGCATGTCGGCTGGGTAAAATGAAAAGCATGCCAGGTGGGTCAGTGTCTTCCATTTGGTCGATGTATAATAAGTCATTTCTAACTTGGGGGTAAATGCTATTTGATCAATAGTTTTTTGATGTTTGGTCGATATGCTCATTTTAGTCGAGATCGACTACTTGTCATATATAGTCGGGTCAATTAAATTTTATGACTCAGTCATTATAGTAATGTGACTCTTCCTTAAATATTTTGAAGTTAAGAGGGGGTTAAACGTGAGTCTCTTGTGAGGCAGGCGATCCCCTCCATTTTATGTAAATCAAGTTGGTCTCTTTCCAACCATTGTAAGTCAAGTCATGTCAGTCAAAATACAAGTAGTTGATCATGACCAAGACCATGCACATGAGCAGGAAACATACAAGCTTGCAGGAAATTTAAACTCTCATGACAGAACAAGATGACAACGATGGCATTCAAGCAGATATCATTCACCTACACAACAAAGAGATCCAATGAGAGATGATGACAATGTACCCCTCGTTATCAAAATGCTGAAACTGTTCCTGAGTTGTGATCTCGAAAAGCTAGAAGACATAGAAATGGCATAGAAAGTCAAAGAGCCAAAAGGCCCCGCATGCTTGAACCAATGGAGATGCCGGTCAGATGAGCCAGGGTGAGGCTTTAAGCCAAAAGACCTTGTTGCGGAAGAAGATGGTTGCCCACCGTTGTGAGAGCATGAGACTTTGATGGACTACTATTAGATTAAAGATGGAGGCTGAAGAGTAACCAGTCATAGTATAACCTTGTACACATGTGTTTTCCTATCAAGCTGGCTGCTATTGCGGCTGAGTTACCTATGCAGACCGGTATGCATGGTTGATGCACAGTGAGGACTACTTCAGCAGTAACAGAGACCCAGGATGTTGATGCATATTTCATTGTTCTCTTCGGGATGAAGAAAATTTTTGTTTGTGGGGGAGATGTAGAGGGGACCACTTGACCTCCTAAATGTCATCATATAATTATATAGTTTAAAGGATAAATATATATTAACAAATGGATAGTTGGAGCAGGTAAAACCGCTCCAACCTCTCTCATAATGTATAAATAGTAATCAAAGATAATACATCATTGGATTGGATGTCCCTTCCCAAATACTTGTCTTTGATGGCTGTGTATGAGAGTTCACTTTATGCTTGAATGTGATGTGAAAGCCTAGCTTTCAACAGATGGGAAGAGTTTTCTGATATCTTTTTGAAGTTTTGGGGTGAGAGGAGTTCATTGGACCAAATAATTTCAGATTTTTATTCCATGAAGAAACAAGAAGATGAAACCCTATCAAGTTTTAACAAGAGGTTTGCAAGCTTTTACTATAATATGCCAAAAGAAATTCAACCATTAGAAGGTGCTGCAAAATTATATTATGCATCTACCTTTCCTCTTGAATTGTCATTTCTTTTTTTGGACAGAAAGTCAGTAACTTTGCAGCACATGCTTATTGATTCATTGGAGGTTGAAGACGATCTTAGGATGTCTAGAAAAGTTTCAAACCAAGATAGAGATAACAGAGTTGAAAAGAAATTAGAATTTGTTAAGCAATATGAAAAAAAAAGAACTTGACCTGCGTTCCATTTTTGTTTCTTGTGAGCAAGAAGATGATCAGCCCAATGATGTACATGAAGAATATTATAATCATTTGTTTCATGAAGATTACAATCAGATTGTCATAAATTCTATTAGTGATTATTTTAAAGAATTTTTCAGCCTACCTACATATGAAGAATATGAGGATGATTACTTGGATTATGTACCCAAATAGACAGCTAAAGATTTTGAAAATTTTGGGCCTGTTAGTGAAGAAAATAAGATTGTAATCCATGACCAAAAGGATGAAAATAGAGAGGATAGTGAGTGTGATGAAAGTGACTATTTTCCTTTGTGTTATTCTTCTTTTGAATTGATGAGACATATACTTAAAATATCTAAACAAAACAAAAAATTTGAAGTAATGGAAAATTTCATAAACTATTTTGAAATTGATGATGACAAGGAAGAGCAATCAAGTAATCAGTCTTACATGTGGAAAAACCAGTAGTTTGTAATGAAGAATTAAATCACAAAGGAGATAATGACTATCAATCGAATGCTTCTTTAAATCTTTCAAATTTATAAATCTCATCTCAAGAAGACGGATTTTGTCCACTTGATTCTATGGAAGAAAAGAATGATATTTCTTTTGAAATACATAAAAAAAATCAAGTTG
Organism: Pseudotsuga menziesii; assembly: GCA_001517045.1. Lineage (NCBI taxonomy): Eukaryota > Viridiplantae > Streptophyta > Pinopsida > Pinales > Pinaceae > Pseudotsuga > Pseudotsuga menziesii. The sequence continues at coordinate 78,192 of LPNX011158695.1, read as the reverse complement.
TTAATTCGTAAATTTTAAATGAACTTGTGGATATATCATTTGAGAAATGTCATAGAGAATTCCCTTCAAGATTCTTTTAAAAAATAGTTTGACAGTGTGCAAGAGGAGTTGCATTTTGAGCAGCCTTATCATGACAAACAAGTTATCGAGTATTTTGAAAGTTGTCATGATTTTTATGATCCAATAGAAGAATATATGGAGAAAGCAACAGGAATGGTTGGTTATGTTTCTATCAAAAAGACCACATATTTTATAATAATTCTTTGTCAGTATGGTTTTTAATTCTGATTTTAATCAAGCATGATGAGGAAGTTTATCTATTGGATCAGTTGCTTGATTGGGTTCATTGGAAATCATAGTTAACTTGACTTGGCTATTATGTTTGGTAAAGTAAGGTAGGTAGGTGTTAATAATCTCGACACGGCGAGCATTTATTTCGGTACTTTTCAGTTTGATTTCAGTTTCAGTTAAAATTTATAAGTTAAGGTTTGCAGTTTATAGTTGGTTTAAGTCTTCTGAGGATGAATGGGTGACAGGTTACAGGTTGCAGTATGGATTGATTACAGGTTGACATGGATTTGTTTGTAGAATGGTTTTAGTGATGGTTACAAGTCATAGTAGGCTGAGTATTTCAAATAAATATTGAGAGAATCCTAATGGATTTGGCACCTGGTCTACGGGGTTCTTTGCTACCTCGCAGGGAGGATAGCATCTCAAGTGGAGCCAACTGTTAGCACTATTTATTTTTGTTGAAGTTAGTTCTATCATTAAATTGATTTTAAGCTATATCGGTGATTTGGGTAGTTTCAAGTTTTCTTTCATTGGATAAATTATTAAAATTTCCCCAAATTTGCAAGAAGAAAGGATTATAAAGGTGTTTTGAGCAAAAAGAAAGAGGAATTACTTTTACAATTGGGAAAATTTGATCCATTTTGGATAAATTTTTCAAAGCTGGTTTTATTATAAAAAGTGGGATAAAGTTTATATTTTAATAAAAATAAAATAATGACCAAAAGTATATTTTTGTAAAATGTTTTAGGGATAAGACCGAGATAAACACTGAGAGCCTATGGTCACATGTGCCCACGAATTCAACACATCAACACACCAATCAATGCCCACCGTCCAAGAAACCAAGTGCCAAGCTCCCAAAGAATACCACATCACGTTGTTCCTTGGTGTAGATTATTGGCAGGGGTTTTGGGTAAGTGAGTTGCGCAGTGTTGCGGTAGCTGCACAGGCTCACGCGACATCACGCAAGGCCAGATCAGCATGATGGGCGGAAGGATAATCGCTTTTTGAATATTTAATGTATTAATTGACCACATTTTGTGGACATAGGTCATTAGTGGTTAGAAGTTAGTTAGAAGTGGACCTTTGATGTAAAAGCGCAAGCCTATATAGAGAGCTAGTTTTACAATTATAAGAGAATCAGAATGATGTTAAGGATAATAATCATGATCAAGGCGATACAAGTCCAAGTCGATATCTGAGAGTGATCAATCTGTTGTGATATATCTATGGTCTTGATGAGTCTTCTATTTTGAACAATCTACAATATGTCTATGTCAGATTCTAAATTTTGGGATGTAATCAGTCTTCTGCTATGGAGAAGAATTATCTGTTTTGGATCTGTTGCGTAGAATTAATATGACATGACAGTTGTTGTCTAAATGTTGTCTTCTTTTTTCATGTTTTCTCTGTTGGGATGTCAATGAGAAGTGTATTGAATCTGTTTATGATTTAATGATGTTGCTGCAATGAACTAGAAATGCAATCTATCCTAATTCTGTCTCAATTATGATTAATGATGATGAGGCTTATTAAGGTTGGTTTATGAATGATACTGCTGCGATAAATGAATAATGTGATCTGTTAGATATGTAGTTGTGAATATGAATTGTGATAACTTTGTTATTTCTGTCGAATGACTTAGAGTAATATGATAGTTACCTGATCAAAGCCGTGGATGCCATATCCTCCTTTCTTACTGTTGGAAACTAGATTCCGACAACTCTCCCTTGAACATCTCAGGTGAGACTTCGTCCACTCTGCGGACGTTTCTAGGTGAGGTAAAACCTGTTTGGGCTGGTGCTTAAGGATATCGTGCTGGTTTGGTGTCGATAGAGTGAGAACCCCTATCGACGAGGCTTTGTTGGTGGCTTTTTTCAAACAAATGGTTCTGTTGTTGGGACCGAGTTGCGATTGAAAGGAGGATATGTTTTGGCATATGACTCGACCGGAGATCGAGGACTGGTTTGGTCTAAAACTGCGAGAGTTTACTGAAACAAAAAATTAGAATCCGAAGTTGTTGATGGTCCATTGGTTGGACAGATAAACTCACGACGGTCCTCATGAATGGTTCTTCTATGAGTTTCCTATCATCTTGTATGAGTGGTTGGAGAAGTTCACTTCTAAGAAGAAAAAATTCCAAGGAGGAGAGCCAACATCTTGGACTCCAGAGCTAATCCAGGATTTATAAGAAACAAACAATAAGGCATCCCAGGCTGTCGAGGTGTAGTTGGTGTGGCTAGGGTTTTACCCCTAGCTTGTGCGAATGAGCACCTACTAAGGAGAAGGGACTTCTT
>LPNX011158695.1:32899-72582 GCA_001517045.1 Pseudotsuga menziesii | reverse complement strand
AGGGATGAGGAAAGGAATGGTATGGATGGGTGTAACACCAATGTGACTAGGTACCAAAGGGGGTTTAGGCAACAAGGGCGGTTGATTAGTAGGAGTTTGCGTCTGATGGGACAGGGTGCATAGGTCGGACACGTCAGTGGCGGGTGACGGGGGTGGAATAGATTGGAAGGTCGAGGTCATTGGCGTGTTTGAGTAAACTCCGGGCCCCATAGAGGAAACAAATGAGGTGGTGGCACCCGAAACAGGTTGTTCAACCATGGGGAGAACATTTTCGGGTGCCACGGGGGCATTGGGATCATAGTAGGTGAGTTGGTCGACCTTGACCACACGTCCCTCATGGGGGAACGTCATGGTACGAAAAATGGAAGAAGCAACCGCCCGCATGGCGTACATGTAGCTGCGGCCAAGTAAAAGGTTGTAATCAAGTTGTGCATTAATAACCTCGATGTCGATGAGGACGGTTTTTCCAGCCAGATGGACGGGGACGTTAGTTAATAGGCCTTGTGGTTGAGCTGAATGGCCGTCGTAGGCTCGCAACGCAGTAGTGGACTACTGGAGAGGGGTGGATCCCAATTTCTGCCAGATGAAGGTGGACATGACACATGTAGAGGAATCTTCATCAATAATGCATCGATGGATGACAAAATTCCGAACGAAAAAAGAAACTTGGAACGCTAAAGTGGAAGGCATGCAGGGTTTGGATTGGTCCAAATCAAATGCCATTAAATTCGAATCATTTGGATCAATAGTCCCAATGGCTGAGAGTAAAGTCTTGCGCTATGAAGGGCAGTTTTTTAAGACTTCTAACACAGACATGGCTACGGGAGATTGGGCTAAGTCATCGACAATGTTGTAGTTTGACGCAGCCCGCGCATTGGGGTTATTGTTGATACAGCGAAGCGGGAAACGAGGTACTTTGGGAGAGCCATCTAGTGGAGGTGGAGGTATACGTAACTCCTGATCAGTGGGCTGAGCGTTAGTGGGTTTATCGACGGGAGGGACTTCAGGGGTGGAGCCATATTGGTTCCGCCGGGTCTGGAGGTTGACCTCATCGGAGGACATCATCAATAAGTGGTGGGTACCTGAGTCAAACATGGGTTAATCAGGAGCAGCGTAAGTGATTTGTTGTTGGGTTGGCACGTTGACTTGAGGGGGAGCCAATGGTTGAGTTTTCACTATGCCTTGGTTTGGTAAGGGGTTTTGCAGCACCAAAGGTGGCTGCTGAGGTTGTGGGGGGTTGGGTGCTGCTTGAGGAGCCACATGCCCTTGGCGGTGGGCATCATCAACCCAAAGTTGCTGAGCTTGCTCCAAGTGTGGGAAAGCATGTGTGTAGTGGCCATAGACCCTGCAAATAGAGAAAGGATGGTTTGTTCGCAAATTGGGGTTTTTAGCCTGCTTGGGCAGGCGATTAGGGTTTTGATTAGCAGGGGTCGCATTATTATTATCGACAGGATTAGGGGGTTGACCAGCTTGGTTTGTAGGTTGGTTGTTTCCATGATTTCGGCCCCTGCCGCGGTTTTGTTGGCCCTAGTTGCGTTGGTTGTTCTGGTTTTGCTGCGGGTTTTGTTGGGCGTAAACTTGCCCTTGGGCAGCAGGTGGATTCTGAGGTTGCGCAGGTGCTGGAGTAGGTTGCGGTGGATGATATGTAGGTGGAGGCTACGCAGGTGTAGCAACTTGAGGGGGTTGCTGATAGGGCTGCGGAGCTGGTTGTGGGTTTTCCGCAGGGGCTGCCTGTGGCGGGTAATAAGCGGGTCGGGCTTGTGAAGGCGTAGGAGCTGGTGCAGCCTGCTGGTGGTAGTAGGGCTGAGGTGCGACCGGGGGGCGTAAGCGGGAGTCGCATGACCGAAACACTGAGGTGGACATGAGGGTCCATGGGAATGGTGGTGATGTGTCATGGGAGCATACGAGTTGGTTGCTCCAGACTGTGAGGTAGCCTGCGAAAGGTCAGGGCTAGGGGTAGGACGTGCTATGGAAAATGGTTGAGGATGCGAAGAGACACGGCCAATGATTCCATCGGCAGCGTGGGATGCCCCCGACGCATCGTGCTGAGAGGAATCGCCGCGAGGGGCATCAGGTATAATGGTATAGAGATAACCCGACTGGGCGTAAATGAGGTCGAACTGTTGGGTCTTAAAAATGGCCTCTTCTTCAGACTGGGGTCTTTCGGATGCCACATCCTTAGCAATGACAGGAAGAAGGGATTTGAGGAACCAATCTAGGAAGATACGGTCGTCTAATTTGATCTTGCATAAGCTACGGCGTCGACGCCACTCATGAATGTGGTCCGTGATGTGGGTAGCCGTGTTTTGTCTGCACGATAGGAGGATCTCAACGCCCGCATCATAGCGGATAGGTAACTGGAAGAACTGCAGGAAGGTTGAGGCAAGGGAAGCAAAGGTGGCATGGGTTCCATGGGGTTGCTCGATATACCACTTGGCTGCAGAGCCAGTGAAGGTGCGCTGTAAGAGACGGAGGCGAATAGAGTCGTCCACTATGGAGTTGGAGGAACACCATAGATGGAAGGAAATAATGTGTTTTTGTGGGTCCTCACCTGCCTTTCCCTCGAACTTGGGGATGTCAGAGGGGAGCTTGGTGGGAATGTGAGGCCACGCAGGGTCGTGTCGGATGGGGTCGTTGGTCAATCTGGCTAGGTCAGGTAGGTTGAGGCTAGCCATGAATGGCAAACTGGAAGAAGGATGTGACATAGTAGTGGGTGGGACCAAGTTGGGGCCAATTCCCCCAAGTGGAGGGGTAGTGTTAGGGAGGTTGCCCCCAAGTGGGGGAACTAAGGTGGTATAGGACGGTCCTGCACCACCATGGGTAGTGTGAGCCACTGATGGAGTGGGAATAGGTATTCTCGCTGTGGGAATAGGTGCCGTGAGGGGAACGGTAGATGGGGGCCCCATGGAGGGCATACCCAAGGTAGGTGTGGTAACTGGTGTAGTGGTGGATGTGCCACCAATGGTCCCTACCAAGATGGGAGTGGAAGTCATGCCAGCCATGGGGCTAGTAGGGGCAGTGTAAATGGGGTTCTCAGACTCTGGCTCAGAATCAGAGGTAAAATAAGGGGCGTCAATATCTGGTGACAGAGTCCTATGCCGATGACGAGTGGAGTCAAGTGAGAAGGCTCAAGATCTATGATAAGTGGTATCAAGTGAGGATGATCTGTGTCGATGACGGGTGGTGTCAAGTGAACCGTGCTATGGGGGCTCGCCCCTAAGGCACCGAGAATGTCTCGGGGACTCAATGGTGACAGATGGTGTCGAATCTCTGTGGGTTGAGGTGGGTAAAAAACAACTTCAAAAATCCTAATGCAACTGAGTGTGCAGAAGGAGAGCTTGAAAAATAGGGCACTCAGGCCAACAACCAACTCAAAACGCCCAATGTAACAACTGTGCTACAATAGGTGGAGTGTCAACAGAAATGGTCAGAATACCAACAAGCAGCAGGTTTCCTAAAAATAAAAAATGGTGGACGCACTAGACCAAAAGGAGGTAAGGGAACATGTAAACACCTAACTAAAAGTATTCTGACTCAACTAGACATATCCTCTGCAAGGTGATGAAATCCAAGTCAGACAATATGAATAGGAAATCCAAGTGGCTAAGATATCCCCCTACCGGGAGGGACACTGGGTAGTCAATCCTAGAACACTGGAAACTAAGATACCCCATTCATGACACGTCCAGAAAGGTGAATCTGCCGTTTGGTCCTTTTACCGCAATACCCCTATACAGGGATATCCCAAGAACTGCGAAAGGTAGCCCTTTAGTTACTGAATGGAGTGCGGTATTCCACTCAGGCCTCCGGAACCAATCTCGCAACTTCAACCCTCCTAAGGGAGAGGCCCTCTGGTAAATTGGTTGTGACCGTGCCAAAAAGTACTAGGAGATTTTGGTTCCCTAATTGGACAACAACTATGTCTCAAGTGTAAGTAACCGAGGGGTGTTATTGGAAGCCTATCCCCCCGATCCTACCTAACTACAAAGATTATTTTGTGTTCCCCAAGTGGGGTTAGAATATTGGTTGAGTTAAGTAGTTTTTTAAGGCTCACTTGAATTATGTGACAGAGTGTGTGCTCGTGAGGTGATGAACCCAAAATAGAAGTGCCACACAAGGGGGCAACTTTCTAACTAACAATAATACTGAATTCACAACTTTAACATGCAAAATTTTCTGAATTAAAATGCTGAAATTTTAAACAGAGTCTGTAAAAGGGAACAGAAATGATGTTGCAGAAAAGGCTGTAGGGAAGTAGGGCTGCAAGTGGAACAGATGGCTGTGCAGATGCAAAAAATATTGCAGCAAAGGGGCTGGGTTCAAAAATAGGAAACAACATGCAGAGATCAGACCGTGGGTCTGTGGCGAAATCGAGCAGTCGGACCGCGGGTTTTGGGGGAAACAGGTTGCGGCTTTCTGGCCGACAAAGGCAGTCGAACCGCAGGAAATAGGGAAAAAAGCGCATTCGAATCGCAGGAAAAGGGCAGACAGATGCGGTCGGGTCGCAGGAAAGGGGCTGAAAGTCACGATCGGGACACAGGAAAATGGCCGATAGGTGCAGTCAGATCGCAGCAAACAGGCTGATTAGCCACGGTTGGATTGCAGGTAACAGACTTGAATCCGTAGGCAGGGCGCCAGAAATAGTCTGAGAGCCACGGTTGGGTCGCAGGTAAAGGCCTGAAAGACGCAGTCGGGACGCGACTGCAGAGGGAAAAGATGCGGTTTACGGTGGCCGAAAGGGACAGCCGAAAGGAAAAACGGGAAATTATTGCAGAAAACTAAACAATTTTTTAAACTGAAACCAGAAATTCAAACCTAGGGGAGTCACCAAAACTATGGCTAGGGTTTTATCCCTAGCTTGTGCGAATGAGCACCTACTAAGGAGAAGGGACTCCTTAGTAGCAGTTCAGTAAATGTAAATTAAAATGCTAAAACAAAAATATAAATTACTCTAAACATGTGCATGAAACAGAAAAACAAGATGTAAAGAATGGCTTTTGTATTAATGTTACCTCCAATGTGAAGGTTGGTGAAGCCCTTTGCAGTGATCCAAGAAGGTTGCTCCAAGCTCCAACTTGCTCCTTCTCTTTCTCCAATGGTGGAAATGGGCCAAAAGGGGCTCTCAAGGTGAAAGTAGCTCAAGGGTGAGCTAGGGTTTCAAGAGATACTTTGGCAGAGTAAGGGTGCTTATGATTGTGGATGTGAAATAAAGGGGTCTCCATCACCTATTTATAGTTTTTCAGTGGTGGAGTGCTGGCCTATGGTTTTGGAAACCATATGGTTTAGGGAAGCTGTATTGGGTTTTTTCCTCTTCCTCATTATTTTATATTTTTTCTTCCCTTTTTAGGCTTTTTTGATGGTTTTATGGCCTTTTGGAGGCATTTTAGGCCTTTTGGAGGATTTTTAGTGAGATTTTTGCTATTTTAAAGGAATTTTGGATATTTTTGGAGGAAAAAGGGGGTTTTTAAGGGAAATATGGTAGAAAAATGGACAAATGAGCCATGTAGTGGGGTAGATGAGGTAGTGAACACTTTTTGGGTGTTAACAGTTGGACAATATCTTGGAGGGCTACATTACCAAGTTTTCCATTGATACCAATAATTCATTTAGTGAAGAAGAAATGGAGTTCTTCAACGGACCATGAGGTAGATTTTTGTTGTCTCTAAAGCTATCTATTACACAGATTGTCTATGAGAAAGGTATTCTGAAAATGGACCAAGAGTAGTGGAACTCTGGTGTGCAGAGGATGTAGACACCCCGACGAAAGGGGGGAGATGCATGGAAAGGTAAGGGGTGGATGGGCATGAGTTATAGAGAGATTAAGAAGGTCTCCAAGGAAACAAGTGGTTGTACAAGAGGAGGAGCAATATTTCAAGAGAAGAGGCAGAGAATAGGAGAAGGTCCTGCTGCGATCAAAGTACGATACTGCAAAGAACAACCACATGGGACAAACCGACATTTCAGTGATGATGAGGATGGAAAAAACCAAGCTACGCCCAGAAGGAAAATAGGCTCGAACCCCAGCAGTAACATGTCCACACCTCCATGCACTACTCCACCACTAGGAAGAAACGTGCACTCTACATCAAATTTCCTGATGTGGTAGCAGCAGTCTAGAAATAGAGTACCAGCCGGAGGAAGAAGGGCCAAAATGGCGGGCAACAAAATGAAGCTACCAATATTTCATGGAAACATCACTGATGAACCAGAGCAATACTGGTTCTTTTATGAAGTGATCTGGACTGCCCGACAGACTGTGGATGATGATATCAAGAAAAGCCAGCTGGAAACCACCCTCAGGGGTCGTGCGCTGGATTAGTACATGAGATTCATGCTAGTTCCTCAGGGAGGTACACCAAAAACAATGGATGATATTCTTAAGAGGTTATTTGAATAATTCAAGAAGCTGAAGTATGAGGCTCAGTACATTACCGAGTTGAAAGAAATCAAGGAGTTCCCCAATGAAACAATTTGGGACTTTGATCAATGGTTTAATACGTTGATGGATCGAGTCAGCTTCCAGATAATTAATGTCCAGTAGAGGGAGTGGTTCATCACCACGCTTATCCAACATATCAGACAACTGCTAATGCAGCAAAAGATTGCGAAACCGAGCGAGGCTCTAGAAAACGCGATGAAATTAGAAGCATCGTTGGTAGGAGATACCAGATTCAAGCACAATTGGGTAATCTGATGCTCCAACTGCAAGATATGAAGAAGGATAAGGAAGATCATGATGACCTTTGGTGCACCTAGTGTCATGTGGACATACACACCAAGGATACATGTCGGACATTTTGAAATTAATTGCTTTTAGGTGCCCCAAAACCATTGAGTTGCATTGGTGTACCATGGTGCCACATATGTTAGGTTCTATGGGCATCGACATGAGAACTGCGAATACATGCAAAATATGGTTACCAAGGTAGAGAGTTTGTACTGTACCTTTTGTCGGTCAGTAGGACACGACAATAAAAAATATCGAGCTTATGACTTGCTCCATGAAAGGACATATGATTCATACTTTGTGAAAGGTGAGGACCTCGAGGAAATGCAAGCACAACCACAAATGGCACCTCCAGCAGCACAAGTGTAGTATACACTGTCACCCCCGATGTATTTTATCTCTTCGCAACTACAACAACAATTTACGTCACAACCACAATTTGCACCGCAGCCGCAACAATTTGTTCCACGACCGGAGTATAATCAGGTATTGATCATTCATCCTCAGCCACAATATGTTCAAACTATGTAATATGTCCAACAGCAACGAAATCCCCCATAGCAGTAGTTGGCACAGCCTTAGTTTCAGCAAGGAGGAGTCTGAGGAGGATTCAAGGGACAAGAAGGAGGCTTTAGTTGAGGAGGAGGATGAGGTCGAGAATCAATCTAGTGTTATACCTATGGAGTATTTGGGCACCACCAGAGGGAGTATCCTCATGCACAGTGTACATACTGTGCGACCAACGAGCATAATGTTGAAAATTTCCCTCAGTTGATTGCAAAGTGACAGGTTGGAAACATTCCTCAGTTGCAGAATGTGTAGGCTCAGAACTAGCCAACGTTCCAAGTACAGAACCAACCATCGATGTAGAATTAGATCCCACCACAGACTCAGAATCAGTCAATGAACCTGCCACTGAAATAGAACCCACCATTGAATCAAGCCCAAAACCTAAATCAAGGATCGACGGTTGCAACAATTCAAGCCAAACCACGAATGAAGGATTTCGATGTTGGGGTTGTCACTCATGTCGGTGTGACAACTAGAGAAGATGGAATGCGTCAACAAGTTCGTTTCCATGGAAAGAAAAAGGTAGTATTTGATATTGAGATGGAGAAATACACCTTCTTCGAGGCCAAGAATGCAATTGGAAGAAATCTGGGTAAGTTACCTATTATTGACATGAGATCTGCTTTTGATCCATGTGTAGAGGTAGGATCATCGCAGCAGCATGGTACCTTGCAACAGTTCTTTGAGATTTTTTTGTCACTGGTAAGTGATCCTGAAGCCCTTGTCGAGATTGAGAAGTTGTTGTACCATTGGGATAAGACATTGAAGGATTCCACGGTAATCTCCTTTAAAAAGAGAAATAAAGGCAAGGAGACGAGAATGAACATCTAGATCGAAGATTACGAGGTTGACTCGGTTATTCTGGATCTCGGATCAGATGTAAATATTATGACCAAGAAAAATTGGCAGCTAATGGGGAAGCTGACATTGGGATGGTTGTTGGTGCAGCTGCGACTAGAAAATTAGGAAAAGGTTCAGCCCATTGGTCGTGTCTCAAACATGGTTGTTGATGTTGAAGGTATGAAAATGTATGCTGATTTTGATGTGATAGAAGTGGTTGAAGATGGAGGTTCCTATCCGGCACTGCTAGGGATTGGGTGGGATAGTGATAGCATGGAGGTTATCAATTTCAAAAAATGGGTTATGATGTTTAAAAACTAAGATGTTAGGGTCATTGCTCCCATGAACCCTTAGGAAGGATGCCGGTATATTGAACTTGTGAGGGATGAAGCCGGTCAAAGTTGGGATCATGCCTATAATATCTCTGAAGACTATATCCACCCTACTGTCGATGGTGAACTTGGATGGTGCAGCGATAGTTCTGTATCCTCTGATTCTGATGATGCTTTGGAAAATTGGCAGAATAGGCTGCATGAGGTGTCGTTCAGGTAATGTGGGTTGATCACACAGTCTCTCCATTGCATAGCAACTGAGACTGTCGAGTTGCCAATTTATGAAGGGCTTCCAAAGTTATCAAAATTCCTTCAAGAATTTGAAGAGAAAGTGTTTGAACCACAAAGGGTATTGGCCCTAGATGTAGCACTGAAGGCTACCCTGGCTCAATGGTGGGAAATGCACAAGCAGATGATCCATGACTGGGGACAATGTCGGATATTGATGATGGTACACTTTGTCTATTCATAGGTCTATCATGCTGGGAGATACGATGGACAAAATGACCTCGCTAGTCACTTGATGGAATGTCAGGCCTTATGGGCATAGCGACCTAAATATGAGTGGGTCCATGCTTTTGTTCATACTCTGGATGAGATGTCGAGATCCTGGTATGTAGCAGCAGAACTGTTCAGAACTATAACCACTTGGGAGGAGTTGTCCGTTTGCTTTTTGTAGACATTTAGTTTCCAGGATGCCAACCCAGAGGTACATACTGCATTGCAAATCATCCACGATGTAGTGCTGAAGGTCGTCCCTGTCGCATACCCAATTGATCCACATGCGCAATGCTCGATGCAATCCATGATGACATGTTACAATCTATCTAGGTAACCTGGGATGATGATGAGTTGTAGAATGTTAATATTTCGGAGTCAGAAGGAAGCTGCGATGTTGCAGCATGAGACATACCGACAGATTCGATGAGTCAGCCGTTGAAGATCAGGAAAGTCAATGTTGGGTGGGAAGAGAACCCAAAATTTGCCAATATTGGAGACTATTGGGACAAGGAAACAATGGCCAAAATCACGGACTTGCTGCACGAATTCCAGGATATTTTTCCGATGCATTTCTAAAAAATGAAGGGGATATTAGGGGACTTGGGTGAGATGAAAATCTCATTGAAACCAGATGCAAAACCTATGCGACAGAGGCCGTATCGACTGAACCCACGATACAAGGACCGTGTGAAGGCTGAGATTGACCGGATGCTCGATGCTGGGATCATTGAGCCTATAGAAGAATCAGAGTAGATAAGCGCTATGGTGGTTCAGGATAAAAATACCGACGAAGTCCACATTTGCATCGATCTAAGAAAGTTGAATGATGCCTGCATGCATGATCCCTTCGTGACTCTGTTTATAGATGAGGTCCTTGAAGGAGTAAGCGGTCAGGATATGTAATCCTTCATAGATGGATTTTCAAGGTACCACAAGATCCATATTGCAAAGGAAGATCGCCATAAGACCACGTTTGTCATTGAATGGGGTTGTTTTCAATATACAGTCATGCCCTTTGGGCTGAAGAATGCACCAACAATATTTTCTCAGGTATTTGTTGATGTGTTTAAAGACTTTATTAAAAAGTTCCTGCAAGTATATATGGATGATTGGACAGTCTATGGGCTAGTTAGGGACTATCTCGACAACTTGCGATCGATGCTAGAAAGGTGTCGACAGCATCAGATTGCATTAAATTCTAAGAAGTGCATTTTCTGTGCATTGTTTGGAATGCTACTTGGACACATAGTATGTAAGGAAGGTTTGTTGGTTGATCCAATGAATATCGCACTAATTCTTAGATTGTCGCTACCGACAAATATGAAGATGCTTCGGGCAACATTGGGCACATGAGGTACTGTCGCAAGATCATCAAAGGATACACTGCGATTACTGCCCCTATGGAGAAGCTATTAAAGAAGGATGTTGCATTTGAGTGGAGTCAGGAATGTCAAGGAATTTTGACACACTGAAGGCCAAGATGGCCTCTGCACCCATACTGGTATTTCCTGATTGGGACAAGCAGTTCCATGTGCATGTCGACGCTTCTTCTATTGTGCTGGGAGTTTTGCTTGCGTAGCCATGTAAGGGTGACCTAGACCACTTGATTGCATATGCTAGTAGGAACTTGTCATTTGCTTAATGAAATTACACAAGGACTGAAAGAGAAGGCTTGGCGATGGTTTATGCCTTGCAAAATTTTAGGCACTATTTGTTTGGTGATCACTTCAAGATGTTCACCGATCATTCCACCTTGCAATATTTAGTCAATAAGCCTGTGTTTGGGGGGAATATCTATCGATGGCTACTACTTTTTTAGGAATTTGAATTTGAAATAATTGTGAAGCCAGGACGGTTGAATGCTTGCCCTGATCACCTATCTCACATTGATACCAGAGAAGAACCTAACAATGTTGATGATGGATTTCCAGATGCGCAACTGTTCTGTGTCGATATCACAGATGATCATTATGCCCCAATAATTTAGTTCTTGGCCACTGGTGTCCCCCCAAAGAACCCGTCAACCAGTCAAAAGATGCAGTTGGGAGTAAAGGCTTTAGATTTTTAGTTGATTGTTGGGTTGTTATACAAGCTTGGACCAAATGAAATCTTGCGATGGTGTATCCTACCGCATGAGTAGGGACCCATTATGGAAGAAGCACATGCAGGAATCATGGGAGGTCACTATGGATGAAAGGTTACTGTGTGGAAGGTATTGTGTTCTAGGCTATGGTGGCCTATGTTGCATAATGATGTCGTAGACTATGCATGGAGTTGTGACGTCTACCAGGGCGTCGGTAAACCATCGCAGTGGGATGAGATGCCGCTTGTGCCACAGGTAAATCTACAACTTTTTGATAAATGGGCCATGGATTTTGTGGGTCCAATTAATCCATTGGGGAAGAGGACTGGTGCATGATACATCATTACCACAACTGACTATATGACTAGGTGGGTAGAGGCCGCACCAGTTGTGTATTGTACCGTTATGACATCAGCGAAGTTCATATTTGAGAATATTGTGACATAGTTTGGGTGTCCCAGGATATTGATGAGTGACTAGGGAAGCCATTTTATCAACTGTACTATGAGAGCGCTCAGTAAGGAGTTGCAAGTGCAACATAAGAAAAGCATGCCATACCATCTGCAGGTGAATGGGACTGTTGAAGCATTCAACAAAATTTTGGAAACAATGTTGAAAAAGGTATGTAATGCTAATCGCGATGAATAGGACTTGAAAATTCCAGTAGTGCTATGGGCCTATCGCACCACTTGTAAACGGCTGACAGGACATACACTATTTAAGTTGGTATATGGACAAGAGGTATCATGCCCATGGAATACATTGTTCCTAGTTTGTGCATTACTGTGGTGACCAGCATGGATGATGCAGAAGCATTAGAAGAGTGTATTGCATAGTTGATCCATCTTGAAGAGGACCGCTTTATTGCAAGATTCCACTAGTGTGTTGCAAAGGATCGATAGAAGGCATGGCATGATCGCCACATTAAGAATAAACAGTTTACATAAGGAGATTTGGTGTTGTTATATGACAGCAAGTTCATGAAGCATCCAGGTAAGTTACAAATGCATTGCTTAGGTTGGTATCTTGTTCATTCCATTACTTCTGGAGGTCCGGTTCAGTTACATCAATTGGATGGTGCGGTACTGTCGATGCTCGTCAATGGGAGTCGCTTAAAGCCCTATAGGACGGGGTTAGAGCTACGCACTGCTTAAGGTGTTGTGGAAAAAAAATGAGGATTTTGTTAGATAGCAGTAAGGCGAGCGTGGGGGAAGAGGCTGTGCAAGGATAGGAGTTAGTAGCGATGGAAGGGAGACCACCTGGGATAGCCGCAGGGATGTGGGTTGATCAAATCAACAATAAATGTAGGTAGTTAAAATAGTTAGTTGGTGGTGCTTGTTGAAGTAATGCACATTAATAGCCGATCTGATCGTTAGTAGGGTCAGATTGTCAATGGATTTAGCATCATTACTGCTGGATTTGATCATGATAGATATGATGGATTTGACAATGATGATTTCGAATTGGGAAGTGGCTATAAAAAGTGCACGGGATGCGGGAGGAAGGAATTGTTCAAAGCAATTCAGTCGAATGATAAAAGTGTTGAGTTGAGTCCAGTTGAAGAGTATTCATTGCGAGTTGTGGAGTAGAGGTGCGGAGTCATCGGGTGCATAGTAAGGTTTGGGGAGTGCGGCATGCTAAGAGACCCCAATGCAATTGAGATTTCTAGTGAGAAGGAATCCCCCATTCAGCCCATGTTCATTGATGAAGAAGTCATGAGCATGTCATTAGGATATTCATCGATCCCCAAAAGAAAGAGACAGGCTCAGAAGCCCAGTTCCACACTGTCGCAAAAGAGGCACACCCATACTTCAGATAGAGTGCAAGGAGAGGGGAATGCATAGACTGGGCCGTCGAGCTCAAGAGATATAGAGTCTATAGTTCCCATGGGTGTCTCTATCAATGATATCTTGGGATATGTCGCTCCAACGCGTTTGGGAGCGAATTCGAGGCATCCCACGAAGAATCAAAAGTACCCACCCAAATTGCTGATGCTATTGGAAGGGATGACTTGCTTGGTAGATATCATCCCTTCCTTGATCAAGCTGAAGTTTGAAGACCATGATTTTTTATTGCTTAAAGATGTCTAGGATGAGCCCTATGAATCAGTTCTGATAGGGCCTGGTTCACCGATTCAGAGGATTCCTCAACCATGGGTGAGCGGGTTGAATAAATATGTATTGTTGGGGCTCATTAATATGCCTCACTTTGGGCGACTGAACGAAGCTCATGAATGCATTAAAAAACTATTGGCATTCTTTCATGGTGGGATGATCTGGTTGAATGAGCCCATTCCTATCATGGTTGACTTAATTATGAGCATTATGGGCTTGCCGAAGGCCAGGGAAGATCTGATGCAATATATCCGTGTGTGGGATATTGGAAAGAAGCTTTCTAAGTAGGTAAAGGAGGGATTTGGCTTGCAGCGTGATGGTCACACCTATCATATCAACAACATTAATTCCCAGGTGGTGCGTATTGGGGTGCATATTTTGGCGAGCAATATTGTTCGGGGGAATCGATCGGTCCAGTGAAACTCAGGCGTGGTTGCATGTGCAAAAAAATGTGCAGAGGGCATGCAAATGAACTGGTCCTTATTTCTACTCAACTAGTTGCTCGACGATTCTCTCGCTTCTCAGGCTGGATGGCCATTTTCCTACATTTGGCTATTAATTCTCATTGTGCTTGTTGCATGGATGGAACCAGAAGATTATCAGCCAATGGAAGTCGATGCAACGAAGGTGTGCCAAGGCACACATTTTCAAAATTTGTGGTGGGTTGAGGAGCCCACTCGATAGATGGACTGTGCGATCCATTTTTGGGTCTATTGGGAAGCACTACAAGTCGTAGCTATCAAAGTTCTCTGCTTATCCAATTACGTAGTAGCCAAGTATCAACGGCTCATTTGGTTCACTATCAGGCCTCACTCCATGTATATCCAGGCGTGACGAGACCCCGACAAGTAGTGGCTACCTCTAGCATACAAATTCATTGATGAAGAATTGGATGCTCTCATTATGGAGAGGCTGATTGACTGGCGCAACCTTGTAATCTAGGAGGAACTTGCTAAGGAGCCACCACCTGATGCCCCTGACAAGCCTGTCCAGAAGGAGCTGAGAATTCATGAATTCTATAATGAATCATTGACAGAACCTGAGGCCGAAGGACAACACATGCGGGAGGAAATTCGAACCAAATGGCACCAAGAATATGATGTAGGTAGTAGAACCCAACCAGGGATGGAAGACCAATTGCAGTGGCTCGTGAAAGCAGTCACTGACTTCTCTGAGGCTGCAACGCAAGCGATACAAGAGTCCAATCAAGAATGGTTTTTTATGGTAAGAGATAAGTTGAATTCTATTTATGATGTTGTTTCCAGGAAGACACCCGAGAAAATGTGATGCAGGAATTCGCGTCGATCAACACCGAGCTGCGGGCTAGGAACGTTCAAGTTCCCTTGACTACGATCGATGCGAGGAGTGAAGAAGTGAACCTATTACTGCGACTGATCCATAGCATTGCCTTGGATCTTAACAAGTTACCTGCTCAGGCGCTTGTGGAGCTGTAACATGTTGCCACCTAGGAATTGGTGGATAGGCAGAATTAGCTTACTGATGGGTATGCGAAGTCGTAGAGAGCAATAGAGAAACTGTAGAAATAAGTTGAGGAGCTGCATCAGGTCAGGGTGTAGCTGGCAGAAGAGACAATATGGGAGATTGAGGAATTGAAGGTAGCATAGGCCGAGCTGCAGTGCAAGGCTGCCGAGGAAATCATCGAGCTTAAGAAGGCGCAAGACTGCCTTGTCATTGAGAATGCACAGCTCTGTGGAAGTTGTGGTGAGTTCAAGCAAGCTATTGATGAGGCTTATCAACATATATTTGAGACCACGACTGAGCTTACTACAGTTGCTAAGGTCAAGTGACTTGGGGAAGTTATTATCCAGCTCTAGGACACCAATATTTTGCTCGATGCCCTGGTCCATCCAGAGATGCAGCCAGAGTAGGTTTTCGAATGGAAGGCTATTATTGAGGAGATAGCGGCCCAGTTTGAAACAATGGAGTAAGAAGCAAAGACAATCATGGAGGTGATGACGTAGTTTTGGAAAAGCGTTTTCCAAGACAAACAGCTCGACCAGTTGACCATGCAGGTGCAAGAAATTGAAGGACAGTTGATGACACTGAAGACATCATTGCGAGCACTACCACTCATGATGCAGATCATGTGGTCTGAGGAGTTGAAGGACCTACAACAGAGAGTGGCCCGCGCCCAAGAACGCCAACAAAAGTATCGTGCCTGATTGGATGAGTTTCAAGAATTTGATGGGCAGCTGGATGTCAAAGAAGTCACAACGCTGCAGGCGATGCAAGAGAGTTGGAATATGGTCGATGGAAAAGCTAGGGAAGTGTAACCCGTGCAATAGGATTTGCTCAGCTATCAAAGTGTTGCTGAAAGAGTCCAGCTCCAGGTACGAGAGATATCGTAGCAGTTTGAATATTTCAAGGACAAGACATCAGCATATACTATTTCAACTTGACGTGGCTCGAGGATGAGCCACAAGAATTTGTTGGGGGCCTGTTCGCAGGGGTTTTGGGTAAGCGAGTTGCATAGTTTTGCAGCAGTTGCACAAGTTCACGTGACATCGTGTAAGGCCAGATCAGCGTGATGGGTGGAAGTATAACCGCGTTTTGAATATTTAATGTATTAATTGACCATGTTTTGTGGACATAGGTAATTAGTGGTTAGAATTTAGTTAGAAGTGGACCTTTGATGTAAAGGCGCAAGCCTAGATATAGAGATAGTTTTGTAATTATAAGAGAATCAGAATGATGTTAAGGACAAGAATCATGATCAAGGAAATACAAGTCCAAGTAGATATCTGAGAGTGATCAATATGTTGCGATTTGTCTATTGTCTTGATGAGTCTTTTGTTTTGAACAATTTGTGATCTGTCTATGTCAGATATTGAATTTTGGGATGTAATCAGTCTCTTGTTGTGGAGAGGAATTATCTGTTTTGGATCTGTTGCGCAGAATTATTATGACATGACGATTGTTGTCTAAATGTTGTCTTTTGTTTTCCTATTTTCTCTGCTGGGTTTTCAATGAGAAGTGTATTGAATTTGTTTATGATTTACTAATGTTGTTGCAATGAACTGACGATGCGATCTATCCCACCTCTGCTATAATTCTGATGAATGATGATGAGGCTTATTAAGGTTGCTTTATGAATGATACTGCTGCGATGACACTGTTGCGATGAATGAATAATGTGATCTGTTAGATCCATAGTTGTGAAGATGAATTATGATAACTGTCTTAGTTTTGTCAAATGAATTAGAGTAATCTGATAGTTACCTGGTCGAAGCTGCGAATGCCATATATTTCCTTCTTATTTCCGGAAACTTAGTTCTGATAGCTCTCCCTTGCACATCTCGGGTGATACTTCGTCCACTTTAAGGATGTTGCTGGGAAAGGTAAAACCTATCTAGGCCAGTGCTCAGGGAGATCGCACTGGTTGGGTGTCGACAGAGTGAGAACCCATGTTGGCGAGGCTTTGTTGGTGGGTTTTTGCCAACATAGATTTAAAGGTTTGGTGTATATAAATTTAAAAAAGAATCGTTCCCCTTTGCATGTGGGATATTTGCTACCAAAGTATTTTAAAATATTGCGGAAGGAATAATAGGAGTTATTATTTCTATTCATTTAAGTTGGTTTATTGCTTCCTTCAAGGTGTAGATCAGCGTTCTTTTAAGAGATAGTTATGTTAATATTTGTTTCCAAAGTTTATAATATTCCAAGATGGGTGAGTTAGATATGTATATGGAAAGGTTGAATACTTTGCCGAAGATTGCCTTGTTGTCAATGGTTTGAATCTCATCAATTACTATTGCACACAGGTTGAATGTGAATGGTTAAGGATGAAGTTGTTGAATCTCTAGCAAAAATAGGTACAAGTATTTTAGACATATTCAAACAACGCGGTCTTGTTTGATAATAGAGGCACCCCACAATAGTCCATTTTAGTAATCGATTCCATTCAAATTTTGAATTGAATATCATTATTGTGACATCTCTCTTCAAAAAATTTACCATTGAATGTTGGAAGTGCTTACCTATTGTCAAGGGTTAAAGCTGATTATTTTGATGTTTGAGTCAGAGATTGATCAAGCAACAAGAGAACACAATCAGAAAGATTCAATCCTTGGTTCAATTACATATATATATTAATGGATACCCTATAGTTCTGCAAGATGCAATACAGAAACGAGATGTTCACAAAATCCAACACGATATTGCAGATGGCATGCGAAGGAAGTTTGAACCTTTAGAAAGAGTTTCCTGTGCAAACCATGTTTGCCCATGTTGTGAACGCCCTTTTACACCTGAGGAAGAAAATGATTTTTTTCGAATTAAGAAAGGACAAAGAGGGAAACTTGAGCAGAACGTGTTAGGGAGTTAGTTATGCATTCTTCTAGTGTTGATGCAGGCTTCCATCATCTACACAAGTTGCAGTTAGTCTATGATGATTATGTTAAGCTTGGAAATGAATTGCTTTTGCCACTAATAAGTTTCTGGAAGAGTTGACGAAAGACCGTGAAAGAAAATATCAGGCTCTAAATGATATTTTTTGTATGCTAGCACATGCAAAAGCCGAGAGGGAATCTATGGAAAGATTACTCCAACCTGTTGAAACTGTAGATAGGCTCTAGATATAGATACATAGTTTACAAAAATAAGTTGAAGATCTGGAACACAAGCTTGATGTTCGATACCAAGGTGTGCATTCTATGGAAAGTTTTCATTATGAGCTATCATTATTTGAACAGAAGCGGGAACAACAACATAGATAATTAGAAAATATTAGGGATGATAAAAAACATATGACGGATGATTTGTCGTGTAATTGAAAGAAATTTCAAGATTTTATTGTAGGTATGGTGTTTTTTAGTAGCAACGGTACAAGAAAAATGAATCAATGCTGCATGTGAAACCATCCAGCATCTGACAAATCCTATTCATTCCGCACCACTAACTTGCACGAGGTAATTAAATTTTTAGATTTGCAAAATGGATTTAAACAACAAATGGGATGGACGGTTAGATTGACGGGTGGAAGTGATGGGTAACTCAGGTAAATTCCACAATGTGAACAATAAAGGACAAATAAAATCTCAAAATCAGTGGAATGTTTTTCCAGTGAGCGGTTCTAAAACACATGTTGAGTCTGCATGGTTTGACCAAATGGATCGGAGGCCATCAATACTTACACTAGGTGAATATGATGGGAGGTTAACACCTAAGGAAATGAGCGAAATTATATAATTTTATAGGTTTGTCGTGGAAGCTTGATCCTCAAGGAAATAAATTGTAGTTATTAAGAAGGTGCAATTTGTGCCATCTCTAACCACACCATCGCGAATAATAGAAAATGTTGATACATAAAATGTGGCTGCTGAATTAGACCTATAATTGGGACATTAACAAGTATTTACAATGAAACATATGAATCTCTTGGAGTGGAAAAATAAAATCCATCTAAATGGTGTGAAATAGATGATAATTCCAGAAAATTTGGGTCTATGTTTGCAAAACTGAATTTTGGTGACATATCTCCCAATGTTGCATCTAAATTGGTGCATATATGTGAAGATATGGACTCTAAGGACTATACAAGTGCTCTTCAAATACAGGTGGTACTGACAACAAGTGACTAGGATGAATGCAGTTTCTGGCTTGCTTCTCTTAAGTGAATGATCAAAATTTGAAGATCCCTGGTGATGAAATGAAAGTGGATCCTGCCAAGAAAAATAAACTTGATGAAAAAATGATTACAAAGAACCATAGTAATAAATGATAAATGAATATAATGAGAATGTGGTTGATGCATATGCGAAGTATCTTTTAAATAGTTTACTTTTAATGTGAAAGAACCATTGGTGAATGTAAAAAACTATGATATTTTGGTACTTTAAGCAATTAAGTTCAAAAACCCTTTTCCTCCAAATGAGGAGGAATTTAAAAAAAAAAGAGGGTTTTATTCATAAAATTAGTACATACAATAACATATTTCAATTTTTATACACAAGTCTCATGGTTTAAGAGAAATAGAGTGATCTTTACAGGGAAATTTTCCATATTTTCAAATGACCGTTGTAGTCATCAAATGCAAAGAGTTGTTTCTATCAAATGAGAGTGTATTATAAGAACCCGAGAGAGGTTTGTATTCACAATGGGTAAATATTAAGAAACCTCTATATTTTACACAGGTATCACATGTTAGGAGAATTAAAAGGATCTTCACAGGGTATTTTCTAGAAATTGAATAATCCTGTCTGAGTCATCAAATTCAAAAGCAGTTTTCGATGAGCTGGAGGAGAATATGAGAAACTGAAGAAATGGGTTTTTTTGGGCACATGGTCAGTTACAAAAAACTCACTTATATTTCAAACATATGTCACCATTTAATATATGCACATGGTGATTTGGAGCCTATTTTTTGGTATTTTGCTTCCTGAAATGAAGCAAATCAGTTGTAAATGTTTCTATTTTTAGAGTTCAGTTAGATTTCGAATTTAAGCTTGATTAGATGTAGTTTTTATATAAATTGAGATGTATTTCATATATCTAGGGTTTTATTTTCAATATCATAGAGGATATTCATTGTAATAGGTTTCAATTTTCAAGAGATGAATAAAAATTGCAGAGGAGGAATGTTGAAGTTTCCATGGATAATATTTCTTGTGCCATCTTTTACCTTAGTAAGTAATCTTCTGATGTGATTGTTTTTCCAGTTTAAACACTCCATTTTTTCTTTTCTTTCATGCTTGAGCATTAGTTTTATGAACTAGAATTCATCTTAAATGCTCCAATTTCATTTGTTCAAGCATTTTCAAACCATTTTCTGCTAAAGTCTTACAGAACTCACCCTATTTAGGTGATATGTTTGATGGGTTGTCTCCCTCTTTCTTCTAATCAACCTAAAAATGCCTTAATATTGAGGAAATGGTGTCTACCTTGCCTCTATCCATGAACCTTTCAAACCCCTGCCTCTTGCAACCTGACTCATATCTAATTGTTGACTCCATTGCCCAATGGTCTCCTCCATGGTTGTCCTACCAAATACTTCAAAAAACAACTTTCCCTATCAGAAATATGACCTTATAACTATCATTGATTGAATATCTTGATTGTGAAAACATTATAAATATTGAGAGATACCTCTCTAATTGTATTGGGTCAGAAATGCAGTCTAAAGTGGTTCTGATGTTACCTCGGGATCTACCTCTCACATCCTGGGTACATTCTAAGTGTTAACACCAGGCATGGGTTTCACTATCAAATATTCATATCATAAAACATTTAGATCGCAACATTACAACTATTCATAAATAGATTGATAAGTATGACATCATTCAAAACATAGAGACATCACATCATTCAGAAATAACAACCATATTGCAACATTGAATCATTCAAATCACATCATTTAAAAAAGGAAAAGCAGAAAGACACAAGACAAAGAGTTTCCATCAACATCATTTCATGTCATATTACTTTGCACATCAAAACAAGTTCACAAAGATCATCTTCATAGTTTCTACAAAGAACAAAACTCAGATCGATATTCTACATAGGTCAGGAAGATCATCACACATACAATCGTGCTCTGTATATCTCCACCATTCCTTATCTTTATACTACATTCTTACTTCTATATATATGCTTGAGCCTTTTACAAAATGGCCCACTTTAACCAACTATCTAACTAGCTTGGACCACAAACTACAAAATCATGACCAAAATGTACAAAACTATGATCAAGTCGACTCTTTGTCGACTTTTCCACCTTACGCACCGTCCTTGTTCTTGCGCATCATCCTTAGTATTACGCATCATCCTTGGTCTTGTTCACCTTAATTACTCTTTCACACCAAAAAGGCCTACCAACAAATATTATCAAGGTGGTGCAACAATAACATGATGTACTTTTGGTACTAAGCTCAAGATTGAGGATTTCAATTATAAGAAGTTAACAACATATCTACAAAAGTGAAGTCATGGTTTGGATTCATAAATGGTTGGAGTTGGATTCTTGCTTGAGGAAAGATGATTTTGGGAGGGGAGGACTATAATGTTCTCTCCATGAGGTCTTCATGACTACTATGCTTCTTAGATAACCCCTAATGATTCTGGTATAATCCTAAGTTAAAAGGGGGTCATTTTGAAATATTAATTTCCATAGTATTTTAATTTTAAACTTAGGATTAGAAGTGTGATGTTGAAATTGTAATATTTTGGCAATAGTATTTAATTTGTTAATTAAGTGGATGTCATAGGTGTCCAAGGAGGGTCCATTAGGATTTGTGTACCTAGTGATTTGTCATGCAAAATGGAATCTAAGCGAAAAATCAAGAAAAATCAACAAAGCCACAAAAAAGTTTGAAAGTAGGACAAAAGAAACCAAATCTGGAAAATCAGAAAGAAGGAAAGTACACAAAGAAGAAAGAAGTAGTAAAGGATGGAAATTCACAAGAAAAGAAGAGAAATATAGGCAAAGTACGATGTTACCAAAAGCAAAAAAATCAATCCAAAGCAGAAAGGAAACAAAGCAAAGCTGAAAAACAGGAAAAAATACGTATGCTAAATTCAGTTATGGAGGGCGCATGAGAAATCAAGGTGAAAAAATTTGATGTATCATGATGGCCAATAAGATTATCAAAGAGGGAGGGAAAACTATTCTCACATATTTTGACAGTTTAATCTTTGTATTGAGATCTCTAAGCGTCTCTAACTTTAGAGATTTGCCCCTAGTCATAGTGGGGAGATGTGCCCCTACTACTTCATCAATGAGATAATTGGATAATAGTATTCATCCATTGTCAATTATTCTATTTCAGATTCTGATATTCATTCAAGCTGATTTGAGAGCCAGAAAGGAGATTTGTTGAGCATATAGTTTGAACTTTGAAGATCTTCCATTTTCTCAAGTTATATGTGCCTGTAATGTAAGATGTCAAGTATTTAATGTGTTTGAGAAGCCTCTTAGATCCCATTCGGTGTATATGTAATTATATTAAGATATAATTTTAGTTTTGAAGTTAAATTATTTCAGAATTTTTAATTTCCTACAGGACTTCCATACCTTCTCTAGAATTGCACTGATTTTTACTAGTTTTCAATCTTCTATCAAAATTTCAACTTCTACTAAATGGATTTCGATTATGTCAATTCATGAAGTTTTTTAAGAATAATGAACACCCTCCATGCCTTATTTTGAAAATTTTATTGTCCCTAAGGTTGTTTGAAAGGCACTGAACTAAATCCATTGAACTAAATCTAGTTAAGTTGTCATGATTGATAGTTTTGCTTGTATGATCCCTTGAATGTGCCGAATTGTTCCTAAACATATAGATTCAAGTTATACATACATAGGTACCATAAAATTATCCTAATACAAGTTTATATGCATTCGGTGAAGTAACATGAAGTTTTTGGTTGTCACATAAATCCTAATTTGGGTATGATGAGTCCAGTAAATGTGTCCACCACAGTTTGTATGGACTTGAAAACCTTGTGACCAAAGTTCCAAACTTTTTTATTTATGCTGCAAGACTTATATTTGTATCCCATCTTCCAAAGTATTATAAATGTCTTCATAGTATTAGTTAAAAGTGATTAGTTTGACCCTTCAATTATGGGAAGCGATATAGGGATACGATGTATCAAGACCCATCTCGGTAGGGAGTTTTTTTACATTGTATGGCATATGTGCATACACCACTCATGATTATCCAAGACTAGGATTTTTCTATGGTAAGCATGCTAATTTATTTGCTTATATTCGTAATGTTATTTGGAAAAAATAATTTGGTCCAATCGACTTCTTTGTTGCTAACATGTTATATATACAATAACATCACAAGTCTTATTACAAAATGGTATCATGGATGTAAATGTCGTGAACCTTTAATAAAGGCTAGGTGGTCCAACCACCTCATGAAAGACAATGTACAATTGGTTGAGGGTGTTCCTCCCAAAATACCACCCTTATAGAAGAGAAGCATGTTATTTAAATGGTAAGCCAAAGAGAACCCAAATACCTAAAAAAATGGCACTAACACACTAGCTTAGGGAATATGACATAGAGAAGGAGAACAAAATTGTAGATTTGTTCAATTAAAATGGCGAACCTATGCTTGATAATAATAAAAAATTTTACACTTATTCTTGGTGCCCAAGTCTTGGACCTGACACTGCACCTTGAGCTAGAAAAATAGGAGCAATTGTATTCAACTAGAAAGTAGTTAAGCTACGCATGGAGTTAACTTAGAACTATGCTCCTACAAAAATTTTCCAATTTTGTACCTCATCCTATATAAGTATTATTTTGTAAATCGTTGGGGGTAGGTGTCATTGGAATCTAGATAGATGGCTACATATTTCTATGGTTTTAATGGTTGTAGTTACCTATGTTTTATGCTGCTATATGTTTCATAAAGTATTAAGTTGTTGAGCTGAAACTGTAAGCAATGAAATGTACCAAATTTCAGCATTAATATAGGAAAAATGTTACCTCGTATGTGTTTTTGTGCACTTTGTTTATGTTTTGAGTTATGATGAATGCTTTTAAGTTAGATGAATGGATTTTAGATGGATAATGATCTTAATGCCTAATATGAGTAAATAATTGTTAATATGTTGAGTAGAAAGAACCCATTCCTTCTTGCACAACCTTGATTCAATTTGGTGTGTAATTTCTTGCATGCATTTCAGGTGAGACCTTACTCTACTTGTAGAGTGTTGAAAATGACGATGCTTGTGGGGTTTTTGTTGTTCACATAACTTGAAACCTAGGTTTGACATACTATAGCCAATAATGGTTCCATTGTCGAGACTTAACGGGGAATGTGTAGGGAGAATGGAATTATTAGGTGGAATCCTACCAAAGTTGAGGTCAAAGAATGAATGTTAAGGAAGGTGGATGAGTTCGTGCATACATAGACTAGAGGACCCAGGATCTTGCCAAATACTGGAAAGGAAGGTACATTGACTTAAATATGCATAAAATTATCTTATGTGAGCTTCCTATTTTAATATATGAATGGACTAAGAGGTAATGTGAGGTAAATAATACCTGGGGTGCACCTTGTCTAGTAGTATGGACTAAGGAAAAATATAAGAGATGAGGATTATAGATAATGCCTGGTCTAGAGATGTTGATTTTTGGTTCTTGCACATGAAAGAAGGATATATTATAGAATTCTCTATAGGATGTAGTGAATCATATATCTATGCAGAAGAAAAGTTTGAAAGGGACCAAGAAATAGATTCTTGGAGTAGATTCATTGTGGTTGAATATGGTGTTCTTCGCGAAGGGAATAATGAAAATAAATTGTGATATTATGGAAGTGTAATCTCTATGATTTAGGGGAGGGGTATGAAGAAGTGGGAGAATATCTAGGTGCAATAATGGCTCTAGAAGAACAAAACTCCAGAGGGAGAATATATATGAACAAAGGGATGTGATAAAGTAAGAAATAAGATGAAAGAAAGAAGAAAAGTAGTCAATGACAAAAATAATGTAGATTAGAGAGGAAAGATGAATGCCAGAGATGGGATTGCATGATGAAATAATGCAGAAGGTTCCTCTGTGCTATAAGGGCATGAAAATTCTAGGAAATACGAGTTCTTAGAAGACGAGAGACCTCCCAAGAGGTGCATAATGTAAGAAAGTGAGATCTCTAATGAGAATAGAAATAACTAAGAAGATGTGCAAGAAGAGGGATTTTAGAATTATGGAGGAAATTTCATGATTGTGAAAGGGACCATACAACCAAATTTGATCCCCCTAGAATCGGCATTGTCAGAAGAGATGCTCTAAGAAATCATCCATGCTTCATCCCAACCCCGAAATGCTTTTTGTCTAATAAATAAAAATAGTTAGTATTGGAATTTGTGAAAGAAGCAATTCCTGAAGAAAAAAATAGAGGAATAGAGGCGCTCCCTACCAAAAAGAGTAATCGAGTTATGTAGAGTCCAAGAAGTAGCAATAATCTACCAGTTTCAAATCCAAGGAACAATTCACCTATACCTATAAGTATGACAACCACATCAACTTCCACCATGATATTACCTTCCTTTCATGGGATATGAAAATATGGCCTAGACAAACATTTGTTCACCTATGTGGTGATATATTATATGAAGAACATCATAGATCAAGCTTCCAAGATTGTGCAGTTGGAGACCACATTAAGAGATAGAGCTTTAACTTGGTACATGAAGTATAAGACAGTCACCGCAGGATAGGCCATACCAATAGAAATAATTGAAGCATACCTTCTCAAGGAATTTCAAAAGATGAAGTTTGAGTCTTTGTGCATCACTAAGATAAAGGAGATCAAACAGAAAGTTAGTGAGTCTATCTAGGAATAGGACCAACAATTCAATTTTTTGATGGATTGATTGAGCTTCAAGATCCTATATGTGAAACACTTTGAATGGTTCATTGCAGGTCTACATCCACATATCAAAGTTACACCGATGTAGTAGAGGGTGGATACTCAGTTGAATTCCCTCGAGATTACAATAAGATTGGAAGTGACTCTTAGAGGAAAAGAATCACTAGGAATGTAGCAAGTTTAGACACAAATTGCTACACTAACTTTTTCATTAAAACAACTGTATAGTGGTAAGGCAATAAAAAAATGTATGGTGTAGCTTCCGTAGAATAAAAGGACACCTAAAAAATGAGTTCCTAATGCTAAATAATTATATGGGTATTGACACTCTTAACCCGTTTCCCGTGACACTTAATTATTAGTGGTGTGATATCTATCATACATGGGACCGCACACCTCCCAATTACTTGATGCTGCATAATTATTATAGCTCTACACATGCACCATTATGTCAATTCTACAAGTCAAGAAAACAATACATGAAGAGCTGCAGTTCTCTGTAATTGATGAAAGACAATACAATAGGTTCCTACTGGGTTCATGGGATAAAAGAAAACATAGGACATGATCCTGCAGGACAACAAGGAGTAGAAAGTGTTGGGTTTCAAGGTTGTGGACGAGGATATGGTGGAAAAAAAGATAAGTAATTTTATTTAATTGTGGGGAGCTGAGTCATTTGGAAATATTTTGTACTAATCCCCGCACGTTGTGTGTATACTGTCATAATGCAGAACATGGGAAATAGGATTGCTCAGACTTGATCAATAAGTTGGAAGAAAATAAAGGGCATTGTAATATGGTGACGTCCATTGAACCAAGGATAATAATGGCAAGGATTCGGTGTAATTGAACATAGTGACTTAAGTAGGCACTCAGATAGTTGAAGAACTATTTGGAGAGTGCCGTATTAATATACCATTTGATCCAAAGTTAAATAAATCTATACAAACCCCACCTAATTTTGAAGTGAAGGACCAACTACAGAACCTGTGAGAGGAACAAAGAGTGGTAGAGGTGGCTTCCTAATAGGAGGAAGAATTGTGTCAAGATAGGTTACACAGAGAATATCAACGTTTGCATATACTAGTACAAAATGGGTGATAAGTGACTAAAAATGGGTGATAAATGGATAAATTTGGTCACATGACCGCTGGTCATAAATTAGCATTCACTTATCACCTAACCAAATTGGTAATTTATCACTTGGTCATAAATTGCTTGACTTGATTCATGCGTTGTCCATATATTTATTCATTTATTTGGTCATTAGTTTTTGTTGTTTGGTCATTTATTTGGTTATTCATATTGTTGTTGGTAGTACATTTAATTGTTTATTTAGTCATTGATTGTTTTAACTATTCATTTATTTAGTCATTGATTGATGTTAATGTTAAAGTATTGTAACTTCGAAAGATATTGCAAATGTAATGATTGTGTTCCTTCTTTAGGATATGAGTTTTGTCTTGTAAGATTCATTGAAAGAATCAATGTAAACCTTCGAATGTAATTTGGGTCAATAGTACCCAAGTGTAAATATAATAAATGTTATTTTTAATGTCTTGCTAGATAAGCCAACCCAGACAGTTAGGAAATTTGGCCTCCTTAGGTTAGAGGTCAATTCAAATGAATAATATAAATAGGGAGGCACTCCCCTTCATTTCTACTCACTCACTCAAGTTGTTTTGCAAGAGAGAGAATAACAAGTGCACCAAAAAGAAGAGAAGTCATTTTCTGGGTTTTACACTACTCTGGTTGAGTTCTATACTGAGGAATTTTTTCGGGGTTTTATCCATTGTGGTTTCCCCGAGGAAAATATTTGTGTTCTTATGTTCTTATGTTCTTATGTTCTTATGTTTTTTTTATTGTTGTTCTTTTAGTGATCTTCTAGTAACAATTTGTTTTAATATATCATCTATGAAAATTATGAAAACTTAACATGGTACTAGATCCACCCTAAAAGGAAACATTGTATAGTTATGGTTTTTTACTTCAAACAAATCCATTGACAGATAAATGAGAAAAGAGGATGCACTCAACTCTCCCTTGAAGATCGCATCTTTTTGTGAAGATAGAAGTGGATTCCAAGAAGTTTTAGTTTTGGACCAGTCACTAATGCTGGAAAAAACTAGGGCTTTAGTTTTCCTGAGACTCCATCATCAATCTCAAAAAACACAAGATATAATATACCTCGCCATAGGGAGGTTCGTATTTTCCATCACTCATCCCTACTAGTGATCCCAACTAGAAAATTAGGGTTTCTACATCAAACCCTAGGTATTCCAAAAGAAGGACACCTAGAAGATGCTTTCATTGAGTAAGTATTATTTCTCCTTATTCCATTTGAATTTCTCTATCTATTAAGGATGATAAATAATACCATACTAAATGAAAATATTGAAGGTGCTGAAAACTTTAGAGCGTGGAAGTATAACATCATGCTCATCCTACAAGAGAATGATTTAGAAATATTCATAAAGGAGGAAGTGGAAGAACTAGAAGAAGCTGAAGCCAAGTCCAAGTATAAGAAGGATATGATCATAGATAAAAGGATCATAGCTGAATCCATTAAATATAACTTAATCCCTCAAGTATCCTCAAGGGAGACTCCAAAAGAAATGTTTGATGCTCTATCTGGTCTATTTGAAGGAAAAAACATCAGTAGGAAGATGACCCTGAGGAATCACCTCAAAAGTGTAAGAGATCAGAATTTAGAGAACATGTAGTCTTAATTTAAAAGAGTAGCTCAAATCAAGGATCAATTAGAAGCTATTGGTGACATGGTTGAAGAAGTAGAAGTTGTAATGACCACCTTGAATGGTCTTTCGAGAGATTTGGAAGCCTTCACCTGAGGAATCTGTTCAAGAAGGAAACTAACCAATTTCCAATAGTTATGGGAAGAATGTGTCCAATAAGAAGAAAGGATAACACCTAAAGAATAAAATATAAGTAAAAATGAGGATCAAGTATTGATTGTCCATACTAAAGGAAAGACCAAAAGAAATAGTTGTGACCATCCTCATAAAAGGAATCAAGGGTTTAAGAAAGACACAAAGGAATTCTCAAAATATGAATGCTTTACTTGCAATAAATTGGACACATTGCTATTAACTGTCCCATGAAAGCATAAATAGTTAAGAAGATGAAAATATTTCAGGCCCATGTTGCTAAGTATTGTGATGAAGAAGTTGAAGAGGAAGCAAAGAAGGATAAAGACTCTAGAGAAGAATATGTATTGATCTATTCTCTAACAGGATCAGTCTCACAAGGAAATGACACCTAGATAGTAGACAGTGGTGCCTCCAAGCACATGACAGGTTACAAGGACTGCTCTCATGCCGTGTACAAAAGGAATCTCCACACAAAGTAATGCTTGGATATTATTACAAATATCCCATAAAAGGAATGGGAGAAGCATCCTATAAGTTGGACTCTAGAAAGTCCATGAAGATGAAATATTTCCTATATGCCCTAGGACTAAAGAAGAACCTTCTTTCTATTTCAGCCTTAGACAAGAAAGGATTCAGAGTTTCCTTTATGGATGGAAGAGTCCTCATGTGGACAAAATGAAAAACCATAGATGATGGAGTAGAAATTGGAGTTAAAGAAGGAAGACTCTACATATTAAAGGAACATGTAGATTCAACATTAACAACCAGTACTATAATCCCATGTGAACTATGGCACAAAAGGCTTACTCATATTCACTACAAAGATTTACCAATTATAAGCAAGGTTGTGACTGGTCTACTAGAAATTCAGATAGATCATGAAGGAGTGTGAAAAGGATGTACACAAGGAAAGAATACTAAGAACCCTTATACAAATAGTGACAATAAATCAAAATGGATCTTAGATATTATCCACTCATATATATTTGGGCCAATGCGAAACACTTCATTAAGCGGGTATGTTTACTATGCTTATTTTATTGATGACTATTCCCACAAGATTTGGATATACTTCTTGAAAAAGAAGGATGAAGTGTTTGAAAGGTTTAACGAATTTAAGGCCCTAGTAGAAAAACTCTATGAAAATAATATACAGTTATTGAGGTCAGATAATGGAGGATAGTTCACATCAAATGAATTCAATTAATACTGCAAAGAAGATGGGATTAAGAGGAAGCTCACCATTTAATCCACAACAAAATGGTGTGGAAGAAAGAAAGAATATATCTATAATGGAAGCTGTGAAATCTATGATACATGATCAATATCTACCGATGTACCTATGGGAAGAAACAAATAGAACAACAATATATGTACAGAACATGATCTCTTACAGTACCCTTGGGAACAAAACTCTAGAATAAATGTTTTCTAGAGAAAATCCTGAAGTAAGTCACCTAAAGATATTTGTTTTGCTGTATACATACACAATCCCAAGGAGAAAATATCAAAGTTAGATCCTTTAGGAAAGAAGGGATTGTTTGTAGGATATAATGAGCAATCAAAAGCTTATCAAATCTATATCCTAGGATACTGTCAAATTGAACTTAGCAGAGATGTCACATTTGATGAGGATAGAACATTAAAAAAGTCAAAGAATGACAAGGAATATGAAGAGGTGCTTGAAACTACCAAAGCTGTAGAAAGTCCTAAACAAGTTGTTGGGATGCAGAAATGTCCCTTTTTCATCCACTTTATCTTCCGCTATTCCTCACATTTCATCATCCCATTAACCTTTTATCATACCATTTCCATACATATATGTGGGTTTCACCTTATTATTTCCACTTTATTTATTTTTAGTATTATAAGTGAATTTATGATTAAATATTAGAAAATTAACATGTTTTTCACTAATATCTCAAAGTATGGATGAGCTTTGTAATGTGTAGGAATATGTGAATGATTAATTCAAAGTGTTATGAAGAGAAATTCCTATGGCTTGGGGTACCACAACAGACAGCTAGACTCCAGAAATAAATCCTTTCCTATATGCAAGAGAAACCAAATATCTAACACTAAAGGATCTCGAATCATACCTTATTCTGAATGATTGATG
Organism: Pseudotsuga menziesii; assembly: GCA_001517045.1. Classification (NCBI taxonomy): domain Eukaryota; kingdom Viridiplantae; phylum Streptophyta; class Pinopsida; order Pinales; family Pinaceae; genus Pseudotsuga; species Pseudotsuga menziesii. Next base: position 42,061 of record LPNX011158695.1, on the reverse strand, counting down.
TAGATCCCCATTGAGCTTTCCAACTCCAGCTTGAATTGATAAACTGCTTCCTCAATATTCAATAAACTAGACAAGCATGCTATATATAATTGTGTTATACCTACTCTAGCATATATAATCAATAACATATAAGCATTTGAAATATTCCATGGATCAAATATTCATTCAAATACACATTATTGGACATGAAAATATATTTCTATTAATAAAAAACAGAGATTACAATAGAGACAACCTCTGTCAGCACGTCTGCGAATTGGAGAAACTGAGTCCCCCACTTGGGCCTCCACCACTTCAATCCTCCATCTCTCGATAGCAAGCTCACAAGCAAAGGGAAAGCTTGGGAAGAACAAAAAACTGCTCCAAGGGACAAAGGGATGCAGACTCAAGTATAAGCTCTGGCAACAATGGACTATAGTTCTCTTGCTCTCAACTCCTCATGCCTTCAATGTATCCAAACGCTTCCTTATATAGCTCTTCAATGGGGTAATGAAAGGTCGAGTCTGAGCGATCTCAAGGTATATGGAAGGCCAGGAGATAAGTGAGTCAGATCTACATCAAGGAAAACTCCAAATGAATTTGGCCTTTTGTACACATCTCGATGTACGCGGTTTTTGGTGTCAAACCCATGTATATACGTGAGAAAGGGTTTAAAAGTTGTGTATGGAAATTTTTGCATGTTTTTAGGGATGATATTGGAAACATCAAAAAAAGAAAAATGGTCCATGGGGTCTAAGGAGTCTACAGAGGGATAGGGAAGGCCATAAAAATGTGATTCACCATATGTGGTAAAATCAGCTATAACAGATGCCCCCTAATGTGTGAGGTCAGAGGGGTCATACGATGGCCGAAATACATTATAAGTCCATCCCAGAAGTGAAGTGATGAAGAACCCAGTGGAAGAACCATCCATCCAATCAGCACTATACAATGATACAACTCTGCACATAACTGCAAATACATATAGCAGTCCTGGATACATAAGAGTACAATGGCCATGAATAGGCATGCTACAATATGACATATGTGGTCATCGCCATGTACAATATAAATAGATCAGAATCTCCATGATGAAGATATACAAAGGATCATGATCTCGATGAAGACTGAAGATATGTAATGGACCAAGATCTCCATAATGGCTGGAAATGTCTGACATATAATGGAATTAAGTCACGAGAGCTGAAATCTCATGAACACTGGCACGATCATGGAGGTAGCATATAAGAGATGCCACCAGTCTGGAAGGTCTTCTACACAAACCGCTACAAGTACATGTCCTACTATGTGAATAGAGGTGTCGAGGTCGAACATAGTAGTCCATTGTTTGATTACCGGTCATTGATGTATACCGTTAATAGATGCGAGATCACCCACCGATAATGAAAATGGGAATCAAGGTAATAGAGTGCAAAATAACAAGTGTGAATAAATGTGTTGAGATCGAACACTTGAGAGGATCCATCGATCAGGGGACATTGATGTATTCCCAAAAACTGTCGATGATGAGAGAACCTACCACTGATGACTGCAAGTCTCAAGGCACTAAAACATGACTCTAGATTCCAATCCCAGAATAAATGATCTAAAGTCGATGGGATGAAATATGCTGGAAGGAGGGCATTAAGGCATCCCCCATCATCCAACACGAGGTACTCATCAAATATGCATAATATGGAAGGAATCAATCATAAGGTGCACGAACCAGTAACTGTACTGGTAATGGCCGACATGCAAAGTCAAGATAACTGAGGAATGGCCAACTCAGGTTTCAACTTCCTTCGAACAAGAGAATAACGGTGAATGGTGACTGAATAAAGGCAGCATAGACTTGACATACAAAACTGGGACATCTCTGCGACACATGAGGCATTGACAGAGGCTCCATAGGGACTGGAAGCTTAACTAGTCGGTGGAGATAAACTCAGATAAACGAGTACAACTCCTAAATTCAAACTAATAACCCAACCAACGGATGTGATATACAGTGCTCTGTTCGAAGGCGACACGACTCGACTGCTGCCAAAGATAATATCTTTTCTTGTCCGACTTTTTGGTTTTTTAATTTTTTTTGGACTTTTTCAAATATTTGAAAAGCTTGAAAAAGAATAAATTGCTTTAAAGCTACAGACTAGGAGGAGACGAGTGTCAAATGGGAAACAAACTAGTTCCAAGCAGTGGAACATACCTATGCTCAATGCAAGGACACATGTGTAGGATAGCAACACTCAGGGGAAAGTCCCCTCCCGGTAAGAATAGGGAATCAAGCTGCAAAGGATATATAAAATGGCTCTACGTGGCTAGACAAGAGACAAGCTCGGGCTATATGGCTGATACTCAAAGTCAAGGAGACCGACATAAGGCTCAATGAGGTAGGTAAAGCTCATGATAATGAAATTACAACTTGACATAAGGGATTTCAGGGGAAACTGGCTAGCAAAAGATCAATAGGAGTATGAGGCTCTTGCGAAATGTCATAGCAATACTATACAATGGACTCCCACACCCTATAGGACAAACTGTCGGCATGGGCACCAAATGCAAATAAGGAGCTCACTAGGGTACCCATGTAAGGTCAAGCTCTACCATTCTAATCATGCCACTTCTAAAACAGTAAGAAGATTCCGTGACAAGATAGAATGGGTTCGTACCTACGGTTATAATGAAATGGTCATAAGGTTATGCAAAATGAAAATGAAGGTGAAACCTAACCTATATTCCAGTTTAAACATGATACCTAAAATCGGCATGAACGGGTCAAAACAATGGTCGAAACGACACTCAAAACGGTCTCCTACATCATATATTAGTCAAAAACAGTCCAAAACGGTCAGAAACGGTCCAAAACTATAGAAAAGGGGGTAAAAATTTGAAAAAATTCTATAAATAGTAAAAAATTCAAAACATTATATAACATTTGAAATTTTTACCCAATTGAGCTGAGAACTTCAAATGCGAATTCCGGGAGATCCAGCAGGCAGAGTCCAACACCGTTTTTTCCAGGTAATTTCCCAAACCCTACTCTTGTTTCTGCCTTTCACACACCTGGGTCACGTGGCAGAAATCTTCAAGCCACTCGGTGTGTCCTTGGGGACAAGTCTTGAGTTAAGGCTGTCACCTTGTTCTTGACTCCTCCGTTTAGGCTCAACTCCTAATGAAGCCAAGGGGGGTAGACCCTATTAAGTTACTAAGGCGAAATTACTTAGTACGGTGATGTTAAACTAAATGAGTTACTTAGGAGTTTGAAATTTAACCATAAACAACCATAGATGACAAGATACAAAAATGAGCACACGAAAGCACAATGCTGGGACACAATATATATATACAGCAAGAAAATAACCAGTGCCTTAGAATGGAGTCAAAATAAAATCAATTCAATTGCATGTGCTTGGAGTGAATGTTTTGCAATTGACTCTTGGTACGTTTTAAGTTAATGTGAGGTATGAGTTGATTAAAATTAGGTGAAGGGGTGGACTCCAGATATACCCAAGAGTACTTGGAGTATGTCCAAAACTAAACCTTCACGGCTACCCACAAGGAATATGTGGGATGAATGGAGTCTCTGGGGCTATTGTTCATAATGCACCCGTTAGGGTGTGACAGAGATCGACGCCCCGAGGTCACTTTTCAGAAGTTCCCACTTCCTTTGGGTATTTTTCCACTATAATGGTTTGATCTAGGTGTTGGATTTTCACCTGATGGTTTTTCAATTTTGGAGAGTGAGTTCTAATTATTCTAGTCACTCAAATTCTTTTGATATAGCTTGACTAATCGGATGAACCACAACCAAGTGCAAAGCATACACACCGGAGTCTTGTCAATTTTAGTAAATTTTAAGATGGGTGTTCTTGTTAAAAAGAAAACCCTTCAAGAACCTCTTTCAGTCCAAGTGGACCTCAATCGAGGAATCAAGGAGGGGTTGATTTTATTATGGTTATTGAAACAAATGATGATAGCAAATGAAACATAAAAATATAAGCAAACCACAATTTTCTAATTAGACTACCACGAACCTTTCTTCACCTTTCGGCTCAAAAGGAGGCTCATGGGGTAAGTATTAAAGTTACTTTGAAACCAATAAAAATGGAATATGGAATTGATTTTAAATCAAAGTATACTACCCTACAGATTAATACTATGCTAGATTGGAAAAAGATGAATGAAAAGCAAAAAATGACACGGACGCAAATCCCCCCAGGGGGGATGGGGAATGGGCTCAAAAGAGCCTATTAAAAATTATTTTTATTACCAGCGGTTACAATATCAAAAAACTAATATGATGCCTCTTGATTCTTATACAGAATGAAAGCAAGAGCTTACAACGTGCAAAAATTAAAGATTTCTGTCAAAAAGGGAGACCCCTGGGGGGATTCAGAAGGCCCAAAAGTCACTTTCGAGCAGGCTAAAAACCAGAAAGATTATTAGACTGAAATATGCCCAAAATAAATTTGAAATTACCTTTGGTTCATCTTACTTTTAACCATAAAAAGCTAAGTAAAAACTAGTTAAAAAAGGTAAAAAGGGAACCAAGGAAAGCAAGCTTTCCTTGGGATCTTGGCTTACCTTTTAGGCAGCCAATAAGATGTGAAATTTTATTGCAGAATATGAAATATTAAAGTACAGCAAAGGAAAATACCTTAAAATCAAGCTACAAATTTTCATTTAAATGCTTGCAAAAAGAGGATAATTTCAGCTAGATCTCTTAAAATATAACTTTATATGCAAAACAAAACTGAGATCTAAACTTAAGAAAGGATATTACTAACTAGATATATATGTAATTTTATTGAAGAGATAGATCTAAGCAATAATATTCCTTAATAGTAACCAGTTTGAAGAAAATTTAATATTTTTGAAGGAGGAAAAGGAGAAGAGAAGTGCTTGTTGCTGAAGTAGATCTGCAAAGGAAACTTGTTAGTGAAGCACCGAGGGGCACAATCTTCGTAATATCTGTCGAAAAACCATTGGAATCAAACCTGAACCATAGCTCTTCCAATCATGGCAAACCTGTAAGCTACACAACAAATCCTGCAAACAAAACCATTAAATCTGAAGATACATATGAGAAGTAGATGATACAACATGCAAATAATCTTATTTAGCATACATATATTAACTAATTCAAACATATGTAGAAAAATAGAATTAAGTAAGCTTACTTACAATGATCTATCCATATGATTCCAATAACCATTCAGGTAGACAACAGTTAAGTGCAAAAAATTGAAAAAATAGCAGTTTCACCTTAAATGCAGCATGATAATGATGATCCACACATGAAATGTACTCCACAATTGAGCCTCCAAAGCCTCTCTTTATTTCAACAAATGATGATCAATACACAATTACAATAGCAAGCCCTTCAATCCATCTCTAACTAGCTTGGAAGAGGGAGCTTCTACCTGGATATATACAAAAAAAAGGAGATCCATCACAAGGGGGGCACAAATCCCATGGAGACAGATCAAATCGGTTGATGGAGTGTCAATCAATGAAGATCTGAAGCTGAACTAAGCCTACTTGTCAAAAGGGGGCCTGATTGAGCTGACACATCAACCCATAAACTAACACATCAGTCCATAGAGCATCGAAGAGAGTCCACACATGTGGAGGAGAGAGAGAGGGCACAATTCCTCATAAAGACTACTGAAGATCAACTCTGGATCTGATTTGATCACCTCCTTCAGTCAAGGATTTGTTAGATCCAGTCAATCTACTTCAGATATGACTGATTTCAATCAAATTGGATAAGAATCCACTGATCTATGATTTTGGATTTGCTTTATTATTCATCAATTTATTAATTAAAATAATCAATAATTGATTTTTTGGGGCTTTCGGACCTCAGTGATGGAAATTCACTCAAAACTAGGAAAAATTGGGTCCATGGGTTTACATGGTGTTGTTAGCTTGAAAATGAGCACCTACATGAATGAAACTGATTATTTGGCCCACTTTTATTACAAAATCAATTTTTCCAATTAAACTATTAAAAGATAGCCTAAGTTTTGGAAAAATTAAATTTTAATAAAAAACACTGAAAAAACTAAAAAATTGAAAAATTGAAAAAACCTAGGGGGACTTAGACATGTTCATATGACTCGACCATGATGTATAGCATGTTTATAAATTGACACATAGACTCTAATAACCTCAATAGGCCTAAATGCAAAGACAACCACCCCAACTTTGGAGGTATGGAGTGAAAAACTCAGAAATTATCAGTCGTTTATTCAACAACCAATAATAACCGAGGGAAAAAACACCCTAGGCTGATCAGATTGACAAATAAAGTCTAAGAGACCGAGTCTTTTACAGACACTATCATGCTAGAAAATTTACTACAATTCCCCCATGGGGTATGAACATGTGATATAGTACAACAAGCACTTCCCAGAAGTACTTCCATAGGCCTTCTGAAGTCCGAACAAGTTATCCTTGTCCGATTCACCAGGCTCACTTGATAAAAACAACTAAGTACAACTTAGGTGGTAACAGCTCTTTCATTTTCATGTAAATTTTTCAACTTTTCATGGTCCAATTTGATTTCTAGGCCACCCTAAAGTATGCGCCACAGCAGACGCGAAAATCAAGGATTTTTCTACATATAGGGCTGGATATACACGGAAAAAGGCCTCAAAGTCGCGTACATACACGACTGTTTAGCAAACAGTCGTGTATGCGGTTGCGTTCAAGTTTTCTAAGACTTCTAATGACCCAAACTTGAATTAAATGTGCAGGATGGTTCTAGAATGGAGGGAAGGTGAGCACGAGGATGTAGAAGAAGTAGTGCGGGGTGATCTAATGGCACAAGAGACTCTTCATGCATGCGGGCTCTACAAGTTTTGGTGTCTTGGTGGCTTAAGGGCCAAAAAAAGATTGTTGTAGATGCTAGTAGACTACTTGGATCCTGACTTAGAGTCTTTCCAGATCGATGGAATGTCCCTCACCATAGAAGTGGAGGACATATAATTTATTACTGGATTGTCCTGACGGGGGGAAGTGGTGAACCTACATTCTCGTGGGTTCATAGGTGGTCTCACCATAGATGAGTACATAGCAGTGTATTGTTATCCAGACAAAGAGAAGTTTGGGAGTCAGATCCCAACTAACTCCATATAGGTGATAGGCCTAAGGCCATACTACTTACAATGGGAAGGATAGTAGGGCTATCCTCACTCCACTAGGCCTCACGGCCCTTGAAGTTCTATGCAGTGGAGCATATGAGACCCACAATTTACGATTGGAGCACTGCACTATTGGGCAACATGAAGCACCAGCTCAGCGAGTGCAAGATGGGTAGAGTACAAAACTTCGGTTTCAGTAGCATATTGAGCACATTTTTCTTTGAACGTGTTCTGGGATTGAGCCCTAGAGTTGACTTTCGTCTTCACGGGGTTCGAGATCCGGCCCAACGACATTGGGCAGATGTGATGCACAGACTGGGTGGAGGTAGGTTTTCCAACCCCTATCCAGCTGATTTCTTTCCATGGTGGCGGTAACAGATAGTTGCCATTGATGACTACCCCTATGCGGGGTTATATTTTCAGGGAGATCTCGACATGCCACTACTACCAGGATCGGCATATGGTGACATTGGTAACAAATCCCAACCCACTTTTTAAGTTTTGTGAATTATTTAATTTCTTTTGTGTTTTTTGATATATGGAATAAAAAAGACATGTTTATGCGTGACAACACATAGTGACATCCTATCATATGTATGCAGATGTAGGACCACGGCAGTCTGAAGGATTCCCTCGTCATAGATGGAGGGGAAGAGGAGATGACTTTACGGGTGTGGATGTAGAGTGCACGCTCCAAAGCATTCATACCAACTTTGTGCGGCTGACACACAGGGTACCCATGGCATAGGTCGAGGACCTACCTGAGGCCATGCAGCGTCAGGTGGTGGGTGTGCCACGAGCATGGGTGCAGTTGTTTTGATGGCTAGCTAGAGCCGTGGTGACATTCCATGATCAAAACCCCCCTCCTCCTCCCCAGGCTTAGATACCTGGGAGTGATACATTTTGTACTACCGTGTATTTATATTTTGGTGGCTTAGAATCCCCATTTTTGTATTATGACACTATGTATTATCACATTTTGGATGTTTTAATGAAAAACTTTTATGATGATTAGTTTATTTATTTACATGTGTAAAAATGTATGTTTGTTATGAGCTTATTGTCTATGAAAAAAATGCCAATCTAACACGTAGTTAGCATATGAGTCAACAACTTGCTTATAAATTCTTGGAACATGTATGTATGTTATGTTGTCAAATTACCATTCTAACAATCTCACACGTAAGAATCTTCGTAATAATGTTGGATCTCTAACATGATACAAGACATTAAGTTTTGATACTACTAACTCTGAATCAAGACCTACCTCAAGAGATAGAACACCATGTGAAATGGAATCCCATAGAAGCTCGATAACGGCACTATATTCAACAACATTTTTTGAAGAGGACCGTAAACATACACCTCCTGAAGACAATACCTGACCCATAGGAGTATAAATCACCGAAGCGGTAGAGGCTGAGTGTTGAGTGTAACGGCTTGGACCATCCACAAATCCTATATAGATGGAAGAATCCATTGATATCTGCCATAAGCAACAGAATCTAATCAACAAACCCAATCACCATAAGAAAAACCTAACTATGCAAAATATTGTACAATAATATACAATAGTCATCCTTGGCTGAAAATCATGCATAGTACTTTTTAAGATAGAGCCCATTTATAGGATCCGCCAAGGTCGTCCCCTGGTAATCTACTAGCTCATAAGCGCCCTTCTCTAACACACGTTTAACCACGTAAGGACCATGCCACATGGGGTTGAATTTTCCTGCCTCCAAGGGTTCTTTAGCTTGGTCCCACAAAAGGACCAAATCTCCTTCACTAAACTTCCTTGGACAGACAGATTTATCATATTGGACCTTAACGCGACGCTTATTCACTTCTAGAGCCACTAAATCATCTCGGCGCTGCTCATCAAGCTGCTCCAAATGGACCAAATGTTCCTAAAATGGGGAAGTGTCTGGTAAGAGGTATATGGCTAGCTTCAAAGAAGGGATTTCACACTCAACCGGAAATACAGACTCCACTCCATGTCCAAGTTGATATGGAGAAAAACCAGTGGTAGTCT
>LPNX011158695.1:0-32455 GCA_001517045.1 Pseudotsuga menziesii | reverse complement strand
GGGGTTGGGGCTCTTTTGACATCTTTGCCACAAGTGTTTCACTAAACTCTCCTTTCTTCAAACCAACTTCTTGCAGTTCATCTAGAAGAACTTGAATAGCGTTAATTCTTTGTTTTATGTAATTGCATTGGAGTGGATCATTATCAATTGATATGCAATTTCTTCCTTTCTGTAAGGAGCATGCTATTGTTGTACCTAATCACCAAAAACAAAATTAAAGTTAAGTGAAATAGCATAAAGAAGCATACTTTAAAACAATAAAATAATGAAGGATAAAACATACAATAAAACTTGATATATTATTTCATATGTAATATGAGAAAGTTTACCTGAACCCGAGAACAGATCTAAGACCCAATCTCCTTCTCTTTAAAATGTATCTATGAGATAATTAATCAATGCTTGTGGCTTTTGATAGATGTTTACAGTCACTCCTTTCAAATCCCTTTCTTCATATGTTAATTTTTTTACCACGGCATTATAACTCAATATCTGACTATGTTTTCCTCCTCTCTTTTCATTGATTAAAAGAGGTTCATAAGCATCTTCCTGTGTCCAAGTTGCAACATGTATGCTTTCAGCATCACTCAGGAATGGATCGCTGCCTGAGCTACGAACATTAGGTTTTTGCCTGTAACAAAAATATAAAACAATTAATTAACTTATCAATAAATATAATTGATTTATAAATTCAAAATTTTGATAATATAGTGCAAATATATTACCAATGAAGTTGCTTCCTTTTTTTTCCTTTACCCCTCAAGGCTGTCAACAAGCGCCCTAATTGTGTTTTTGAATGGAAAACAACAAATCTCCATAGTGCTAATGTTGTGACATCTACAAATCCCGAAACCACTTTACTGAATGATTGGTAAGTATAAGGCTCACAATCATAAGTAGTGTTTTGGATATTGTATCCATGAGGGATATCTGCAATCACTAGTGCGTACTCCTTTTTAGGAACAAGATTTGCAATGTCTGCACAGTCACCTAAAATGACTCTATATTGCACAGTGTCAAGCCCATTCCAAATATAATGACATTTTAATTACATTTAATTTAAAGAAATTAAAATCTTTATTCACATATTTTGATATATAAATATTTTTGAACTTGATGTTTTGGACTTATTCAAATTATGCAATTTTTCATGGATAATATATGTGATTCTAAGATTTTTTAAACATTTTCAAGAGTAAGTCAAAGAAAATAATACCAATGCTTATTAATTACCTTATCATTTAAAACTAGTAAGATGTTCATAATTCAACTCTCTATACAAAGGCGCAAGTACTAGCTACTAGTGTAACATAATATATAAATTTTTAGACAATTATATTACATGTTAAGCTTGTATGTTGTTGATGATGATTAAATATATTGGTACATTCTTACATTCTTACATTATGGAAGTGAACATTCAAATTTAAAATTATATTTATATATATTTGATTATTAAATTTTGGTAGACAAATTTTATAATTGGCTAGAAATTATGTATACATTTATATAGTATGTGTTTATACATTCTAAAAAATAATAAAAATTGATGTTGAGTTATTGAATGTGAAACATGTATGATATTTCTAGTATTTGTGATGTTATTAGGATTTGAACATCAAAATATGTAGACCTTAAATCCACCATAGAGTGAGGACTTGATATCATCACATCGTATTATATAATCTATTTTTTGTTTTCAACAAAAAAACTCAACATTCTTTATAAAATACGTTTGTAAAAAGGTACATGGCAATATTCTGAAACCCGGGAGAAGGCCGCCATAGACTGCCGTAGACAGAGTCCCAAAATGGAACCCAACAAAAACATCAAGTGGACAAGCTATTTATGGGAGTGACACCTACAGAAATTTTATCTATGTTTAAGTTGTTTATTCCCTTGTTTGCATTATTCCAATGAAATAAATTGTTTTCTAAGTGAGCATGTTTGGCATAAGTAGAGATGCATGGGATCGAGATGAATAGTAGGACATCATGATGATAATGTTGTTTGTGGCAACCAATTGTTTTGTATTACTAAAATGTTAAGACATAAAGAGATGGCATTTTTAAATGGATTTTGTATTGTATTGCTCTTGTCTCCGTCGCTTGGGCGCCAAAGGGCGGCCCTTGATGCCCAGCATCGAGGGCTACTATGCCCCTGCTCGTGGTTACCCAACAAAAGTAGATGTTTAAGCACAATGTGACTAAACCACAAGTGAACAGTAAATTCTGGACTCTCCGGTGGCCCATCATCAGCTCGCCCGGGCAAAGCGTTTCAAATTCTGTGGGTGGTGTAGCTACTGAAATCAATGCGTCGGGGTCTGGCTGCTACGTTTAGGTCTGGTGGACTGCCTATCTCTGTGGATGTTGCCTCATATTGGGACATGATATGTGGAGTTTATTGGGATGATATCTAAGATCAAGTAGAAAGAGAGTTAATTGGTCTGTCTCGCCTATTCATGGAGATGTATCCTGTGGCAGTTGGGGTCTTTGGTTTCTAAACCATCTTGAGCTTTGACACTCAAGCTACTCCATGTGACATGGATGTTACTTTTGAATGGGCTCATCGACGTCCTGCTGCAGACAAGTCATCTGGTCGATTACTTAACCGTCGTCTCGTAATGCTTTCAATTCTTTCGGACCGGAAAAGCGTCCCTCGTTTTTTTCCAGGTCATATCGTTCGTCTTGCTTCTTGAACTTAACTACTCATACCGGCCAGCAGCATAAGATAAGATCAGAAGATTAATAAAGTTGTGTTGAACTACTAGTTGGACTTAAGGAATGGGACTTAATAAGTCTGCATATAGATATATACAAAAATAAGAGTAGTTTTATATTATTTAACTATCTCTTTTTTTACAAGAATGGAGACTACACAATAAGCTTATTTGCTTACGCTCAGGGAGGGGACTAGCTTCACTTACGCTCAGCTTTAGTGTCCTTTAATGTTATTAATTAAAATAAAGTATAATACTAATTCATATGGGGTTATATTGTCTGTCTTCAGATTGAAAAAATGGGGAACTTCTCTTATTCAAGGTCATCTATTTGTCAAGAGAGGGTGAGGTATATGTTTTTGGCAAGTTATCGAGTGCATGCATTTGACTACATCAACTGAGAGCTGGCCGGCGATCGAAACCAAATCCAAATTAGCTGGTAGGTTAATTGGTGGAAATGACTGATATGAAATGTCCTGTTGAGTAAGTTGACACGTCTGTTGATTGAAATTAAAGACTCACTCTTGGTGAGTTCATTGCTTGGATATCGATTCAGGGAGCCAATTTCGACTAGTGTGGTCATTACTGGGAGGTCATTGCTTGAAGATCAAGGGGTCATTGCCAATAATCTGATAGCCTATGGGCACAGCTGATAGCCCAGCTACCATAGCAGATCTGGAAATTAATTTGAAATTGCAGTCTTGGCAATGTTTAAGAAATGTGGGTCGATACATAGAGATCTATATTACACATAGGACACCTGATCACACTTCTGGATGAGATTTATAATGTGAATAAATAAGAATATATGATGACGATATTTGACAGAAGTTTTAATTTGGGAATAGACACTACGTGGCTCGACAATCTACAGCTCAAATGCTGTGTTTTCATGACTTGAATTCAACACCAGGATGAATGAAATCTACTGCTCGAATGCTACGTCTTCATGATTTGATTTCAACGTCAGAATGAATGAGATCTAAATCTCTAATGCCGTGTCTTCGCGATTTGAAATTAAATGCCAGAATGAATGAGATCTACAGCCCAATGCATTTCAAAAATATTCAATACTCAAACCCTAAACTTCACCGATTGAAAGGTTGAGTAAGACATTGCAACTATAGGTTAAGTTACCAAGATTTCGAATGGATTTGAAACGTTTTAATATAGAAAACAGATATCGCCCAACAGAAGAGGCAGTTAGATGCTTTTAACTAGTATGATTTTTGTAATTGAAACTCTAGAGGATTTTTTGAATATTTATATGAACCATTTGTTCTTGTATGGTCTAATATATTATCTCATTATGAATCACATCATAATTTCTTTGTTTCTATATGGTTATAATGGTGAAATTATTAGAGAAATTTGTTTTTCTTTAATATGCAATTTTCCAGAAAGTTGTAATTTATCTCTTCAAGAAATTTTCTTTTTTTCCAATTTAATGTTGATTTTAAAGTTTTGTTAAACAACAATATGGGATGTTTAGTCCATGGCTCTATTTTTAACCCTAAAAAAAAAAACGTGTATACTGGTATCAACACTTTTCTATTTGGGGGGTGTTTTTGGTGTTTTTTTTGCAAAAATCATCGTTTTTATGGGTAGATTTCTCGTTCATAGTATATAGTTCTCGTTTCATAGTATAAGTGGTTTTAACCACGGTCCTATAAGCCTACAAAGCAAGATATAACATGATATGCCAATTGGTCTTGCTTTGTGCAATGGTTCATTGGAGAATGGACTTGAGTGATTTGTTCACTGCTTCAACTTGTCCATTCGCTTGAGGGTAATAAGAAGAAGAATTCTCCTTATTGTACCCTAACTTCGAGGCCAATTCTTCCATCATCCGATTATGAAAGTTCCTGCCATGGTCAGTGACAAACTCTTTCGAAATACCGAACCGAGTAATAATCTAGTTGAATACAAAGTGTGCGGCTATATCACCATCGAAATTAACTGTAGGCATAGCCTCAGGCCATTTCATGAAGTAGTCAACAACCATGATAATATGATGATTCTCCCAAGCTAAAGATGGGTTGCAATCCATGAAATCAATCCCCCACTTAGTGAAGGGACCGACGGTGATAATTGGGTGTAACGGGGCAGGACACAAGCACATATTACGTGTGAACACCTGGAAAGGGTGGAACTTCTTGACTGCATTGACACAATATTTAAATATCAACGGCAAAAAATAACCCGCTCTCAAGATTTTTTGGGCTGTAGAAAGCCTAGATAAATGACCACCACACTCCCCTCCGTGGCAATAATTCAACACAAGATCAGCCTCTTCATGGGTTAAACAACGACGTAAAATGGAATCTACCCCATGGAGGTACAATGTGTTATCCACTATGAGGTAATTCTTGGATACGTGATGTAATCGTCGTCGTTCATCCCGTGAAAGGTGAGTAGGGACCTTCAACGTTTGTAAATATATAATAATATCCCCATACCATGGATCCAAAGTTGAGATCAGGAAAATGTGATCATCGACAAACGTATCTTCACAAACTTCCTTCTCTTCCTTGCTTGGGAAATTAGATATAAGCTCCGCAAAAATCAACAATTTCTTCAATTTTTCTGAAACAAACTCGAGATTGAATTCTTGCAAGGTGACAATCCACTTATTATAATTTCCCCCTATCATCCTTCTAGTGAGGACGAACTGGAATGGATTGACATGGGAAACCACCAAGGTTTGGCGAAGGAGAATATAGTGTCTCAATCTTTGAACCACATGAACGGTAGCTAAGGAAAGCTTCTCCAAATGGGAATAACGGATCTCTGCATCTATAAGATTTCAGCTCAAATAATATATGACATGCTCTTGAAGCTCCTCATCATCTGGAACCAAAACCATACCAATCGTCTCCATAGACGCGACCACATAAAGAAAGAAATCATGGCTATAGTCGGGTGGAACAATCACCGGGGCTAATGCTAAGGCTCGTTTAAGCGCATCAAAGGACTCCTGGGCTCGCTCATCCCGGTAAAAGGTAGTGTCCTTCTTCAAAAGACACATAAAGCCTCTAGTAAAATTGGAAAAGTTCACGATGAATATCCGTAAGAAGTTTGCCATGCCTTGCAAACATTGAAGATGCCTAATGTTTCTTAGGGGAGACAATTGAAGTATTGCCTCAACCTTCAAAGGGTCGACTCTTATACCCTCTTTGGAGACAATTATCTGTAATAAGAGACCAGAATTCATGCAAAAGATGCACTTGTGAGGATTTAACTTGGCAAAACAATGGCGGCACCTTTAGAACACTAATCTCAAATGGTACAACGAGCAGCAAGGTCATCCAAAAAGACTTCAATAATCGATTTGAGATCATGGAAGATCAAGGTCATAGCCCACTGAAAAGTGGCTCCGGTGTTTTTAAGGCCGAAAGGCATATTTTGATATCAAAGGTACCCCAAGGACAAATAAAGATAGTCTTATGTTGGTCCTTAGGTTTGATCTGTATCTGATTGTATCTGGAAAAGCCATCCATAAAGGAAAATACCTCGCTTCCCGCACACTCATCCAAAATTTGATCAATAAATTGTGTGGGAAATTATCCTTAGGATAGGCATGATTCAAGTCACGAAAATCAATGCATATATGGATCGTTCCCTACTTATTATCAACTGGAGTGGGGTTTGAAACCCACTCCATTAAGGGAATGTGATAGATAAAACTGACATTCAACAGGTTTTCTATCTCAGCCTTAATCGTGGGTGCTTTCCTAGGATTCACTGCACGCAAGCATTGTCGAACAGGTTTAGCATTGGGATAAGTTTTAATTTCATGCTCAATAATGCGAGGGTCAATACCTGGCAATTCCTTGTATGACCAAGCAAATACATCACGGAATTCTTTGAACATCTCGGTATACACTTGAATCAAATCATGGGAGCATTCTGCCCCAATATAGACATTCTCAATCTTGCCAGGATCATGAGAGATATTGATAGGAATGGTAGAAGATATATTTTCCATGTTTCCATCAGCCATTGGACCAGGAGAGCTCAATGGAACCACAGGAATACTAATTCTCTCACTAAGAACCTCCCTAAAGTCCTCATGCTCCAAACGGTCAAGCTCGGGAAGGAAGTAATATCTATGATGCAACTCTTCCCAAGGTGGCTCAACCCAAGACATAGCCTCAATAATAGCTTCATCTGAAGGAAAAACACTATCAAGGCAGTCATGTGCGTGAGAATACTGAACTTCCCATGCAGGAAGCACATATGGGTCCTCCTCCTTCATCTGCGAAGAGGAAGGACTAGGCTCTACAACACATCCAAGATTAGCTTGATATGTTATCATAGTTGCAGGCAACGGCACATCCATTCCGATGGGCTCACTCGAAGGACTCGATGTAGGAAGAATCAAGGGATCTTCCATATGAGTGGTGCGAAAAGACACCGAACGTAATGACGATGAAGCCTCATCAGAAGTAGACCCGATCATAAGAACAGGTGCAGGACAACTAAATGATCCCATAAGGGATGGGTACATGCCCACACCCACACTCCCAATTGCCAGCTGAGAGTGCATGAAAATCGGGACAGAATCTCCCAAAGATGCGGTAACACATGGATTCTTGAATGACATTTGTTCAATCGTAAATATCTTCCCATTAAATGGAAAACATACAACTCGAAATAGAGAAGAAGCTACAACTTGCATACTGTACATCCAATTCCTACCCAGTAGCAGATTGTAGTCAAGGGGCGCATTAACCACCTTGACCTCGATTGCGACGGTCTTCCCTCCCAAACGGACCTTAAGAGAAGGAAGAATGCCATGCGGCTGAAATGATCTACCATCAAATGCAGTCAACATGGTAGCAGATTTAGACAACTCAAGGGAACCCAAACCCTTCCAACACGCCAAAGACATCACGCAAGTAGCAGTGCCTTCGTCAATCACAGTGCATTTGAAAGTCTTGTTAAGACATTCTACATGAATCAAGAGAGACACATAGTAAGGAAAGTGAGGCTGTAGTCCCCCAGTTTCAAATTTGATGACAGAGGAAGAATTATCATCGTTAACACCAAGAGCAGAAAACAAAGCTTTCCTTTGTGAAGGACAACTCCGAATTACTTCGAGTGTAGACATCGCACAAGGAGTGTGGCCCAAATCCTCTACAACAGAATAGTTCTGGGTGGCTCGGGCATTAGGATTGTGCCCCGAACACTTAAGGACTCCCTTATGAATGAGAGGAGCAACTTCAGATTTTTCAATACGCAAAGGACTCTCAGGTGGAGCAGGTTTCTTTCCAAGGTCTAGTTGCGACGAACCATAGTCCTTTCAATGAGTCACAACCTTAGCAACACGCACCATGTTGATGCAAACATGAATACTACAATCTTCCAACAGATCTTGATCCCCACCATACTGATCATGGGTCCTCGAGTTCATATTTTTATTATGAGGCAAAGGGTTAGTCAACACAGCTGGGCCCTGTGCTATGAACGTCAAGGCTTCTTCTATCCGAGTGCACAAGTGAGTGAGGTGGTCCTCCTTACACAACTTGCAAGGAAACTTAACCTTATGTTTAGGCTACTTATCCCCCCTAGCATTTCAGGTGTTCTTGTCATTAGAATTGGAATTTTCATTCTTATTCCCACCCTTATGATTGTTTTTACCCTTCTTCTTATTCCTTCCGGGTTGTTAGTTACCCTTCTGGTCCGACGATTGTACCAAAAGCACACTTTCCGTTTGGGTGGGTTGAGACGAAGCCATGGCTTGTCCCGAGGTAGATTGGTTGATAGATAATTGAATCACCTATTTCATAACCAAATCTGTAGGTTTAGCACTCATACAACCAACAATGCCATCGGCATGTGGTTCAAGTTTGACCTTAGGGTCAAAACTAGAATGCAGAGCATTAGGAATGATCTCATATAACAAACCGGATTGAGCATAAATCAATTCCAATTCTTGTGCCCTAAAAATGGTTTGTTCCTCATTCTGAACTCCGGATGTGGAAACATCCTTCCATATATAAGGTAGTAACAACTTAAGGAACCACTAGAGGAGAAAATTCGGTGGTATGAAGGATTTAATCAATCTCTTTTGTCCACGCCACTCTTGGATATGGTCCGAGATATGCGTGGCTTTGTCTTGCTGAAATGTCGACAAGAGTTTCGTACCAATGTCATAACGCACTGGTAGCTGAAATTGGTTGAGAAAATTCATATCTAGGTCATCGAACAAAGTGAATTCCCCCCTAGGTAGCTCTATGTACCATTTCACGGCAGGCATGGTGAGGGTGTGTTGAAATAGCCTTAAACAGATCGAATATTCATGTAAGGAGTTAGAAGAGCACCGTAGGTGAAATGTAGTAACATGTTCACTCGGATATTCTCCTGGTTTTCCCTCGAACTTGGGAATGTCTGAGGAAATCTTCGTAGGGACAACCAGCCAAGCCGGGTCATAAGATACCAGATTGTTCATTAGTATCAACAAGTCAGGTATATTTAACATTGCAAGGAAAGGGAGTCTAGGTTGAGCAGGTCTATGAGGTGCTCCCTGATAATTTTGGTTCACATATGACTGATTACCGTAACCACCATGGCCATGGCCATAGTATCCTCTTCCCATTTGACCCATGTAGGGTGGCATGGAAGCACCATAATGTGGTGTACCTTGACTATGTGGGGGTGCAAAGCAATAATTCAGAGAGTAAGCGGGTTGTTTATACCCGTACCCATTAGTTGAATAACTCTGTGCATACTGCGGTCCATAAGAAGTCCCATGAGATGTCCCATGTGAAACTCCATAGGTAGGAATAGACGTTCCGGAAGTAAGAATATGACCTCCAGAAGTAGGAATACGACCTCCTGATACAACAGGAGGTTCTTGACTCTGAGACACAACTACGTGAGTAGCGGTAGTACGCACATGGCTCGTAGCAACATTCCAGCCCGAAGGACCACGTGAATGATGGGAAGGAATAGCATTCGAAGAACTAGGAATAGAGGATGAAGGGACATGTGAAATCACGTAAGTGGTATTCCCTACAGTCACTTGTCTTGGCTCTGGTATCCGAATAGGACTACTAGCACTAGGTCTAGGACAAACATGAGATGTATCCTCCACCGCGGGGATGGAGGGTGCAATGTGGCTCATGCTCCCAAATCTCTCCACATGGAAAGGAATGGGAATGACCCCAGGCATAGTGATAGGATCAAATTTCGACTCGGCATGGAACGCCTGATCATGTGCAGGGATGCTAGACATGCCATAACTAACATAACTAGTGCTCGTAGGTTCATGATGAGTCTCGTCGCCTGACATCCAATACTGATGACTTGTGGATGAGGGATCATACCCAGAGTGTGTAGGTATATCACATGAAGGATCATACCTATAGTGTGTAGGTATATCAGGTGAAGGATCATATGTAGCAATAGGATATTCTTCTCCAACCTCTTGAGGTGGAGAAGAAAACTCAAGAATTTCATCTTCATGATCTCCCATCGTGTGTGAATCAATGTGAGAAGTAGTCCACCTGGACTGTCTATTTCTCTATCCCAAAGGAGGCAGATATGTAGAAGGTGGAAGTCCTACTAAATGAAAAGAACGGCGGGGTGCCTCACCCAAATCCACAATGAATCAAAAAATGAAAAAGACTCTCTAATTATGCAAACCCTAAGCAAGCTAGCATGCACAGAGCATACACCAATATAATTTAAAGCCAATCACAAGCAAACAAGGGTAGGATATGTGAGCTCCCGAATGAAGCAAGTATGTCTTTCCTAGGAGAGGCTTGAGACTCCCATACAAAACAAGCAGAGGTTCGTAACCAATTATTGTGGCCCTCAGCTTCAATGCATATAGAGACTGTGCTGTCGGACCCCAACCTGTCCAGGACACCTACAGAATAACCCTTGCAAAGTACCCCCTCGATAACCTAGGTAAGGCAACTAAAGTCACCTCAATATAATCAATTCTTAGGTGGATAGTCGCAGGTGGAATTGAGCATATGGGAAAGGTATCAAAGCCCAAAACTCTTGAAAGAGCCCCCAGATACGAATACAATCCTAGAAATATCTTCGGTGCTACTCAGTTATGACTAGGGGTCATTCCAATCAATAACGGCTCACACTGCCTCGTGCTTAACGCCCTTGTAAGAGGAGGATCCTGAGAAACACTAATTATACCAAGGAATTTCACACTCTCACTTGGACAGACACATACATGTTGTTGTTTAGCGGTATTGGAGAATTTACTCACAATGAACTATTGCAAGACCCTAAAACTTAATCTTGTTGGTGTACCCTCTCAAAGAAAATAATGTAATCCATTTTAATTAAGAGTTGATTTTATTTGGCTTTATTACTCAAAAAAAATGTAGATGACCGTGCAACCAATGGTGTTATGATGCAACTTGAAGTAAAAATAGGGAATGCTACTACGTGAAATGTAAAATTTTCTTCAAATGACAAATGCAGTCATTCCTATATGAAATCCTAACTAATACTTCTCTAAGCAAACCTAGTGCAAGTACCATGCAAAGTGCAAAGTGCAATGCATAATGATGCAAAGAAGCAAATATTTTTGGATATTTTGAATAAAAATGAGATAGTAAAGCAAAAGAATGATTCTACCACCCCCAAACTCTGCAAGCACAATCAAACAACACTCATGCAAAGTACTAAGGTAAAATAAATCTAATGCAGTAATCCCTAAACAAAAAATCGAAAATGCAATGACAAGATCATTCTTAAAAAAAAATTATGCTAAAAAAGGTGTCTCTGGTCAGATACAGAGGTGTATACAGACTCTAGAAGTATCAAAGGAGACTCAACAATCATTAAAATTCACCCAACAATAATCAATCTTCCTCTAAAAGGAAAAACTCAGGGCATACGCGACTGTTCTCAGTAAATGCGTGTATGTACGTGGATATAGCAGTCAAAGCCACGTGTATACACGACCGTGAGTTAAAAAATTGCGTATAGGAAGAAAAATGTATAAAAAGAAAGGAAAACAGATAAACTGAGACAAAATTCACACCAATCAGACACTACCAAGAAAACATGCCCCCTAGCCCGACTTAGAAATAGAGAAATAAGAGCAATTCAAGAACATTGAATGCCGATAAAAACCCCCAAAGGAAAATTAATAGGAACTCCCCAGCGGAGTCACCAAATCTGTTAAAGAGAGAAATTCATATCGCTTGGGGTACCACAATAGACAGCTTGACTGCAAAAATCAATCATTTCCTATATGCAAGAGAAACCAAATATCTAACACTAAAGGGTCTCGATTTGTACCTTATTCCGAACGATTGATATATATCCCTGTTGAGCTTTCCAACTCCAACTTGAATTGGTAAATTGCTTCCTCAACATTCAATAAACAAGACAAGCATGTTATATATAATTGTGTTAGACCTACTCTAGCATATATAATCAATAACATATAAGCATTTGAAATCTTCCATGGATCAAATATTCATTCAAATACAAATTATTGGATAGGAAAATATATTTCTATTAATATAAAACAGAGATTACAATAGAGACAACCTCTGTCGGCACGTCTGCGAATCAAAGAAACTGAGTCCCCCACTTGGGTCTCCACCACTTCAATCCTCCATCTCTTGATAGCAAGCTCACAAGCAAAGGGCAAGCTTGGGAAGAAGAAAAAAGTGCTCCAAGGGACAAAGAGATGCAGACTCAAGTATAAGCTCCGGCAACAATGGACTATAGTTCTCTTGCTCTCAATTCGTCATGCCTTCAATGTATCAAAAGGGTTCCTTATATAGCTCTTCAATGGGGCAATGAAAGGTCGAATTCGAGCAATATCAAGGCATATGGAAGGCCAGGAGACAAGTGAGTCGGATCTACATCAAGGAAAACTCCAAAATAATTTGGCCTTTTGCACACATCCCGATGTACGCGGTTTTAGGGGTCAAACCTACGTATATACGTGAGAAAGGGTTTACAAGTTGCGTATGGTAATTTTTGCATGTTTTTAGGGATGATCTTGGAAACATCAAAGGAACAAAAATGGTCCATGGGGTCTAAGGAGTCTACAGAGGGATAGAGAAGGCCATAAAAATGTGATTCACCATGTGTGGTAAAATCAACTATAACACAAAGAAAAGACTTCACGTATATCTCCTCTATCATTTCAAGGAGATAGTTATGCAAAGAATATTCCAAGGAGAAGATCATGGAGATTTGGTTGAGAGACATGGGGAGAATTTGTGAAAGATATGTGGAGGATTTGAAGGGATCATATCTTGTAATAATAGGACTCAATATTAAAAAATTAAAAAATTCGTGCAGCTTTTATTTGAGATATGCTTTCTCCTGAAGATGGACTCAACTATGCAGTCCAAAACACGTCGAGAACTAAAACTCTACACAGGTATCCAATCCCCCTTGAAGATAATAGGAAAGTAGTTCAGTGAATAGTGGATCTCTCATTAGGAGATGGTTATCTTCTTCTCAAAGAAGTTCATGTATAAAAGAGAGTGCTCTCTCTTCATTTGTTATGGGATATTATCTTAGAATATTTTAGATCTTAGATTATCTTAGAGAATAATAGATTGTAGAAGTTAGTCTTGACTTTGTAATATGGAGAAGGGAATTCTTAGCTTTTGATCATAATATTGGTTTGATGCTTTCATGATTTATGATTGATTCTTGTGATGTAATTTAAGATTGCTTTATGGTTAATGTAAGCTCACATGTGTTGTCTTGTTGCTCTTCATATGTTGTGTTTCTTTTATGCAATTTACTTTCACCCATGTGTTTCATCTTTTAGCATTAGATTAGTAGTTGTGTGTTTCAGCTTAAGGGGGCTTAGATTAGATTAGTCTTAGTTTCACGGGGGGTTATATTAGCTTAATTTCACTTCAGTCCTACATATACTTTGCATGTGATCGTAAGCCTACGAACCTCGGATTGAAAAATTAAATGGCTAGGAAAATACTACAACGAAATTAAAACGACATTAATTCGGCCCAACATTTTGGCACGTTTTCCAGGGAAGCACAATGGATTGAAGTTTAGTTTGATTTTTCTACAAACATAAATTAGAGTGTGAATTTTAATTTCTATAATGAGTGAATTTCAATTCTCTACAATGAGTGTTTCAATTCTGCAAGTGTGAATTTCAATTTCATCAAGTGTGTTTGATTTTCGCAACTGTGAAGAGTAATTGTTTCCTGTATAGAGTGTTTTTTTAATTTGTTTCAGCAAGAGTGTTTATTTAAATTTTTCATTTAGATTTGGGTGCTGTAAGAATCCCTTTTTCAAAATGATTTTACAATGATTTTAAGCTTGGAACAACTCACTCAGATCCTTGCAAAAGTAGGGATCTCCTCTTCTCTCGAAAAGGAGATCCTGACAGCAGCAGAGAGATTAATCACTCCTCCAGAAACAGATAAAGAATCTTCCACATTTGAGGAAAAAAAATCATGTGAACAGGAGATTGAGGAGGACCATTAGGAGTTGCAGCATGATCTGAGGAGTGAAAACTATGCCTACGAAAGCCCTATCGAACGATGGTTTCAAGCGAGTACGAGGTTAGAACAATTTAGTTTTTCTTTTTTTCTAGTTAACTCACAGTTACAACAATTAATTCCACTCATTTTGGTTTATAGGCTCATCTTCTATTTGCAAAATTAACATTGAACATATTCTTATTGCTGTTATGTGAATGGCTACACTGGATATTTAACTACACATAATAGTTTTCTAGTTCCCAATTAGCATAGAGTAGGTAGGATTTTATTTTCAGTTTTTACTTTCACTTAGAATAAGTATGCTCTCCTCCACACTTTGTATGATCATAAGGATAAGAAAGTAGGATGTTTTCTAAAATTATCAGGAATGAATAATTAATGTTTTGCAACATGCTTAATTGATTTGATCTTTATTTTGCAATTCATTATCTCCATTTGCTAAAAAAAATTCCAATTTGCAAAATAAAACTAGTCTACAATTTCATTTTTAAGATGAACAAATGCTGAAATTATAATGCTGAAAAGCAGCTGCAACTCCAAGCTGAAACAACACAAATCTATTACATTTTTTTACATTTTGGCTTGTTAAAATTCGCTAAAACACAGTCGGGACAGTCCTATTTTTAGGGACCATAAGGGATTATTTTTAAAACATGTTTCTATCCAAATTATCCCTTTAATTATAGTTTCCAAACCAATTCGAATTCTTCAATTTGGTTCTAAAATGAAAAAGATATGGTCAAAATACTGACTTGGGGTGGAGTAGGCAACGCAAGAACATAGTTGGGACAATCACGTTTTGGGAGACCTAATGGATGAATTCTGAAAACATGTTTCTAATGAATACTCTACTATCAATATAGTTTACAAC
Source organism: Pseudotsuga menziesii (assembly GCA_001517045.1). Lineage (NCBI taxonomy): Eukaryota > Viridiplantae > Streptophyta > Pinopsida > Pinales > Pinaceae > Pseudotsuga > Pseudotsuga menziesii. Next base: position 17,382 of record LPNX011158695.1, on the reverse strand, counting down.
ACAATTTGAATCATTCAATTTAGATATCGTATGAAGGAGATATGTCCAAAATACTAACTACCTGTCATAAATTTGCACTCTAAAAACTATGCTTTCTCAGTTGTTCATTGGCATATTTGACCCATAAATTATTCTTGTATTCAAAACTTGTTTCTATTGGAGCTACCTATATGAATCTATTTTCATCTCCAATTTAAAGCACATCAATCCATATTTTAACGAAAAAGTTGTACTCAAAATAGTGACGATTGGTCTAGGCTGAAACTCACAAACAACATTAGGATGCAGGCTGTTATTCAGATTATATAACATACCATGCCATATAAATTTTTCTACTGAAAGTACCCCTAGGAATCTACTTTATTTTGGCTTTGGAATCATTCAAATCGGGCGTGAAACAAAGAAGTTATTACCAAAACATTGTCAAGTAGTCTACGTCGGCCCAACATGCATCCCAGATAAGAACAGCTTGACTCGTGTCTCTATTTATGGGCATATGGAAATGAATTTTGAAAATCCAAGACATGGGTTTTGTGCACAACATCCTCCTTCACCTTAATTTTGAGGAAATCACCCAAAAAAGCCTCGATTTGTGATATATAGTTGGTTGTTTGGGAGGATATTTTCCAGATTTACTGTTGCAGTCGGTTCCAAGTAGCTGAAACAGTAAACTCCATTGCTGTGACAATAAAGGCTGAACATAGTTTTGAGAAGGCTAAACAAAGGATGAGCAAAGGAAAAAAAAATCTCAAAAAAAGGGTTGAACAAAGAAAACGCTGAACAAAGCTCAGAAAAAGGGTTGATTTTTCTTTGGCAAAACTGTTTATAACACACAGAACAAGCTTACATCTAAAAAATGAAATTCAATGATGAATGTCTCTCTGTGTGAATATGTGTTGGATCTATGCATTTAGTTTTCATAGTCATGTGTGCATTAAATAATGATTGAAAACATTCATTGCGATTTTGCAATTGGCTAACTCTTTTTGTGCATAGGATGGTAAAAGGCAATGCGGTTCGTCTTTGTTCACTACCAACGATTTTATTTCCCATCAACTTAAACAAAAAATATGGAGATTTCATGCATTTTTAATATTTTTCCATTTTACATGAAAACAAGCATAGATTTGATTTTGATTGTCTTTTCTCTTCCAAGCGTCTTTAAAAAAAACATTGGAAAAATTGGATTCAGGGCACGAGACCGACATTGGAGCTTCCTGTTGCCAGTATATTGAAATCCTTGTGCCTAATGATGCATATTTTGTTTTTAGGATTGATTTTTTGTTACATGTTTACAATTTTTTTTTTTGGATGTTCGAAATTTTAGAAATGGGAAAGAGAAACAAAGATGATTAAGCATCACCAGAACCCCCTAACTATCATCGATTTGCGGTAATCATAATATTATAGTCTGAAACGTTGCCGCAGCCAACAACAATGCATAGACAAAACCAACTCAACCTTCAGGCACTTCTTTCGACTCAGAAAAATAAGTGTTGCAGCGTAGGAATTTACAGTAAAGGTCTAAGAAATACATCCACTATTAGCTCTAGAGGTTCAAGACAATCATCTATTATGGAGTGGAGCAGTCATTCACCAACAACAGGAGAAGATCGATACTTATGTGGAAGGTATGCTTACATTTTATATTAACGTTGATTTATGATCTAACGAGAGTTGCATGCACTATCACAGTTGGCTGTTGCAGGCGCTGTCGCAGCCAATTGTTGCAGCTGGTTGTTGCAGCCACTGTTGCAGTAGCTATTGTAGCCACTATCACAGCTAGTTGTTGCATGGGGTTGTCGCATCTAGGTGGTGTTGCAGCTGGCTGTTACAGCTATTAATTTTTTTTAATTTTGATTGTTTTGTTCAATGTCGAGACATGAATGCCCATGAACGCATATACGGATAAATTTAATTTTTAGTATTTTTGTCATTTTTCTTTATTTTTGCATTTATTTTATTTTGGTGTGTTGTAAAAATAAAACAAAAACAAGAAAAATATATAAAATAAAATGTAAAAATTATTTCTTTTGTTTTACATTTTGCAAAAGAAAAATAAAGATAATATATATACATTTGCAAATGGGCTTTCTTACATTTCCGAAAACAATACAAATGCATGAATTTTACGCTCTAGGATAAATTGTTTTCTTCGGGTCACTTTGACAGCACACAAAGACTAAAAAAACACACTTTATTTTTGAAATTCAGTTCACTCACCTTCGTACTAATTCCTGCATTTTACAATAATCTCACAAGTTTGATTGCAGGTTTAGTACTATCATTTTTCAGGTTCGAAGATCGTCAGTTTTGATGTTGAAGTGATTTGTCATGAATCACAAAATTTTTAAAAGCACTGCACTATTTACTTCTTATGTACTTCTTTCTACATGATATGTTTTGTTTTACGAACTTCTCATAATTTTTATGATAGGTTGCATGAGGACATGCAACCAGATCAGTTGGGGAGGGAGAACTATATTCAATACATATTCACTAATAAGTTTTCATGCAGGATTTTGTACTAAAGTTTTTTTCAAGTTTTAGAGACAGTCGCATTTTGCTGTTGAAGTGATTTTTCAAAGAAATACAAAAATTTTGAGAAACATGCTTTGATAAACAGCCTGAAGGAGCTGTTACTCATGATTTTGATGATAAACATTATAACGTTGGTTGTTACATAGAAACCATCCATAAACTCATTTGTGCCATGATTGTTTAGCCATATTTCTCCTTCAGAGCACCTTCACCATCCATGTTTTTAAGCCCACTTTCCATCGCTTTATTTGTCATGACTTCACACATTCCTATCTTTCTGAATTGCATACATCCCTTTATACTTTTCAGTTCATTTTGCCCTTTTTTTCCTTTCTAGTTTTCCTGCTGAATAAAACCAGCTCTCTTTCCATGACTACATAGCCTTTCTATATCCATTGCTTGACTGTGAGATCTTTTCACTTATAGTCCTACCAATCTTTTTATACCAACTCGTGTTGACTGATGTGGGATTCCTTAAGGCCCACCTTTCAATAAGTCTTGCCCCATTAACCTCAACACCTCATCTGGGATATAGACTAGAGTTCATTTTGAGTACCTGGAGGTTTGCATGCCTTAACGACAAGTTCTCTCACTAACAATCATGGGAATTCATCAATGTCCTTTAATCATCAAATATTGTAAGTGGCTCGACATCAGCACATCTATTTGCACTTCATAAGATGTACTTGGGTACCTTGGCACTCATTGACATCACTGGTGAGTTGCCTTGCATTTGTTAACAACATTCATCAATGGCCGGTAATCCAATGATTTCTCTTCATCCTCGACCTCAACACATTTATTTGCATGACTAGAATTGTACCATTAGGTTTTGTAGAAGGTGAAGACTATACATTCTTTCTCATGACTCCATCAGCAGTTGTAGAAACGTGACTTCAGATCTATGAGTATACCACAGTTTCACTTTCTACCTTCCACATTTTCCATTATTCATCAGCAATAGTTCTGATTCCTCCACTTCACATTATAGCATTTCCGGCCGTTACTATTGCAGCATCATTTACAATTACATTTTTATCCTGCAGCCGTGACATATTTTTCATTATTTATCAGTAGCAGTTTAGATTCCTCCACTTTGTTAGGATATTTAGACACTTAGGGAGTTTGTTAAGATTCCTCCTCTTTGCTGTGCACCTTGCGCGATCGTGGCAAATAAAAAACAGCAAGGGAAATTTTTTTTTCTTGTCTTCTTAGTTACATATGCTATTTTCCGTGCACCTTGTACGATCACAGAAAATCAGAAACAACAAGAAAACTTGAAAACGTAGAATTTCCGGGTAAGCTAACCAAGATCTAACTCCATTGTGGAATTTTTGTTTTGTTTTTGTTTTTCATTTTTTTTTTGTGATTTGCAGAAAAAAAAGGCAAGCACGGAGAACGAGAGAGAAGAGTAGTTAAAAAAAAACCCCTTTCTCTTTCCATTCTTTTATGTACCTTTTAAACTTAGCTCACTTGGTCGAAAGTTGCTTTATTTCTTAATAGTTTTTGAGTTCAAGTCTTATTAAGCTGCTTTTTAGTGCATTCAATTTCTATTTTCAAGTTACTTTATTGTAAAAATGCATCTCACGTAAATAAAATAAAATAAAAAGTTAGTCACTTAAGTCTTTTAATTTATTGCCGCACCCTTTAAAAGTAACATTATTATAAAAGTGAACCTCACTTATTCTACAAAAGTGATTCACTTCTAAGCAACTTTATTGTAAAGTGATTGTCAAAGGTTGATCTTGGGAAGAGGGGGGTTCTCTTTTTTAGTTGGTCAATTTAATATTTTCCACGTCACTATTGGGGACATCTTCAACATTTTATTTGATCAAGCATAACTTCATCATCCAGAATCAGTTTTCAGTGCCGTTTTTTTTTTAAAACCGCATATTTTTTCGAGCTCTTTGCAATCAGATAGTTAGTTTCTATTTTTTCAGCCATTATTTTATAGTATGTCCGCCCCTTGTGATATTATACTTACAATTTTTAACTATTTCTCATGGAAATCTCGTATGGAGGATGTTCTACGAAGTAGGGGACTTTTCAGCATAACCTCAGGGAAAGAAACAGAACCCATTGATGATGATAAGAAAATTAAATGGGCAAATAGATGTGATGAAGCTCGTGGATTGATTGGGATGTCAATCTCTATTGATTTGCGATTCCACATATCTAGAATTGATGAACCTTATAAAGATTGAGAAAAGTCACGGGGGCTTCACTTGTTGACCAATATCCTATCACGTTAGTTCATATTGTGGGTTTTAAAATTATTAAAAATCAAACCAATATATTGCAGGTATTTGGGGGATGAGGGGTTTAAGATGGGGTTGGGTAGGGTGGTTTATAAGGATTGAGGTATAAAAAGGGGTGGGGAGGAGGTTTCAACAAAAAGAGTTTGGTTCAATATCTCTGGAAATTAAGGGTATTCTTTAATATACCATGATCGCACGTGCTATGTGAGATGTTCACTAAGTGAAGTCCCCGTGGGAAAAGTTGGAATCTGTGTTTGGTAAACATAATGAAATTCAGGGTCATCAACTTGAGAATGAGTTTCTTTCCTTGAATCCAAATGATTTTTCCTGCATTCAAGACTATTTATCTAAGTATAAAACTCTTAGACTCTTATGTGCAGAATGCAAGATTAAGAAAGAAGACAAACAATGTATTTATCATATTCTTTCCAAACTTGGACCTGCATATTCTAGTTTTGTATCTACATTCTACTCTATGAAATAATCCTTGACTACAGCTACCTATCAAGAGCCTAGTCTTGAATCCTTTTGTGATTCCTTAATTAGAGAGAAAGATAAGCTCATTCATCTTGGAATAATTAACAATGCAGATACATTTGGGAAAGCCTTATTGTCCCAACAGAAAGAAAAGTCCAATCCTCCCAAGAAATAGAATTCTCGCAATAATAAGCCAAACAACAAGGGTCCCAAACCCTCTCAGTTAGCTCCTTCTTTAAAATATGACAAAGGATCCAAGCCAAAAGGAAAGAAGACTGAGCGTCATTGCTATTTTTGTGGGAAATATAATCATGATGAATCTAAGTGTTTCAAGAAGATGGAAGCCTTGGAAGCAGCAATGAAGAAGCACCACATCAGCATAGATTTGCATTTAGAATCTAACTCTCATGGACATGCACTTTGTGCTTCTGGTTACTCTTATACTACATCTTATTCTTCTACTTCAAATGAATGGCTTATTGATTCTGGAGCATCTTATCATATGACTAAAAATCAAGCCATATTTTCTACTATGCATGAATGTAACACCAAACAAATATTTGTTGGTGATGATAGATCTCTAAGTGTTGTAGGATCTGGAATAACTCCAGTAGAAAATGGTCATTTCAGTGATGTACTATGTGTTCCAAAAATTTCCTACAATTTGTTATCTGTCTATCAAATTACTCATTCAAGTGAAGGTAAAACTGTGGCGTTTACACCTCACCAAGTTGTAATCAAGGATTTTAAAAATCATCAAAATGTCCTTACTATTGGAACTGTTGATGACATTACCAGGTTGTACAAATTTAACAAATTTGGGTCATCACCTTTTCCTTCAGTTTTTGTTGCTCATAGTGATAACTTCAACAAACTTTGGCATGAGTGATTTGGTCACTTAAATTATCGCTCATTGCAACAACTATGTAAAGACAATATGGTGACTAGTCTTTGAATGGTATCTTGCAAGGATGGTGTTTGTTCCAGTTGTGTACTCGAAAAACATCATCGGGATAGTTTTGACAAACGTGCCTCTTGGCATGCCTCAGTTCCTTTGGAGCTTGTGCATAGTGACTTGTGTATTCCTCTTCCATCTGCTTCCTTTTCTGGTTTCAAATATTTCTTAACTTTCATTGATGACTACTCTAGACGCACTTGGGTTTACTTCCTAAAACTTAAGAGCGAAGTATTTAACATGTTCTTGGCCTACAAGGCCCTTGTTGAAAAACAATCTGGTCATCAAATTATTAAGTTAAGATCTGACAATGAAGGACAATATGTTAACAACAAGTTCACTACTTTCTACACTAAACAAGGAATCCAACAACAGTACACTATTCCATATACAACACAACAAAATGGTGTAGCTGAACGGAAGAATCACACTTTAAAAGAAATGGCTAATTGTATGATCCAATCTAAGGGACTAAGTCTTCAATATTGGTCTGAGGCTATAAATTTTGCAAATTACATAGTTAATCGCACACCCACTAAAGTTTTACAAGGTATAACACTGGAAGAAGCATGCAGTAAAATTAAACCAGATGTAAGTCACTTTCGTGTGTTTGGTTGTGAAGCATGGGCTCACATTCCGGATGAAAAACAGAAATCCTTGCAGCCTAAAAGTGAAAAGTGCATATTTGTTGGATATTCTGAATATGTAAAAGGTTATAGAATTTTGCAACCCCATTCACATGATATAATCATTAGAAGATATGTTAAATTTGATGAAAATCTCTTGGCTTGCGAGCCTAACTTGGCGGGTGTGCCATCTTTGGCCTGTGAACTTGATTTGGTGATTGTGTCTTCTTCTTCTTCTTCCAACTTCCTTGACAGGTTTCCAACTCTAGTTTCTGATGATGACAGTGAGGATGAAAATCCACCTCCGCCTGCTCATGTTCCTCCAATTGCACCAGCACGAATGCCTCCTCGATGGGTCCGTTCAACATGTGAAGCAGCTGGTGATCTTGCCGGTGATCCTAGAGATCAACGTCGAACACATTGTCAGTTTCAGTGAGCCTCTTCCCTTTTGGCTCAAGTTTTCAAGAATCATGATCCATAAAATTTTGCAGAAGCTTCAGGAAATCCATATTGGAATGCAGGTATGGATGAAGAGTATCGTTCCTTAATGGCGAACGATACTTGGGATCTTTTTTCTCTTCCAAAAGGAATAAAACTTGTCAGGTGTAAATGGGTCTACAGAACTAAGTATGCATCAGATGGAAGTGTTGAAAGACTTAAGGCAAGGTTAGTTTCCAAAGGTTTTTCCCAAGTTGAAGGAATTGACTACAATGAAACCTTTTCCCCTGTAGCAAAAATGAACTCCATCCGTCTTGTTCTTTCCCTTGCACCCTTACATAACTGGGAAGTCCATCAAATGGATGTCAAGTCTGCCTTCTTACATGGTGATTTACATGAGAAAATTTACATGGAACAACCTCCTGGATATGTTTAGAATAACTCTAGCCTTGTTTGTCTCCTTAAGAAATCCTTATATGGCCTTAAGCAAGATCCTAGAGCTTGGTATGCCAAAATGGATAGCTTTCTCCTTGACACTGGATTTTCTAGATGCTATTCTGACCCTAATGTCTATAGCAAGAAAGTAGGAAACCATCTCATCGTACTTGTTCTTTATGTTGATGATCTTATCCTTACTAGTAGTGACCCTAAACTTATAACCCATGTGAAATCCAGTCTTAAGCAAAATTTTGAAATGTCAAACTTAGGACATTTGCATTATTTTCTTGGTCTCCAAGTCTTGCAAACCAAAGAAGGAATCTTTCTTTCCCAGTCTAAGTATGCTTGTGACCTTCTTCGTCGCTTCCACATGGAAGATTGTAAACCAGCCCCTTCTCCCTTCTAGTCTGGGGTCAATCTTTTTGCCACTTGTACTTCCCCTGAAGTAGATGTCGCCTTGTATCATTATCTTGTTAGTAGTATTTTATACTTGACTCATTTCCGTCCTGACCTTTCCTTTGTTGTTGGTTGTGTTTCCCGTTATATGCAAACTCCTCATGAAATTCATTGGAAAGCAGCAAAAAGATTACTTTGATATATTCGATTTACAATTCAGTTTGGGATTCATTACAGTACAGGGGGGAAACCTTTGTTGGTTGGTTTCACTGATTCAGATTGGGCCGGTGATCCTGATGATCGAAAGTCTGCTGCAGGTTATGTTTTCAGTCTAGGATCTAGACCTGTCACTTGGGCTTGTAAGAAACAACAAGCTCTTGCTCTTTCTTCAGCAGAAGCAGAATATCAAGCCACAGTTAATGCGAGTCAGGAAGCTTTATGGCTTTGACATATCCTTTCAGAGTTTGGATTCGAGCAGCAACAACCTACTCCACTTTGGTGCGACAATCAAAGTGCCATCAAGCTTGCCAAAGATCCAGTTCTACATCAGCGTAGCAAACACATTGAGCTACACATGCACTTCATCAGAAATCTTATTCATGCTAGTGTTATTGAAGTTCTCTATTTCCCTACAGATGATCAAGTTGCCGACATATTCACCAAGTCTCTTACAGAAGCGAAGTTTTCTAAACTTCGGTCTATGTTAGGAGTTCGGGAATTTGTCCTTAAGGGTGGATAGGCTCTAATTCCTCCTTCATTCTCCTAATAGTGTCACTTTTGCAAATCCTTAAATCCTATCCCAAGTTGTTCTTAAGGGGGGATGTTAGGATATTTAGACACTTAGGAGTTAGTTAAGATCAACATGTGTAATATATCCGTTAGGTAAAAGTGCATTTCTTTAGTATGCATTAGTATGCATTTGTAAATATTCTAATCCGACAGTCACGATATGTTCTAGACATAGAGTGATTTGACGGCTCAACTTCTCTTATATCATACCTACCATTGATCCATGGCTTAGTACCCGATTGGTCTATGATCTCTATTTAAAGAGCATAGAGGGTCCTTGGTTAGTTGATCAATTATGAGAAGCTCATGTAACTTTCTTTCTTTTGCATAATAAATTGCTCAAAGTAGCTATTTGGCTGGGGCGGTGGACTGTTTCCCTCTTGAGGGTTTTAACCACGTGACAAACATTGGTGTGTTGATATGTGATATATTTGTGTGAAGCAGTTGCTCAAGGTGTTTGGTCTTTTGGGAGTACTTTGTGTACCCGAACACACTTCACATTACAACAGTTCCAGTAGTTTTAGCTGCAACATCATTTACAGTTACATTTTTATCCTCCAGCTGTGACATATTTTCCATGATTTAGCAGCAGCAGTTTCGATTCCTTCACTAGCCATGATCCAGCAGTTACAACCGTAGTAGCAGTGACACATTCCATGACCCAGCGACATCAGCTAAATTCCTGTTACAACGTTCATATACTTTTTGGGTAAGTGGGGGTATGTTGTTTTCTAAACTTTAATCATGCAATTCCTTACATGCTAGAAATGAATAATTTGGAAAATTCCCTCACCATGCTCCATTTCTTTCACAGCCCATACTAGGTTGCATGAGTACATGCAACCACATCAGTTGGGGAGGGGGGACTATATTCAATACATACTCACTACTATCATTCCATTATTTTCACCACCATCACCCATTTTTCATCTCATTTACCATTCACGAGCATTTCTTTTCCAACAAATCCTCTATTGCACTTTGCTTCATACACATTGATATACATATTGGCATGATTCATAAAGATAAAGAAAATAATTTCTTATGCATGATGATTCTTTCTATGCACATTAATATCTTATCATTTTCGGTGAGTGTATGGTTAAATTATTATGCAGCTAGAAAATAGATGACGAAATGAATGCTGTTAACACAAGAACCAACATTCTTTACATTCATGGTTGTCACACAAGAACCAACCATAAGAAAAATGTTAGCTGTTACTCATGCATTTCACATCATGAAATGAATGTTGTTAACACAAGAACCAACATTCTTTATATTCATGGTTGTCACACAAGAACCAACCATAAGGAAATGCCAGTTGTTACTCATGTATTTCACACCCCAAAAATATTCATTGTTAAAAAGACATCATCAATCAAAGCCAAAGTTTAGATTCCAAAAGTTCTTGAGAAGAGCCATACACGGTTGCATGAGGACATGCAACAAGTTTAGTTGGGGAGTATGTTGGGACACAGAAATGTCCCTTTTTCATCCACTTTATCTTCCACTATTCCTCACATTTCATCGTTCCATTAACCTTTTATCATACCATTTACATACATATATGTGGGTTTCACCTTATTATTTCCACTTTATTTATTTTTAGTATTATAAGTGAATTTATGATTAAATATTAGAAAATTAACATGTTTTTCACTAATATCTCAAAGTATAGATGAGCTTTGTAATGTGTAGGAATATATGAAGGATTAATTCAAAGAAAAGACTTCACGTATATCTCCTCCATCATTTGAAGGAGATAGTTATGCAAAGAATATTCCAGAGAGAAGATCATGGAGATTTGGTTGAGAGACATGTGGAGGATTTGAAGGGATCATATCTTGTAATAATAGGAAAGTAGTTGAGTGGTTGAGTGAATAATGGATCTCTCATTATGAGATGATTATCTTCTTCTCAAAGAATTTCATGTATAAAATAGAGTGCTCTCTCTTCATTTGTTATGGGATAATATCTTAGAAGATTATCTTAGAGAATAGTAGATTGTAGAGGTTAGTCTTGACTTTGTAATATGGAGAAGGGAATTATTAGCTTTTGTTCATAATATTGGTTTGATGCTTTCATGATTTATGATTGATTCTTGTGATGTAATTTAAGATTGCTTTATGGTTAATGTGAGCTCACATGTGTTGTCTTGTTTCTCTTCATATGTTGTCTTTCTTTTATGCAATTTACTTTTAGTCGTGTGTTTCATCTTCCAGCATTAGATTAGTAGTTGTGTGTTTCAGCTTAAGGGGGGTTAGATTAGATTAGTCTTAGTTTCATGGGGGGTTAGATTGGCTTAATTTTGCTTTAGTCCTGCATATACTTTGCATGTGCTTCGCAAGCCTACGAACCTCGAATTGACAAATTAAATGGCTGGGAAAATACTACAATGGAATTAAAATGACATTAATTTGGACCAACACCAGTTAGGAAGGAAGAATAAGATCCGATGCCTAAGGATCATGGTATGATAGAACCTCGGCTACTTGAAGAATTACCCAGTGAAATGATTTCCTGAAAGAGAAAACCTTCCTAGGCTCATGAAGTAATCGAAGAATAAAAAAGTCATGGTGTCCCAGATGTAACCATCCGAGAAATAAATAAGGCAAATTCATACCCTATTTATGTGGCTTTGATGCGTGATCTAGTTGATAAAGAATCGACATGTTTTGAAGAAGCAATAAAAGAAAAGGTGTGGCTTGATGCAATGGTCTAGGAGTACCAATGCATTATAAAGAAGGTTGTATGGGAAATAGTACTAAGACCGAAAGACAAGTCAGTGGTATCCTCGAAATGGATCTTCAAAACTAAGCACTCAATAGATGGTAGTATAGATAAGTACAAGGAAATATTTGTAGCTCGAGGATTCTCTCTAAAAGAGGGAATCAGCTATAAGGTGACCTTTGTTCCAGTGGCTAGATACACCTCAATTAAAACCATCCTTTCCTTGGCATTCAAAATGAAGTGGAAGTTACATAAAATGGATGTAAAGACAACCTTTCTAAATGGATTGATTGAATAAGAAGTGTATATCGAACAACTGCAAGGGTTCAAGACTAATGACCAGAAAAATCATGTATTTTTACTCAAGAAGGAATTGCATGGGTTAAAGCATGCACCCATAGGATGGTATGGAAGAATCAATGGATTCCTAATGAGCTTGGGATTTACCAAAAGTAAAGAAGAATCCAACATTTACTATAAATTTGAAGATGATGGAATTATGATATTATTATTACATGTAGATGATCTATTCTTGAGAGGTGAAGATAATCCCATCATCGAATGTAAGAAGAAGATTGCTGAAAATTTTGTGATGAAATACCTTGGAATGATGCATTACTTTTTGTTAGAATAATCAACCCATAGTTTACCCACTTAGACCTTAATTTAATTATTTCTGTCTTATTTGTGTAGTTCATGTGTCCTACCTTGTGCAAGTTGTCATTTGCCTATCTATAATGGTCAAAATTTCCTTATTTGACTCATTTAGCGCATGGGAAAGCCCAAGGAATCAAATCTACTTTATTCCTAGCCTCCTAGGAACCCTTCTTCTTTTTCTGCTTTATTGCCTTCTTTTTCAGTGTTTTAAGGAAAAAGGAAAAGCTAGACTAGGTGAGGTTGACTAGTTTTTCGTCCTACACATCCTCCTCTCTTTTCTCCATGAAAAATCATGTATGAGATTCCATTCCACCACTCTTTATATTGCCTAAGCCTTTTTTCCAATTCGTGAGCTCCATGACAGATTTGGGATCAGCTTTTTACACCTATGGGGGATTTGCTTATTTTTAGTAAGCCTGCTTTATGCTAGATTCGAATTGCTCCTCATGCATTCGAATCCCTGATGTATGTTATTTATTCAGCAACCTATTTTATTACAAGGTTGGCTATTGTACACTGAGTTAATACAGTTTAGTGTTCAGCTCCAATTTTCAGTTTCTTTGTGAGTGATTTTGCATGATCAATTGTTAATTGTTGTGAGTAAAATTAATCTATCACCTGGTTCAATTTCCACATGGTATCAGAGCCATTGTAGGTTGTTTCTCTCCTTCAAAAATTGTTTTGCAGGTTCGACATCAAAGACTGGGAGCCTTCTACTGACAGCCGGGACAGATTTTCTAAGCTATGGATCAATCACAGAAAACTATCTTGACTCCTTTCAATTTCTTTGAATGGAAAGCAGAGATGGAGATACTGTTGAGAGTGAAAGGCCTCTATAGGGTGACTATGGTAACAGAAGCAGAGCCCAATGCAGCTGCGGAGAAGATAAAATGGCACAACAGGAGGGATGAGGCTTATGGCCTCCTGTGTCTGAGTATTTCCAGAGACCTCCTTTTCCATCTCGATGGATTGACATCACCGAATGAAGTATGGGAGAAGATTGCTGATCTTTTTGGAAAGACAGATGAGATGAGGGGACATCAAATCAAAAACAAGCTGATTTCTCTAAGTCCAACGAGCTTTGAATCCTTGCAGCAATATTTCTCCAAGTTCAAAGCACTAGTTTTGCAGCTGAAACAGTGTGGTATCGAAAAGAAACATGATCATCTCGTACTGGCCATCCTCTTGAAGCTGGGCCCTGATTATTTAGTGTTTGTTTCTACCTTCTATGCCACAAAACTGACAGCTCGAACCTGGAAGATGCTTAGCCTTGTAGATTTCATGGAATCTCTCACACAAGAACAGGACAAGCTGGTGATGATGGGCACCATCAAACCATCCAAAGATCAAGATTTGATTGCTGGAGATTTGAAGGTGGATTCAAAAGGAAAAAAGAAAGCTAAAAAGCCACCTGAGCAAAAGAGAGACAAGAAATAGTCTCCGGAGGATCTACAAGGTCCCAAGAAGAACTACCAGAAGAAGAAGAACAAAGGTGAAATGAACAAGTGTGCATACTGCAATAAGGGAAATCACATTGAAAGCTCTTATATGAAAAAGCAGATAGACATACTGACCTAACTCCTGGAGAAGAATGGCATCTCCCTTCCAGAAATATCAAAGAAGAGAGAAGGAGGATCAAGTTCAGATGACAGAGAGAGAGTTCATGCTCTAGTTGTTGGCACATAAAGCTCACCCAGTTTTATCATTGATTCTAGAGCTTCAAGACACATGGTTTCAACTAAGGAGTCCTTCTCCTCACTGGATATGTCGAAAGGACCATCTATTGTACTGGGAGATGACTCTCTCACTGAAAGTAAAGGCAAAGAAAGGATAGATCTTGATCATGGTCAGTTCAGCAATGTGTTGTATGTGCCTGGTCTCGCCTCCAACCTCCTGTCAGTGTACCAGATGACCCACACTGGGTCTCCTAAGAAGGTAATATTCTCCCTCGATGAAGTTGAGATCACAAAGATTTCAACTGGTAGAGTCATTGCAAAAGGAGTTGCGAATCATGCTCAAAAGGTATACATGTTCTCACACTTCCTACCTTACTCAAACCCCTCTGCTCTTCTCATTCATGCTAATGAATCCAGCAAGTTGTGGCATGAAATATTTGGCCACCTAAACTACAAATATATTTCTGATCTTAGTGAAAAAGAGATGGTCATAAGGTTTCCCAAGATAAAATTTTCCAAAGGAGTCTGCCAAGGCTGTATCCTAGGAAAACACCCAGAGCACAAATTTGAGAGAGCTAGTCATGAGAGAACCTCTGCACCCCTCGAGCTGATCCATAGTGATGTTGCTATCCCATTCCCTCATATGTCCATGAGTCAGGCCAATTATGCATTGACCTTCATTGATGACTTTTCCAGGTATTGCTGGGTTCACTTCTTGAAACACAAGTCTGAAGTTTTTGGCCTATTCAAAGTCTTTAAGGCTTTGGTTGAAAACCAGTCTGGAAGGAAACTCAAGGCCCTCAGATCTGAAAATGGTGGTGAGTATGTCAAGTCTGAGTTTATTAACTATTGTGCAGATTCAGGTATTCAGATGCAGCATTCTATCCCTTACACACCACAACAAAATGGTGTAGCTGAGAGGAAGAACAGATCACTGAAGGAGATGGCAACATGCATGATGGAGGCCAAAAATTTGCCACCAAAGTACTGGGCCAAAGATATCAACTGTGCAGCCTATATTCAGAATAGGGTTCCTCACAAATATCTTGATGGCATAACACCCTTCGAAGCATGGAGTGGGCGCAAGCCAGATGTGACCCATTTCAGGATTTTTGGCTCAAAGGCTTGGGCTAGAATCCCGACAGAGAAGAGGAAGGCTTTGCAGCCCCAAAGCCAGGAGTTTATTTTTGTTGGATACTCTGAAGATTCAAAAGGGTACAAGTTGATAAATTTTATCACAAACAAAGCCTTCATTGAAAGGTGTGTTCAGTTTGAAGAAGAACCCCTTGCAGCAGTGGAAGTTGGTGAAGCCTCTTCACCACCTGAACCTCAAGAAGTAAGTAAAGAGTTTGTTGAACATGCTGATTCTGATTTTTCTAATGGATATGAGTTTATTGCAGACCATAATATCCCCACAAGGCCAAAATGGGCAGCCAAGACACTACATGCAGCAGGTGAGCTAGCTGGGGATCCCAATGACCCAAGGAGGACTAGATCTCAATTTGAGAATGGTCTGTGCATGAAGGATCCTTTGTTTGCTGAAAAATGCTATTTGATGGTGTATTTTGATCCTCAAACATATGAAGAAGCAGCAGGATATCCAAGCTGGAAAAAAGCCATGAAGGAGGAGTTTAGCTCACTCTAGAAGAGCAACACATGGGAGCTAGTGGATCTCTCTCCAGGGAGAAAACTAGTACAGTGTAAGTGGGTCTATAAGACCAAATTTTCTTCTGATGGTTCACCACTGAAGTACAATGCCATATTGGTATCCAAGGGCTACTCATAGGTTCATGGCATAGATTACAATGAGACTTTTTCCCCAGTGGCAAAGATGGATTCCATCAGGATAGCCTTAGCCATTGCAGCCTCAAGGAAATGGGAGGTACATCACATGGATGTAAAATGTACCTTCCTAAATGGAGATCTCACTGAGGAGATATATATGTATCATCCTCAAGGTTTTTCTACCAACCCTTCTCTTGTGTGTAGGTTAAGAAAGTCATTGTATGGGCTAAAGCAAGCCCCCAGGGCTTGGTATGCCAAGATCGATAGCTTCTTGCTATCACTGAATTTTGTTCGGTGCAAATCAGATTCAAATGTATATTTGAAGTTAGTTAATGGTTCATTAATGATCATTGTGTTATATGTTGATGACCTCCTCATTACAGGAAGCTCACAGGCTGAGATTGCTTCCTTAAAAGGAGCTATGAACCAAGCCTTCTCCATGACATATTTGGGGCTCTTAAGTCAATTTTTGGGGCTTTAGATCTCTCAAACCAAATCTGAAATCAAGGTGCACCAGTCCAAATATGCCTTGGACTTGCTGAACAAATTCAGAATGAAGGATTTCAAAGAAAGCAAAACTCCTTTCCTTTTAGGAGTGAAGCTGGAAGAAGCTGATTCTTCACCTATGGTAAACAATACACTGTATAGACAATTGATTGGATGTTTGTTGTATCTGACACATACTAGACCTGATATTTGTTATGCAGTAAGTGTGGCTTCTAGATTCATGGATCAGCCTCAAGAGATCTATTGGAAAGCATGTTTAGGGAACAAGGACACATGGGATCTTCTATAAAGCAAAATATGATCTTGATTTAATTGGATTTACTGACAGTGATTGGGCAGGTGATAGCACAGACAGAAAGTCCACATTAGGATATGTGTTCTTGCTTGCAGAAGGTCCAGTCAACTGGTCAAGCAAGAAACAGAGTGCCATTGCACTCTCATCTACAGAAGCAGAGTACAGGGGAGTTGTTAATGCAGCAACTCAATGTTTATGGTTGCAGGGTTTACTTGGAGAGTGTGGCTTCGAACCAGAGTACTCAACTACCATCTACTATGATAACCATAGTACCATTCGAATCTGCAAAGATCTAGTTCAGAAGCAGAGAACCAGACACATTGAGATCCATATGCACTACATCAGAGAACTTGTGCATGATGGCACCATTCACCTACTCTTCTGTTCATCTTCAGAACAAGTAGCTGATATCTTCACCAAAGCATTTTGTGAGAAGACCTTCAGAAATCTCAAATCACTGCTGGGGATTACTGATCATGCTGTGCAAGCATGAGAGAAGACAAGATTCTACAATTTTGTTTTACAGTCCATATTTAAGGGAGGATTTTCCCAAGTTGGTTTTGCCTCTTTCCTTGTTTAAATGGACATGAAGTATGTAAAGGGTGACTAAGCCTTGTTTCTAGGCCCTATAATTTTATGATATATTACTCATAAGTCAGGCTTAAGGGCGGGTGTTAGAATAATCAACCCATATTTTACCCACTTAGACATTAATTTGTAGAAATTCAGGCCTGCAGTAGATTAATTTCACCCACAACAATTAACAATTGATCATGCAAAATTATCAACAATGGAGACTGAATATGGAGCT
>LPNX011158575.1:7025-74055 GCA_001517045.1 Pseudotsuga menziesii | reverse complement strand
ATTATAAATAAGTATGACGAGATCAATATTTTTCTCAAGTCTTTTTCACTTGAAAGTTATTAAATTCTTTTCAGCAACCCCTAGCGCTCACCAGAGCCCATACTGAATGCTTTAACAGGGAGTTACAATTCAGTGCAATTCTAGAGCTCCACCCTTAACACTAATGCTAGGTTTAATTGTATGATACACCTAGGGATATAATGGCCAAGGATCTGATCCTCTAGAGCTTATGCTCAACATCAACATGAAAGGCTCCAGGGCTTATCCCCCATTAGAGGAAATTTGGGGTATAAAATGGGCCTTATAAGAAAATGTGACAAAATAAGTTTTTGTGAGTTGGAATTCAAGAACCAATAGAGTTTCAATAAAATAAGTCAACCATAATGGTTGAATTGACATATTTTTCATTAAAAAAAACTACCTTTTTTGTTCGTATTTTCGACATATCGCATTGTGTTTTAAGTCAAATTTCGATTGGGAGAGCTTGTTGGATGCGAAATTTGATTCCGCATCCAAGGAGTACCCACACTGCATACTTGTGATGGACCCCGCTACCCAAAAAACAAGAAATACCTAAAAAAACGTGATGATGTTGTCATCATCACATTTTTTTAGGTATTTCTTGTTTTTTGGGTAGCAGGGTCCATCAAAAGTATGCAGTGTGGGTACTTGTTGGATGCGGAATCAAATTCTGAATCCAACGAGCTCTCCCGATCGAAATTTGAGTAAAAACACAGGGAGATATGTCGAAAATACGAACACAAAAAGTAGTTTTTTTCTTTCTTCCTCCAAAATTAATCAATATTATTTTATTATTTTAACTATTATTTTATTATTTTCCTTAGGAGGCCCATTTTAGACCCCAAAATTCCTCTAATGAACACTTCCAAATATTATCTTTTCATGTGTTCCAGAGCTTCTCACCCAACACAAATGCTAAGTAATCATGTGCTAGAGATCTCCTTTCTCAACACAACATTAATCACTTAGGTGATCCAGAGCTCCTCGCTCAACACCAAACATTATTCACCCATGTGTTCTAGAGCTCCTTTCTCAACACAAATAATTTCATCAATCATGTGCTTCAGGGTCCATGCCCAACGCAAAAACAAACAACATATATATATCATTAATAATTAGATTACGCCCAATATATGAAACAAATCATCATGTTCACATGGAGTGGGTTCTTTGACCCAATATAAAAATAAAACATCAAGATAATCATCATAATCTAAAGTATGAGTAGGCTCAGAGGAAAACTCCCCATCAGGTTCCACCTGTAATAGGGACCAATCAATCACATGTTTAGTATCATAACATATTTCTTTATCAAAGATGCATGGAAAACATTGTGCACTCTTACATGCACGACAGTTCTAGTTCATAAGCCACCGGCCCTTTCTTGGACAATATTTCAAAAGGTCTGCAAAATCTAGGTGCTAACTTACCACACCTACCCAAGCTCATTGAGCTTCGTTTGGCTTTTACTACACCTACCCAAGCTCATTGAGCTTCGTTTGGCTTTTACTACACCTACCCAAGCTCATTGAGCTTCGTTTGGCTTTTACTTTCAAGTAAGCATGATCGCCTATTTGAAATTCCTTATGCTTTCATTTTCGATCCGCCTAACATTTTTGGTGGTCCTGTGCTTCTTTAAGGTTCACCTAGACCTTGGTAACCAAATGTTCCAAGTCCATCAACAAATCAGGCCCTAACATGAGCCGATCCACCAGGCTATTCCAAGTAACCAGTGTTCTATCCTCCAAGAATGGATGATGGAAACTAACTCAAGATCATGCGTTAGGTAATTTCTCTCATGCTCTTTTAAATTTCACGATTCATAATAGATCACGTGATCATTCTGCAAGAGGACTCCTCCAAGTCCTTCCTTGCTTGCATCCATGAAAACAACTAAATCCCCATCGAGATCCGCAATCCGCAACACCAGTGCGGTCATCAAAAGTTGCTTAAGCCTTTGAAAAATTTCTTTGCACTTGTCAATCCATATGAACTTATTTTCTTTCTTCTACAAATAGGTCATGGCGCAAGCAATTCTTGAGAAGCTATCAATTAACTTTTGATAATACCCTACTAAACCCCACAAGGACCTAATTTCAGTGACACTAGTTGGGATAGGCCAATCCTTTATGGATAGAATATTTTCCAGGTCCACAACCATCCCTATCTCAGATATGATGTGGCCTAAGTACTGTATCTGTGGTTTGTAAAAATCACATTTACTAAACTTAGCATAAATATTGTGTTCTCGCAACACTCGTAGTACCATGCGCAGGTGTTCTTTGTGTTCCTCTTTATTCTTGGAATAAAATAGGATGTCGTCAATGAAGACTAGGACAAGCTTATCGAGATACCTATTGAATATCATGTTCATCATACACACAAAGTTCACGGGTGCATTGGTCAACCCGAACGGCATCACTACAAACTCGTAGTGCCTGTACCTTGTACGAAAGGCAGTTTTCTGAATATCCTCGTCGCGAATCTACACTTGATGGTATCCATATCGCAGGTCAATATTTGAAAAAATACTATCTCATCCCACTTGATTGAACAAGTCATTGATCCTGGGGAGTGGGTAATGGTTCTTGATAGTAATTTTGTTAAACTGACGGTAATCGATGCACATCCACATTGTACCATATTTCTTCTTTACAAACAAGATCAATGCTCCCCAAGGGGACACACTGGGTTGAATATACCCCTTATTTATCGACTCCTGCAACTACAGTTTGAGTTCCACCAACTCAAGTGAACTCATGTGGTAAGGGGATTTGGAGGCTAGAACTGATCCTGGGGTCAATTCGATGGAAAAGTCTAGGTCTCGTTTCGGAGGTAATTCGAGGATTTCCTCGGGAAACAAATCCTTGAATTATTAAAGAATGGGGAGTCTTCTATGCATTGTTCCCTATCAGCCTCTATGTCTCGGATGTTTACTACTAACAACTTGCAGCCTTTCCTAATCCATTTCTTCGCTTGTAAGGTAGATATTTGTCTCACAGAAAATTTCTTTGGAATGCCCTGAACCTTCACTTGGCTCCCATGTCTATCAGTACACAATATAGATTTGTGCAAACAATCGAGCATAAAATGGTGTTGTTCCATCTAGTCCATGCCGATAAGTACACCGTACGATCCTAAAGGTAGGATGTTCATGTTTACTTTTGTAAGAAAACCATTCAGGTTTACCCCACATTCTTAACAATCTTTGAAACTTTCCATCTTGTACCTGTGGCTAACTAAACTAGCCAAGGTTTATCATGCTTTACTTTTCCTAGTTTTCATATATCAACAATTTTAGGTGCAACATAACTCCGACAAGCACCAAGTTCAATAAGCATTGAAACAGAAGTGTTCAAGATCTTACCTTTTATTTCTACCATCGTACCTTGATGATACTCCTGTTGACCATCCAATGCTGCATAGATCTGGGGTGTTCCAGCTATGTCCTCGAGAGTTGGTTCTTCTTGTAAGTTGTGTAGGACCCCACCGGTCTTGTTCTTACAACATCGAGCATAATGAGGCTTGCTACATTTCCAGCATTTGATCTGTAGTGGGGAAGCATTGGCTCCACTTGCTACTGGTTTGTTAACATTAGAAGCTTGTACATAAGGCATCGTACCAGGTTTATTAATGTTCATGTTCACTTGAAAGTTGTTGTTTCTCTTTTTGTAAGGCTGTGGATTGGACCCAGGTTTGTGGTTATCATAGAAGTGCTTAGACTTGTCCCGGTTTGGTTCAAGTTCTCCTGCCTCAGATGTCCATGCTCATAACAGAGCCTAGATTTTTGCAGCGTGGTATCCAAATTTTTAGGCATGTCGAATTCAATCCTGTACCGAAAACTAGGAGGAAGACATCCTAGAAACTGTTGGATCTTTAATTTTTCCTCTTTAATGTATGGTACATAATGCAATAGATCTAGAAATCTGTTAATGAATGCATCCATAGTCATGGATCCCATGCGTAGTTCATTAAACTCTTTCACTTTTCTTTCAAAGTACCATTCCGACATATATTTTTCTTGAAATTTTTTTTGGAAGGTATCCCAATGTATTTCCTATAGCTCATCTTTACTGGTGAGTTTTAAATCCCTCCACCATCTTGATACCTTACCATTTAAGTTATAGATGGTAATCCTGGCCTTCATCTCACTTGAATAGTTATGAACCTAAAAATACTTACTCGTTCCCAGCAACCATTCTTCAGCCTTTTCCCTAGTGTTCACTTCACCTTCATAGGTCAGGGCTCTTATTTTTCGAAACTCCCCCTAAAGACTGTCATCACTCTTTTTCTTCTTTCTCCGTGGAAAAAGTGAGTCACTATTAGAAGGACTCTAATGGTCTTGTTTAGTTGCTTCAGGGGTACATTCTTTTTCTTCTCCTCTTGGGCTGCTAGTCTGGTTAGGGTATGGTTCCCTCTTGGATATGTTTGTAGACTGAGTAGGTTTACCTTGTGGGATTCCTCCTGTCATGTTTCTCAGTAAGGCTTAATTTATAGCTTGTTATTCCTTCCTTTTGTTCAAGCTTTCTTCTCTAAAAAATTTCAATTCATCTTGAATATTGTGTAAAGTTTTCAAAACATCAGAGTTTAGCTCTACCACCAACTCCGCTTCCAGAGTGGGGGTGGTCATCTTCCCTTGAGGATTGTTTTCTTCCTTAGTATTCATGAACTGAACAGTGCTGTAAAAATTTCCTGTAAACACAAAAAGATTAAATGGAAGAAAATTTTATGTTAGTAACATATTAGATTAACATGCTTATTTTCTCTGTGTGAATGTTTGGTGCACCCATAGGTCTCTTAGTATTGAAACTGGGCTGTTATACCACTTGCAATGTCCCCAAAAATTGAAAAAAAATATGCTAGTAGAAACTACCTAGATGGAACATTATTCACTTTCAGTTATTACATTTAGTTCATTTTACTTATGATGTCATCCTTCTATTTACTACTTTAGTATTATTTTTATACTTTTTTCGCTTATGTGTCTTTACTGGATTTAGATGCTTCATTCTTTCTGCATAGTCACACTTTTTAATTATCACATCCTAACTTAACTTTTTTTGTGGGGACTAAGTGGGCAGAGTGGTGGGACTCGTTAGCCCATGATGGTTTGAGATGTAAAGTATTACTTGTTATGCATGATTACTTAGTTTAATTGAACTAAGGAACCTATTCTATTTTACATGTAGTTCATGCTTGCAATGAAAACTTGTTTAAAGAGCATGGAAAGCATCGAACTTGAATAACATACTACTGGTTGACTTCCATTCCTTTACCGGCTCCGAATCATAACAGGTATAACTACGATTCTCGTCATTTTAACTATCATTGCTAAAGTTCTTGTTCAGTACTGATGCTTCCGTAGGGTCTTATAACTCTTCATTTTACATCATAGTATTAATTACGTTTAAGTTTAGTTTATTAAAACTATTAATAATATCTTGTGTTTTTATATGTGAAAGTTATTAACTAGAACTAGATTCAGATCTTGATTCTCCTACAAGGGAAAAATTGCAAAACATGGAATATTGCATATGCCATGTTCACTAAACCTAACCCTAGTGCTTAATTGTATTTGTATTAGGTTAAGGTTTTAACCTACGATTCATATGTTAAAAGGTCTTCAACCTTGGGTACATACCTTATATTATTACATAAGTCTTGGGGTTGACTTAAAACTAGTGCAGACCATATATGGAATCTACACTTTAAACCTTATCATTGTAATATATTACCCTCACTATAGTGTATACGTTGTAATGTTTATGGTGATATGAAATAGGGTGGCAGTATAACATAAGGTGGAAATCATATGTTAGCAAGGTTTAAGTGTTGGTATGGGAAATGGAGGTCATGAAAGAAACGATGCTTGACTATGGAAAGTGGGTTTGATAATTCATTAATGGACTCCAGTTGGTGCATTCAATGCTCTTGGAAAAATGTGACATCCCCAAGATTAGGGCTTGGGCACACGATGGTTTTGTCATTTGCAAAATTTGGGTTGGGGTTTGGTCTTGCTCTATGCAGGGGAAATTGAGGCATCCTCCATTGTCATGTAGGTAAGATCCCAGTTGGGTTATCAGCATTGTTATGGTTTGCATTATTTCATTTAAACGTGTTCATGCTTCTCATCATTTTTGTTGATGGTTGCAGGTGTTGGGGTCTATGGAGAGGGTCGTGGCTCAAAGCTCATCTCCAGTTCCTGTATGATGGCAATGGTGAATGGTAAGCCTTCCAATGAGCTAATGATTGTTATCTCTCATCCCAACTGAGTGATGTATTCACTATTTGGTTTTGGGGTTTCATTGTGGGGTTTAAATTTTTTTTTCCTTCAGGCATGTAATACTCACACTTGGTTTTAATTAAATGTTTTAGTGGCTCCTTTGCATGGGTAAAATCATGTTTCCCTTGGCTCTGCGTATAAATTTTGGGTTTGCATTTATAAATGGTTTGGGCCTTTGAGCCATGGGCTACACCATTTCTTGCAATGGTGACATAGCCCATTGGCAATGCCTATGTGGAGACACTATGATTCACCGTGTTGTGTATGATGTATATAATCTGTGTTTATAATAAATGACCCATGTTATTTTTCTTACTATGTTGTGTAATGTGAATTATATGTTAAATGGTTTACTGACAAAGCTCTTAGGAACATGCACATGCCTTTGTGGAAGTTTATGTATTGAGTAATTTTAATGGGTTGTAATTGGTGAACATCGTGGGTTTGAAAGACCAAGCCATGGATGGATTAAGCCTTTCCCATTGTGGCTACAATAGCTCTATTGTATATTTATTGTAGATAATTTAATGATTAGTTTAAGGGTGATTCGTTAGCAGAGTAGTTGTTTATAAAAATCATACTGTGTAATTTTATTTTGGCATTTGCCGTAACTTAGGTGAATGTTGTGCATAGCATTTGTTGGTTGTTTAATGTTATGAATTCGTGGGTTTTGTAGAAGCCAGGGTTATAAGCCCATGATGAGACTATAAATGGACTCTGTGTATTTTAAATGTTGGTTGAGGCCATGTTGTAGGGAAATCATAGTTTGTCTTAATAGCATGGTAGTGGTTTATAATTTGTTGCCTACATA
Organism: Pseudotsuga menziesii; assembly: GCA_001517045.1. Taxonomy (NCBI): domain Eukaryota; kingdom Viridiplantae; phylum Streptophyta; class Pinopsida; order Pinales; family Pinaceae; genus Pseudotsuga; species Pseudotsuga menziesii. The sequence goes on along the minus strand of LPNX011158575.1, from coordinate 66,940 downwards.
TAGGTTATGTATAGCATGGCCATAGCGTCTATGCAAAAGAAACCCCATAGGGTTTGACTCTATTTGGATATTAATGTTATGAGTTGGATTTTAATAAATAAAAGAGTCTAGGCTTATATTCCCACAAGATTTGATTCATGTTCCTGTTTGTAATACATGGGTTTATAATATGATTTTGATTCTTTTTAATATGTTATGATTACTTTGTAAGATGTATTATTTTAATTCGTTTATGGTAATTTTTTGATGAGTTATGTAATTTTGTTTAGAGGTTATGTATAAATGGAAAAGATAGAGCTATGGATTCTTTTATATGAATTTATGATCAAAGATTCGTAAAGGACCACATTGATGGTCACAATGCTTCCTTCATTCATTTAGTTCTGATACTGATAATTTAAGTGCAAAGTTTTAATATTAGTTTATTCTTATTATATAAGACCTTGAAAGGTCTTAGATGAGGTATTTATCTTTGGATTGAAATGTATAGATAGCTTTCAGAAATGTTTATGAATGATGACTTTATCTGTTTATATATTTATCTATAAAGTAGTTATGTTTATAATTAATACCCTAAGGTATCTGATCAGTGTATTTATTTCTTTAAATATTTATCCTATGATTAATATCTAATTTAATCTGAACATATCTCTACTGAAAAATGAAATATGTCAGCAGAGTTATAAATAATAAGTGATCAATAATAACTGGTCGGAATTAACCTAGTTTATACATAGCCCGGTTTTATAATTAATGCTACTATAGAATTTAAACTAGGATGAAGAACCCTTGAAGAATATCAGCCAATGCATTGAATTTTCCAAAAATAAACCCATACTTAGACATTGCCTAACCCTGTTATTTATTTTTTATTTTTATCATATATACCCATTGTTGGTTGGGGAATTTCCTTGTCTAAAGGCTAAAGGTTTTATACATACTTAGTGTTAGTTTTTCTAGGTTAAAGAGCTAAGAGTTAAGATAATTAATTTTATATATACTTTTGATGGTTTGGGTTTGGTTATGTTTTTATCAATGAAAATTTAACAAAATTGAATTTTAGAAGAGTTGAAATTGTATAAATTAAAAGTAAATTTAGATTTTATATGGTGTATTTTAATTAATTGAATTATTTTTTAGTTTTTACTAGATGTTCTCAAAATCTAATATGATTGCATAGTCATAAGTAATTATCTAGGCTAAGATGTTTATAATTTAAAGTTTCATCAAATCTTTTAAAAAGGAATTATAGGAATCAATTGATAAGATCATCAAATATATGCTTATTAAAAATGTAAACTTTTAGCTTTATCTCTTAAACCAAGAGAAAATGTATCCTAAAAGATGTTAAAGAATAATATATAATTTGCTTGATAATAATATTCCTATTACTTTACTTATTAGATAAGTTAATGATTACTAATAATTTGCTTGCATGCATTACAATACAAAAAGTTTTAAACTATGCATTATTAATCCATACTGTTATATGCATAATTTTTTTGATAAATTTATAAAATATCTATATATTCTTGAAGAACATTGCTATTGTTATTGGTTTATAAAGATACTATATTTTATATAAGTAAAGTTTTATTAACTTCTTTGACCAATGTTCAAGTACCTAATACCTAATATACATTGGATATTTCCAATGACATTGTTGTTTTCCTATGTATTTGTTATTGACTGGATCAATCTTTGAGATTATATATTAGATCTTTATGTTTCATAATTAATTTAACTTTTAGGGTGTGCATAACTAATTTATTAAAATAAAAATTTAAAACAAAGGGCTTTGTTGTTAATTTGCTATGATTTCCTTGGGTGATCTCAATGTTTTTTACTTATTCAACTACTAGTCACATTCATAGCTTCAAAGTTGAGGTCATCTAAGAAGGATAGATGGAGGATATCGATTCTTTGAGAAAACATAATCAATTTGGTATATCAGCTACCTTCTAAGGACTTGAAAATAGGATACCCATATAGCAACCCCCCTTCTCTCAACACAAGCATACTATATATTTTTATATGTTGAATATTATACTCTCATGAATGTAGAATATTAAGAGTTTAAAATTCACTGTTAAAAATCAATTAGAGTGATTAATTAAGAGATATTGGATAGCTTTGATAGTTTCTTACTTAAAGGCTAGAATAGTACCTTTGTTTTAGTTTGGTCATATTTCGAAGTGTCATGGATAAGGCTAATATGTTTGCTAGAGAGCTTCTGCATATCATTTTATTTTAAAAAAGTTTTGTAAATTTCAATTTACATAGTTAATGTTTTATTAATAGTTGCTAACATATAAATGTCTCCGTCTTTTAAAGTCGTGGAATAGTTGGCGCACTTTTCTAGTATGCATAAATAATACATTAATAAAAGTTTCAAATGTTTCATAAAAAATTTAATTTCTTTTAAGGTTTTTTATAAATAATACATTGTTACAAGTTTCAAAGGTTTCATAACTATTTTCTTTATTAGTTTTAGACTATGTACAACCATTACATTTAAACATTTTTAAGAGGAATATATAGGCAAGTTTGCTGCTAATTTCATTTTCTTTTAAATATAAATAAGTACATTTAGAAACACTCCACGCACCCAATAATGTGAAAAATTAATTAACTTTTCATTGTATATAAATACAATAACAAGACATAACAAATGGAAAAAGCAACAAATCATAAAAATACATCCATGGATAAAAATATTCATAGTTACACATATAATGGATGAGAAATGTATTTTTCTATTAAATGTCAAGAGAGATACAAATGCAACCTTTGTGAGCACTTCGTCGAAATTGAGAAATCTAGTCATCTACCTCGGCCTCCACCACTTCAATCCTCCATATGAAGGAAAGCACACGAGACAAAGGAAATCTTGGGAAAGAGCACCAACGATTGCTCCAAGGTTAAAGGGATGCAGACTTAAGTATGCGAGAATGGGGCACAAATCCACTATAGTCTCTTTTCTCTCACAAGTTCTCCTCCTTCAATGCTTCCAAGTAGCTCAATATATAACCCCTCAACGAAAAGTGAAGGGTCGAGTAGGAGCATTTTCAGTCATATGCAAGGCCAATAGTCAATTTATTCGTTACTTGATGAGGGAAAACAACAAATAGTTTGTTTTGAGCGCATTTACCGATGTACGCGTGTCATAATGGAGAAAGATTCATGCACACACAGGCTGTAAGCTAGTGATCCATGTATACCCATAAAAATGACTTTTGAAGGGGTTTTCTAGAGCATCAAAGTAATATTGAGCGAAAAGGGAGTTCAAGGAGTCTTCATAGGGACAAGGATTTGCCATAAAACATTATATACCAAGCATGGAAAAATAAACTATAACAGATTCCCCCTCATGTGTTAGGTGAGAGGTGAAAATGATGGCCTAAATATATTATCATAGTCCCAGAAGTGGAGTAACAAACAACCAGTTAGAAAAATCAGTCATTCGTCAGTACAATACAAGTGATATATCTATGCATGTGACTCAAATATGAAGTGTAGTTTTCCACAGATAGATAATTGTACAATGGACATGAATATGAATAGTAGACATATGTCATATGTGGTCATCGCCACATACAATAGAAAATGGAACAAGATATTCATACCGAAATCATAGACATATGATGGTCCACTGGAATCTGGTCATGATAACTGATATCTCATAGATACTGGCACAATTAAGGAGATAACATATATGGAATACCACCAAACTTGTAATGTCCCCAAAAATAAAATAAAAAATAAAAAATTATAGGCTAGTAGAAACTACCTAGACGAAACATTATTCACTTGTGGAACTCTATTGTATACTTCATATACCACTGTTTATTCGTAAGCTATTCTTATGCTCTGTATTTTAATTTCAGTTATTACTTTGAGTTCATTTTACTTATGATGTCGTCCCGTTGTTTACTACTTTAGTATTATGTTTATACTTTTGTCACTTATGTGTCTTTACTGGATTTACATGCTTCGTTCTTTCTGCATAGTCGCACTTGTTAATTATCACATCCTAATTTAACTTTGTTTGTGGGGACAAAGTGGGCAGAGTGGTGGGACTCGTTGTCCCATGACGGTTTAAGAGGTAAAGTATTACTTGTTATGTAGGCTTACTTAGTTCAATTGAACTAAGGAATCTATTCTATTTTACATGGAGTTCATGCTTGTGACTGTAACTTGTTTAAAGAGCACAGAAAGCCTCGATCTTGAAGAACATACTACTGGTTGAATTTGGTTCCTTTACCGACTCCTAAACATAATAGGTATAATTATGATTCTCGTCATTTTAGCTATCATTGCTAAAGTTCTTGTTCAATACTTATGCTTCCTTAAGGTCTTATGACTCTTCATTTTACATCATAGTATTAATTACGTTTAAGTTTAGTTTATTAAAACTATTAATCATATCTTTTTCTTTTATATGTGCAGGTTATTAACTCGAACTAGATTCAGATCTTGATTCTCTTACGAGGGAAAAATTGCAAAACATGGCATATTGCATATGCCATGTTCACTAAGCCTAATCCTAGAGCCTAATGGTATTTGTATTAGGTTAAGGTTTTAACCTAAGATTCATATGTTAAAAGGTATTAAACCTTGGGTACATACCTTATATTATTACATAAGTCTTGGGGTTGACTTAACGATAGCGCATACCATATATGGACTCTACACTTTAAACGTTATCATTGTAATATATTAACCTTGCTATAGTGTATACGTTGTAATGTTCATGGTGATATGAAATAGGGTGGCGATATAACATAAGGTGGAAATCATATGTTAGCAGGGTTTAAGCGTTGGTATGGGAAATGGAGGTCATGAAAGCAACGATGCTTGACTATGGAGAGTGGGTTTGATAATTCATTAATGGAATCCAGCTAGTGCATTCAATGTTCTTGGAAAAATGTGACAGCCCCAAGCATAGAGTTTGGGAACACAATGGTTTTGTCTTTTGCAAAGTTTGGGCTGGGGTTTGGTCTTGCTCTATGTAGGGGAAACGGAGGCGACCGCCATTATCATGCAGGTAAGATTCTGGTTGGTTTATTAGCATTATTATGGTTTTCATTATTTCATTTCAGCGTGGTCATGCTTCTCATCATTTTTGTGGATGGTTGCAGGTGTTGGGGTCTGTGGAGAGGGTCATGGCTCAAAGCTTGTCATTGGTTCCTGTATGATGGCAATGGTGAATGGTAAGCCTTCCAACAAGCCAATGCTTGTTATCTCTCAGCTCGACTGAGTGATTTCTTTGCTTCTTGGTTTTGGGGTTTCATTGTGAGGTTTAAAAAAAGTTCACCTTCGGGCATGTAATACTCACACTTGGTTTTAATTAAATGTTCTAGTGGCTCCCGTCCGTGGGTAAAATCATGTTTCCCTTGGCTCTTTATATAAATTTTTGGTTTGTAATTATAAATGGTTTGGGCCTTTGAGCCATGGGATGAACCATTGCTTGCAATGGTGCCATAGCCCATTGGCAATGCTTGTGTGGAGACACTGCGATTCACCATGATGTGTATGATGTATATACTCCACATTTATAACGAATGACCCAAATTATTTTTCTTACTATGTTGTGTAATGCGAATGCTATGTTAAATGGGTTATGGATAGAGCTCTTAGGAACAGGCATATCCTTTGGTGTAAGTTTATGTATTGAGTAATTTTAATGGGATGTACTTGTTAAACAACGTTGGTTTGAAAGACCAAGTCGTGGATGTCTTTAGAATTTCCCATCGTGGCCACAATAGCTCTGTTGTATCTTTACCGTAGATAATTTAATGATTAGTTTAAGGGTGATTCGTTAGCAAAGTAGTTGTTTATAAAAATCATACTGTGTAATTTTATTTTAGCATTTGTCGTAACTTAGGTGAATTCTGTGTGTAGAATCTGTTGGTTGTTTAATATTATCAATTCGTGGGTTTTTTAGAAGCCAAGGTTATAATCCCATGATGGCATTCGTTGTTGTGTTTAGACTGTAAATGGACTCCGTGTATTTTAAATGTTGGCTGAGGCCGTGCTTTAGCAAAATTGTAGTTTGTCTTAACAGCATGGTAGTGGTTTATAATTTGTTTCCGGCATACAGCTTATGTATAGCGTGGTCGTAGCGTGTATGCAAATGAAACCCCATAGGGTTTGACTCTGTTTGGATATTAATGTTATGAGTTTCATTTTAATAAATAAAAGAGGCTAGGCTTGTATACCCATGGGATTCGATTCCTGTTTCTATTTGTAATACACGGGTTTATAATATGATTTCGGAGCTTTTTAATATGTTATGATTACTGTGTAAGATGTATTATTTTAATTTGTTTATGGTAATTTTTTGATGAGTTATGTAATTTCGTTTAACGGTTATGTATAAATGGAAAAGATAGAACTATGGATTCTTTTATATGAATTTATGATCAAAGATTCATAAAGTACCAAATGGATTGTCACGATGCTTCCTTCCTTCATTTAGTTCTGATATTGATAATTTAAGTGCAAAGTTTTAATATTAGTTTATTCTTATTATAGAAGACCATGAAAGGTCTTAGATGAGTTATTTATCTTTGGATTTAAATGTATAGATAGCTTTCGAAAATGTTTATGAATGATGACATTATCTATTTATATATTTATCTATAAAGTAGTTTTGTTTATAATTAATACCCTAAGGTATCTGATCAGTATATTTATTTCTTTAAATCTTTCTCCTATGATTAATATCTAATTTAATTTGAACATATCTCTACTGACAAATGAAATATGTCAGTGGAATTATAAATAATAAGTGAGCAATAATAACATGTATGCATTAACCTAGTTTATACATAACCCAGTTTTATAAATATTGCTACTATAGAATTTAAACTAGGGTGTAGAAACCTTGAAGAACATCATCCAATGCATTGAACTTTGCAAAAATAAACCCATGCTCAGACATTTCCTAACACTGGTATAATAACTCATCTACAACCGAGGGTTAATATTTTATAAGACACATAAACCCTAGAAAGTATAGACAAAGCAATCATTTCTAGGTCTAAAATACCATATGATTCTTTACCTAAGAAAACCATCATTTATGATAGAGATGAACTTAACATACTAAGAACTCATACCTATAATTTTTGTGAAGCTCCTTTAATGGTTCAACCTTCACACTTTTAAATAACCAGCATTATCAAATTAAGACAGATTTGACCTCTAATTTTGATGACCAAATCACTTGGGAACTAACACACTCCTCCCAACCATGACTCCGAACAGTTCCTTGTTTTAATCCGGATCCCCCCGAGCTGGACTGCAACATGAAAGTAGCTTAGAGCTCCTAAGGTAAGGTTTCCTATATAGTGTATTAGATCTGGATTAGTTCTCCTTTTCCTTCCAGGAAATATTTCTTCAGGAATTTACTTGAGAGAAAACAAGCAGAAAAATGACTCCTCCAATGATTAATCATAACCCCAATCCTTTCCTTGGCTTGATTCTTTATAGATAGACTTTTCAGTCAAAGGGATAGTTAAATCAAGAAACCTTGGTTTCTTGATTTAACCCTTTTCAATTACTGTGGGTAATTATTAATATTTTAACTTAAGAACTTTCTACTAGTTCCTAATTGGACTTTTATGGATATTATACTATTTATTAATATTTCATAATAAATAATAATTGATTGAGCTCTTCTTCTTTCTTTCATTTATTTATATTATTAATATATTTAATTCTTTATACATAACATGTATAAAGTACATAATAATATAACATTTTATTAACCTTTGTCTTCGGGGCATCATATACTATGATCCCTAGACTTAATGACACTTCTTCATTAAGGTCAAGTAGGTAGATGGTTTAGGTCTACTAAGCTAGGTAACTCTAAACATCCTTGCATGTTGGATTTCCCTCGTATAACATGGTAGCTCTTCAGTACTTTGATGAGAATACAGAAATTTGAAATTTCATTTAATCAATTATAAATAAGTATGACGAGATCAATATTTTTCTCAAGTCTTTTTCACTTGAAAGTTATTAAATTCTTTTCAGCAACCCCTAGCGCTCACCAGAGCCCATACTGAACGCTTTAACAGGGAGTTACAATTCAGTGCAATTCTAGAGCTCCACCCTCAACACTAATGCTAGGTTTAATTGTATGATACACCTAGGGATATAATGGCCAAGGATCTGATCCTCTAGAGCTTATGCTCAACATCAACATTAAAGGCTCCAGGGCTTATCCCCCATTAGAGGAAATTTGGGGTCTAAAATGGGCTTTATAAGAAAACGTGACAAAATAAGTTTTTGTGATTTGGAATTCAAGAACCAATAGAGTTTCAATAAAATAAGTCAACCATAATGGTTGAATTGACATATTTGTCATTAAAAAAAACTACTTTTTTTGTTCATATTTTCGACATATCTCATTGTGTTTTTACTCAAATTTCGATCGGGAGAGCTTGTTGGATACTAAATTTGATTCCACATCCAAGGAGTACCCACACTGCATACTTTTGATGGACCCTGCTACCCCAAAAACAATAAATACCTAAAAAAACGTGATGATGCTGTCATCATCACATTTTTTTAGGTATTTCTTGTTTTTTGGGTAGCAGGGTCCATCAAAAGTATGCAGTGTGGGTACTTGTTGGATGCGGAATCAAATTCTAAATCCAACGAGCTCTCCCGATCGAAATTTGAGTAAAAACACAGGGAGATATGTCGAAAATACGAACACAAAAAGTAGTTTTTTTCTTTCTTCCTCCAAAATTAATCAATATTATTTTATGATTTTAACTATTATTTTATTATTTTCCTTAGGAGGCCCATTTTAGACCCCAAAATTCCTCTAATGAACACTTCCAAATATTATCTTTTCATGTGTTCCAGAGCTTCTCGCCCAACACAAATGCTGAGTACTCATGTGCTAGAGATCTCCTTTCTCGACACAACATTAATCACTTAGGTGATCCAAAGCTCCTCGCTCAACACCAAACATTATTCACCCATGTGTTCCAGAGCTCCTTTCTCAACACAAATAATTTCATCAATCATGTGCTTCAGGGTCCATGCCCAACACAAAAACAAACATCATATATATATCATCACTAATTACATTACGCCCAATATATGAAACAAATCATCATGTTCATATGGAGTGGGTTCTTTGACCCAATATAAAAATAAAAAATCAAGATAATCATCATAATCTAAAGTATGAGTAGGCTCAGAGGAAAACTCCCCATCAGGTTCCACCTGTAATAGGGACCAATCAATCACATGTTTAGTATTATAACATATTTCTTTATCAAAGATGCATGGAAAACATTGTGCACTCTTACATGCGCGACAGTTCTAGTTCATAAGCCACCGGCCCCTTCTTGGCCAATATTTCAAAAGGTCCACAAAATCTAGGTGCTAACTTACCACACCTACCCAAGCTCATTGAGCTTCGTTTGGCTTTTACTTTCAAGTAAGCATGATCGCCTATTTGAAATTCCTTATGCTTTCATTTTCGATCCGCCTAACATTTTTGGTGGTCCTGTGCTTCTTTAAGGTTCACCTAGACCTTGGTAACCAAATGTTCCAAGTCCATCAACAAATCAAGCCCTAACATGAGCCGATCCACCAGGCTATTCCAAGTAACCGACGTTCTATCCTCCAAGAATGGATGATGGAAACTAACTCAAGATCATGCGTCAGGTAATTTCGCTCATGCTCTTTTAAATTTCACGATTCATAATAGATCATGTGATCATTCTGCAAGAGGACTCCTCCAAGTCCTTCCTTGCTTGCATCCATGAAAACAACTAAATCCCCATCGAGATCCATAATCCGCAACACCAGTGCGATCATCAAAAGTTGCTTAAGCCTTTGAAAACTTTCTTTGCACTTGTCAATCCATATGAACTTATTTTCTTTCTTCTGCAAATAGGTCATGGCGCAAGCAATTCTTGAGAAGGTATCAATTAACTTTTGATAATACCCTACTAAACCCCAAAAGGACCTAATTTCAGTGACACTAGTCGGGGTAGGCCAATCCTTTATGGCTAGAATATTTTCCAGGTCCACAACCATCCCTATCTCAGATATGATGTGGCCTAAGTACTGTATCTGTGGTTTGTAAAAATCACATTTACTAAACTTAGCATAAATATTGTGTTCTCGCAACACTCGTAGTACCATGCGCAGGTTTTATTTGTGTTCCTCTTTATTCTTGGAATAAAATAGGATGTCGTCAATGAAGACTAGGACAAGCTTATCCAGATACCTATTGAATATCATGTTCATCATACACACAAAGTTCACGGGTGCATTGGTCAACCCGAACGGCATCACTACAAACTCGTAGTGCCTCGTCGCGAATCTGCACCTGATGGTATCCATATCGTAGGTCAATATTTGAAAAAATACTGTCTCATCCCACTTGATTGAACAAGTCATTGATCTTGGGGAGTGGGTAATGGTTCTTGATAGTCATTTTGTTCAACTGACAGTAATCGATGCACATCCACATTGTACCATATTTCTTCTTTACAAACAAGATCAATGCTCCCCAAGGGGACACACTGGGTTGAATATACCCCTTCTTTATCGACTCCTGCAACTATAGTTTGAGTTCCACCAACTCAAGTGAACTCATGTGGTAAGGGGATTTGGAGGCTAGAACTGATCCTGGGGTCAATTCGATGGAAAAGTCTAGGTCTCGTTTCGGAGGTAATTCGAGGATCTCCTCGGGAAAAAAATCCTTGAATTATTAAAGAATGGGGATTCTTCTATGCATTGTTCCCTATCAGCCTCTATGTCTCGGATGTTTACTACAAACAACTTGCAGCCTTTCCTAATCCATTTCTTCGCTTGTAAGGCAGATATTTGTCTCACAGAAAATTTCTTTGGAATGCCCTGAACCTTAACTTGGCTCCCATGTCTATCAGTACACAATATAGATTTGTGCAAACAATCGAGCATAACATGGTGTTGTTCCATCTAGTCCATGCCGATAAGTACATCGTACGATCCTAAAGGTAGGATGTTCATGTTTACTTTTGTAAGAAAACCATTCAGGTTTACCCCACATTCTTAACAATCTTTGAAACTTTCCGTCTTGTACCTGTGGCTAACTAAACTAGCCAAGGTTTATCATGCTTTACTTTTCCTAGTTTTCATATATCAACAATTTTAGGTGCAACATAACTCCAACAAGCACCAAGTTCAATAAGCATTGAAACAGAAGTGTTCAAGATCTTACCTTTTATTTCTACCATCGTACCTTGATGATACTCCTGTCGACCATCCAACGCTGCATAGATCTGGGGTGTTCCAGCTATGTCCTCGAGAGTTGGTTCTTCTTGTAAGTTGTGTAGGACCCCACCAGTCTTGTTCTTACAACATTGGGCATAATGAGGCTTGCTACATTTCCAGCATTTGATCTGTAGTGGGGAAGCATTGGCTCCACTTGCTACTGGTTTGTTAACATTAGAAGCTTGTACATAAGGCATCGTACCAGGTTTATTAATGTTCATGTTCACTTGAAAGTTGTTGTTTCTCTTTCTGTAAGGTTGTGGATTGGACCCAGTTTTGTGGTTATCATAGAAGTCCTTAGACTTGTCCCAGTTTGGTTCAGGTTCTCCTGCCTCAGATGTCCATGCTCATAACAGAGCCTAGATTTTTGCAGCGTGGTATCCAAAGTTTTAGGCATGTCGAATTCAATCCTGTACCGAAAACTGGGAGGAAGACATCCTAAAAAATGTTGGATCTTTAATTTTTCCTCTTTAATGTATGGTACATAATGCAATAGATCTAGAAATCTGTTAATGAATGCATCCATAGTCATGGATCCCATGCGTAGTTCATTAAACTCTTTCACTTTTCTTTCAAAGTACCATTCCGACATATATTTTTCTTGAAAAAGTTTTCGGAAGGTATCCCAACGTATTTCCTATAGCTCATCTTTATTGGTGAGTTTTAAATCCCTCCACCATCTTGCTACCTTACCATTTAAGCTATAGATGGAAATCCTGGCCTTCATCTCACTTGAATAGTTATGAACCTAAAAATACTTACTCGTTCCCAGCAACCATTCTTCAGCCTTTTCCCCAGTGTTCACTTCACCTTCATAGGTCAGGACTCTTATTTTTCAAAACTCCCCCTGAAGACTATCATCACTCCTTTTCTTCTTTCTCCGTGGAAAAAGTGAGTCACTACTAGAAGGACTCTAATGGTCTTGTTTAGTTGCTTCAGGGGTACATTCTTTTTCTTCTCCTCTTGGGCTACTAGTCTCGTTACGGTATGGTTCCCTCTTGGATATGTTTGTAGACTGAGTAGGTTTACCTTGTGGGATTCCTCCTGTCATGTTTCTCAGCAAGGCTTAATTTATAGCTTGTTATTCCTTCCTTTTGTTCAAGATGTCTTTTCTAAAAAAATTCAATTCATCTTGAATATTGTGTAAAGTTTTCAAAACATCAAAGTTTAGCTCTACCACCAGCTCCGCTTCCAGAGTGGGGGTGGTCATCTTCCCTTGAGGATTGTTTTCTTCCTTAGTATTCATGAACTGAACAGTGCTGTAAAAATTTCCTGTAAACACAAAAAGATTAAATGGAAGAAAATTTTATGTTAGTAACATATTAGATTAACATGATTATTTTCTCTGTGTGAATGTTTGGTGCACCCATAGGTCTCTTAGTATTGAAACTGGGCTCTTATACCACTTGCAATGTCCCCCAAAATTGAAAAAAAATATGCTAGTAGAAACTACCTAGATGGAACATTATTCACTTTCAGTTATTACATTTAGTTCATTTTACTTATGATGTCATCCTTCTATTTACTACTTTAGTATTATGTTTATACTTTTGTCGCTTATGTGTCTTTACTGGATTTAGATGCTTCATTCTTTCTGCATAGTCACACTTTTTAATTATCACATACTAACTTAACTTTGTTTGTGGGGACTAAGTGGGCGGAGTGGTGGGACTCGTTAGCCCATGATGGTTTGAGAGGTAAAGTATTACTTGTTATGCATGATTACTTAGTTTAATTGAACTAAGGAACCTATTCTATTTTACATGTAGTTCATGCTTGCAACGAAAACTTGTTTAAAGAGCATGGAAAGCATCGACCTTGAATAACATACTACTGGTTGACTTCCATTCCTTTACCGGCTCCAAATCATAATAGGTATAACTACGATTCTCGTCATTTTAACTATCATTGCTAAAGTTCTTGTTCAGTACTGATGCTTCCGTAGGGTCTTATAACTCTTCATTTTACATCATAGTATTAATTACGTTTAAGTTTAGTTTATTAAAACTATTAATAATATCTTGTGTTTTTATATGTGAAAGTTATTAACTAGAACTAGATTCTGATCTTGATTCTCCTACAAGGGAAAAATTGCAAAACATGGAATATTGCATATGCCATGTTCACTAAACCTAACCCTAGCGCTTAATTGTATTTGTATTAGGTTAATATTTTAACCTACGATTCATATGTTAAAAGGTCTTCAACCTTGGGTACATACCTTATATTATTACATAAGTCTTGGGGTTGACTTAAAACTAGTGCAGACCATATATGGAATCTACACTTTAAACCTTATCATTGTAATATATTAACCTCACTATAGTGTATACGTTGTAATGTTTATGGTGAGATGAAATAGGGTGGCAATATAACATAAGGTGGAAATCATATGTTAGCAAGGTTTAAGTGTTGGTATGGGAAATGGAGGTCATGAAAGAAACGATGCTTGTCTATGGAGAGTGGGTTTGATAATTCATTAATGGACTCCAGTTGGTGCATTCAATGCTCTTGGAAAAATGTGACATCCCCAAGATTAGGGCTTGGGCACAGGATGGTTTTATCATTTGCAAAATTTGGGTTGGGGTTTGGTCTTGCTCTATGCAGGGGAAATGGAGGCATCCTCCATTGTCATGTAGGTAAGATCCCAGTTGGGTTATCAGCATTGTTATGGTTTGCATTATTTCATTTAAACGTGTTCATGCTTCTCATCATTTTTGTTGATGGTTGCAGGTGTTGGGGTCTATGGAGAGGGTCGTGGCTCAAAGCTCATCGCCAGTTCCTGTATGATGGCAATGATGAATGGTAAGCCTTCCAACAAGCCAATGATTTTTATCTCTCATCCCAACTGAGTGATGTATTCACTATTTGGTTTTGGGGTTTCATTGTGGGGTTTAATTTTTTTTTTCCTTCAGGCATGTAATACTCACACTTGGTTTTAATTAAATGTTTTAGTGGCTCCTGGCCATGGGTAAAATCATGTTTCCCTTGGCTCTGCGTATAAATTTTGGGTTTGAAATTATAAATGGTTTGGGCCTTTGAGCCATGGGCTACACCATTTCTTGCAATGGTGACATAGCCCATTAGCAATGCCTATGTGGAGACACTATGATTCACCGTTTTGTGTATGATGTATATACTCTGTGTTTATAATAAATGACCCATGTTATTTTTCTTACTATGTTGTGTAATGTGAATTATATGTTAAATGGTTTAGGTACAAAGATCTTAGGAACATGCATATGCCTTTGTGCAAGTTTATGTATTGAGTAATTTTAATGGGTTGTAATTGGTGAACAACGTGGGTTTGAAAGACCAAGCCATGGATGGCTTAAGACTTTCCCATTGTGGCTACGATAGCTCTATTGTATCTTTATTGTAGATAATTTAATGATTAGTTTAAGGGTGATTCGTTAGCAGAGTAGTTGTTTATAAAAATCATACTGTGTAATTTTATTTTGGCATTTGCCGTAACTTAGGTGAATGTTGTGCATAGCATTTGTTGGTTGTTTAATGTTATGAATTCGTGGGTTTTGTAGAAGCCAAGGTTATAAGCCCACGATGAGACTGTAAATGGACTCTATGTATTTTAAATGTTGGTTGAGGCCATGCTGTAGGGAAATCGTAGTTTGTCTTAATAGCATGGTAGTGGTTTATAATTTGTTGCCTGCATATAGGTTATGTATAGCGTGGCCATATCATCTATGCAAAATAAACCCCATAGGGTTTGAATCTGTTTGGATATTAATGTTATGAGTTGGATTTTAATAAATAAAAGAGTCTAGGCTTATATTCGCACAGTATTTGATTCATGTTCATGTTTGTAATACATGGGTTTATAATATGATTTCGATGCTTTTTAATATGTTATGATTACTTTGTAAGATGTATTATTTTAATTCGTTTATGGTAATTTTTTGATGAGTTATGTAATTTTGTTTAACGGTTATGTATAAATGGAAAAGATAGAGCTATGGATTCTTTTATATGAATTTATGATCAAAGATTCGTAAAGGACCACATTGATGGTCATGATGCTTCCTTCGCTCATTTAGTTCTGATACTGATAATTTAAGTGCAAAGTTTTAATATTAGTTTATTCTTATTATATAAGACCTTGAAAGGTCTTAGATGAGGTATTTATCTTTGGATTGAAATGTATAGATAGATTTCAGAAATGTTTATGAATGATGACTTTATCTGTTTATATATTTATCTATAAAGTAGTTATGTTTATAATTAATACCCTAAGGTATCTGATCAGTGTATTTATTTCTTTAAATATTTATCCTATGATTAATGTTTAATTTAATCTGAACATATCTCTACTGAAAAATGAAATATGTCAGTAGAGTTATAAATAATAAGTGAGCAATAATAACTGGTCGGAATTAACCTAGTTTATACATAGCCCGGTTTTATAATTAATGCTACTATAGAATTTAAACTAGGATGAAGAACCCTTGAAGAATATCAGCCAATGCATTGAATTTTCCAAAAATAAACCCATACTCAGACATTGCCTAACCCTGGTGTAATAACTCATCTACAGCCCAAGGTTAATATTTTATAAGACAGGTAAACCCTAGAAAGTATAGAAAGTGTAATCATTTATAAGTCTAGAATACCATATGAATCTTTACCTAAAACAAGCAGCATTTATGATAGAGATGAAATTAACTTACTGAGAACTCATACATGTAGTTTCTTCGAAGCTCTTTTAATGGCTAAACGTGCACACTTTTAAATAACCAGTATTGTAAAAGTAAGATAGATATGACCTCTGATTTTGATGACCAAATCACTTGGGAACTACCACGTTCCTCCCAACCATGACCTAGAACCGTTCCTGGTTTTAATTTGGATCCCCCTGATCCGGACTCCAACATGCAAGTATCTTAGAGATCCTAAGGTAAGGTTTCCTATCCGGTGTATCAGATCTAGATCAGTTCTCCTTTTCCTTCGAGGAAATATTTCTTCAAGAATTTACTTAAGAGAAAACAGGTACAAAAATGACTCCTCCAATGACTAATCAGACCCCCAAGCCTTTCCTTAGCTTGATTCTTTATAGACATACTTTTCAGTCAAAGGGACAGTTAAATCAAGAAACCTTGGTTTCTTGATTTAACCCTTTTCAATTACTAAGGGTAATTATTAAGATTTTAACTTAAGAACTTTTTACTAGTTCCTAATTGGACTTTTATGGATATTATACTATTTATTAATATTTCATAATAAATCATAATTGATGGAGCTCTTCTTCTTTCTTTCATTTATTTATATTATTAATATATTTAATTCTTTATACATAACATGTACATAATAATATAACATTTTATTAACCTTTGTCTTTGGGCCATCGTATACCATGATACCTAGACTTAATGACACTTCTTCATTAAGGTCAAGTAGGTGGATGGTTTAGGTCTACTAGGCTAGGTAACTCTAAACATCCTTGTGTGTTGGATTTCCCTCCTATAATGTGGTAGCTCTTCAGTACTTTGATGAGAATACAAAAATTCAAAATTTCATTTAATCACTTCTAAATAAGTATGATGAGATCAATATTTTTCTCGAGTCATTTTCACTTGGAAGTTATTAAATTATTTTCAATAACCCCGAGCGCTCACTAGAGCCCATACTCAATGCTTTAACAGGGAGTTACAATTCAGTGCAATTCCATAGCTTCTCGCTCAACACTAATTCTAGGTGTAATTGTACAATACACCTAGGGATACAATGGCCCAAGATCCGATGCTCTAGAGCTTATGCTCAACATCAACATGAAAGTCTCTAGGGCTGATGCCCAACACTTCCAAATCTTATCTTTTCATGTGTTCCACATCTTCTCGCTCAACACAAATGTAAGTACTCATGTGCTCCAGAGCTCCTTGCTCAACACAACAATAATCACTCAAGTGCTCCAGAGCTCCTCACTCAACACCAAACATTATTCACCCATGCATTCCAGAGCTCCTTGCTCAACACAAATCATTTCATCAATCATGCGCTTCAGGGTCCACGCCCAACACAAAACATCTCATAAATCATGTGCTTCAGGGTCCACTCTCAACAAAAAAACAAACAACATATATATATATCATCAATAATTGCCTTATGCCCAATATATGAAACAAATCATCATGTTCATATGCAGTGGGGTCTTTGACCCAATATAAAAATAAAACATCAAGGTAATCAGTGTAATAAATAAGCACATGCCGATAAGTGTTAGGTCCAAAATTCGGGATATTACAAAACTCGAAGGTATTCTACCCAAATCTCCACTAGTACATGTACCATCACACGAATAAAGGTGTTAAGGAAAAATATGATGGAAAATCATCTGATTACTAATCATTTATGTATACTGGTAATATATGCAAAACATCCCACCAATAATTATAATGGGAATCAAGGTACAAAGTGCAATCAAACAAGTGTGAATAGATGTGTTGAGGTTGAACACTTGAGAGAGTCCATCGATTAGGGGACATTAATGTATTCCCAAATATATCAATAGCGATAGAACCTGCCACAGATCACTGCAAGTCTCAAGGAACTCAATGGACTATAGATCCTTATTCCAGAATAAATGATCTCAAGTTAATGGAATGGAATCTATTGGCATGAGGGCATTAATGAATCACCCATGAACCAACATGAGCTACACACAACACTGGATAATTTGGAATAATTTGGAATAAGTCAGACAAAGAAGATGTGCATGAACTAATAACTGTATCAAGAATGGTCGAACTGCAAAGTGTAATGTCCCCAAAAATTGAAAAAAAAATTATAGGCTGGTAAAAAATACCTAGATGGAACATTATTTATGTACGGAATTCTATCATACACTTTATGTACTTAAGTTTAATCATAATTTGTTCTTACGTTCTGTCATTTACATTTAAGTCATTATTTTTAACGTATTTTACTTATGATGTTGTACTTTTGTTTACTACTTAGTATTATGTTTACACTTTTGTCGCTTATGTGTCATCATTGAATTTGTGTGCTTCGTCCTTTCTGTATTGTCGCACTTGTTGAATTTGGAGTCCTAAATTAACTTTGTTTGTGGAAACAAAGTGGGTGGAGTGGCGGGACTCGTTCTCCCATGATGGTCTGAAAGGTAATGGCACTTTCTTGCTCGCAAGCTTACTTAGTTCTATGAACTAAGGAACCTATTTTATTCCTTATGCATTTCTTTACTTTGCGATGAGATCTGCTGTAAACTATGTTGATAGTCTTGATCCAAGAAGACCTGCTACTAGTTGTTACGTTTCTTATCAACTCAGTTTTATAACTTGGTAAGTGTCGTTATCGTCAATTTAGCTATTATAGCTAAATTTCCTGTACACCAATTATTATTTATTATGGTTTATATTTGTTATTATATATGTCATTAATACATTTTACATCCTATGTATATTCTTATTATACCTATTAACATCTCTTATGTTCTTTTATTGGTGAGTTACTTTGTTGGCTTAATATCAGACCTTTGGGTTTTTATGAGGGTTAAAAAGTTAACATGGCATATTGCATATGCCATGTTCACTAAGAATCATGCTTAACACATTTCGTATTGGATTTAAGATAAGGTTGTAAGCCTAAAGTGTATATTATTTAACTTATATGATGTATGCCTTATGGCATTACACCTTGGACTAACGCATCCTATGGACTATGTATTATCGTAATCTTACCATAATGCAAATCTTGTAATACATTAACGCTATGATAGAGTTTGGGGTGGCGACATAACATATGGTAGAAACCATGTGATAGCGAGGTTTATGCTATGTGTTTGAGGTCAGGAATGCACGACGTTTAAATTATGGAGAGTGGGTTTTGTATGGCTTTAATGATTTCCAACTGGTGCATTCAATGCGTTTGGAGAAGCATGACAACATTCCCTTAGTCTTTGCTCACGATGGTTGTGCATTGTGTTTGTCATTTTGGGTTTTTGCACTTTGGCTCTACACAAGGGGAAGACCATGGAGGCAACCTCCATACCGTGAGTTATGCTTTCTTGGGTTTATACACCTGTACATTAGTTTGGTTTAATGTTTCTGAGCATGGCCATACTTCTCATTCCCATTTTTTCTTGTGTTTTGTAGGTACCTAAGGGGAATGAGGAGCAGCGTGGATTTAACTCTGTTGGCTCCAAGCGTTTGCAATCATGGCCACGGTAAGCCTATGAGCAAGTATCTACTTGCTACCTCTCGGCTCTCTTGGGCAGGCTGCACATAGATTTGTTGCTTGGTTGGGGTTTATGCTATGGGTTTCGAAGTGGGGTTTAAAATTCTCCTTCGGGCATATGATTACAGACTTGGATTTTGAACAATCTTTAAATGTCTTCGGCCATGGGGTGAAATTACACTCCCTCTAGTTCTGTGTATAAATTTTGTGTTTGTAAGTTTAAACAATGGTTTGGGCCTTTGAGCGATGGGATGCACCATCGCTTGCAATGATGCCATAGCCCATTGGCATGCCCATACTTCATTTTTGGCTTGGGAAGCGACTATGTGGAGTCACTGCTTTACCATACTATGTATGATGTTTATACTCTGCATTTTTAATAAAGGACTCGTGTCATTTTTCTTACTATGTTTTAATGTATGTGCTATGTTATGGTTTAATAGTTTGGTTTGGATGCAGACATTCGCATTCGTTTGAGGTCTGTGTGTTATGTATATTTTAATGGCTGTAATATGTGAACAGGATGGGTGGTTGAGAGGCCAAGCCATGAATGGATTGATCCTTCCCATCATGGTTGCGATAGTCTTACTGTTAATTCATCTCTTGCTTATCCTGAATTAGATATTTTAATGGTTGATTGTTAACAGGGTAGTTTTGTAAAATAAACCATACTGTGTAGTTCTATTTTGGCATGGTTGTAACTTATGTGAGGGTTGTGCATGGTATCTGTGGGTTATTTAATTACTATGAATTCGTTGGTTTTCTAGAGGTCGGGATTAAAGACCCTCGATGGAATTCGTTGTTGTATTTAGCTTGCAAATGGACTCTGTGTATTTATATTTTGGCTGAGGCCATGCTGTAGTGAAATCGTAGTTTGCCTAACATCATGGTAGTGGTTTAAAATATTATTTCCCGCATACATAGTGTGTATAGTGTGTCCTTAGCATGAATGTAAACAAACACCATATGGTTTGAGTCTTGTTTGGACTATGTAATATAATGAGTTGTATTTTATTTAAATAAAAGAAATTGGGCTTGCACGCCCACAAGATTCGATTCATGTTCCTCTTTGACATACATGGGTTACAGTATGATTTTGACGGTATTTTAATATGTTATTATTACTGCATAAGATGTATTATTTTAATTTGGTTAAGGTAATGGTTGATGAGTTATGTATAGATGGAAAAGATAGAACTGTGGATTCTGATTAATTATAATGGTGTTTCATTTATGTGGAGTATTTTTAATATAAATTTGAAATATGGATACAGACCTTGAAAGGTCCTTAATTATTTGATTAGCTTGGTTTTAGATATAATATGATCTCAGTGGATTTAATTTATAATCTAGTTCTATTTGCAAGTAATACCATAAGGTATCTAATTAGTATATTTATTTCTTTAATCTTTCCCCTATGATTAAATATACTATAATCTGAACATGTCTCTACTAACAACTGAAATATGTCAATAGAGTTATAAAGAATAGGTGACCAATAAATAGAAGGTCTTGATTTACCTAGTTTACAGTAATAATTTCTAAATATTGAATGTGTACAGAAAAAAACTTAGAGATGCAATCCTAGCTATATACATCCTATGATAATATTTACAACAGAAGGGATATTTAAGAAAAGAAGAGTCTAGCTAGAAAATCAGATACATAGGGTTAGTAGATACATTGGAAACAATGATTTAACATATCCGTCATTTAATCTAGAAGATAGCATAGTTAGTCTAGGGTTAGATTTTAAGAAATGTAACCCTAGGAGATATGGATAGAACCATCATGTCCAGGGTTAAAAATATATAAAGAGAATTTATAAAAAGAAGCCATCATTTATCCTAGAAATGAACTTCACATACTAAGAACTCATACCTATAATTTTTCTTCCTAAAGCTCCTTTAATGGCTGAACTTGCACACTTTTTAAATAACTAGCATTATCAATTTAAGATAGATCTAACCTCTGATTTTAAAGACCAAATCACTTGGGAACTACCATGTTCCTCCCAACCATGACCTGAAACCATTCCTGGTTTTAGTTCGGATCCCCCCAAGCTGGACTCCAACATGCATGTAGCTTAGAGCTCCTAAGGTAGGGTTTACTAATGGGTATTCATTTCTGAATCAATCCTCTTTTCCTTGTAGGAGAATGTTGCCCAGGAAAACACTTGAGAGCAAAAACAAGCAAAATAGTAATTCTCCATGATAAAAATCAGAACCCCCCAGCCTTTGCTTAGATTGAGTCTTTATAGATATACTTTTGAGTCAAAGATACAGTTAAATCAAGAATTCCTTGATTTCCTTATTTAACCATTTTTTAATTACTGGGATAATTTTCAATACTTAACCTAGGAACTTTTCACTAGTTCCTAGTTTAAACTTTCATAGGTATTATGCTATTTATTAATCCTTCAATAATAAATAATAATTGATGGAGATTCTCTTCTCTTCTTTTATTTAATTATATATTTAATCATAATTAATTATTTATACATACTATGTCTAAAATACATAGTATTATAACACTTGCTAACATTGTCTTTGGGCATCATGTACCATGATCCCTAGAATTAATGACACTTCTTCATTAAGGTCAAGTAGATAGGTTCCTTAGGTCTATTAGGCTATCTGAATCTAAACATCCTTGAATGTTGGATTTCCCTCATATAACATGGTAGCTCTTCAGTACTTTGATGAGAATACAAAATTTCAAAATTTCATTTAATCACTTATAAATAAGTATGATGAGATCAATATTTTTCCTGATCCATTTTAACTCGGAAGTTATTAATTTCTTTTCAGTAACCCCTAGTGCTTACCAGAGCCCATACTCAAATCCTATAGCAAGGATTTACAAATATAGTGCAATTCCATAACTTTTGCTCAACACTAAATGCTAGGATGTATTTGTATGATACACCTAGGGATACAATGGCCAAGGATCCGATGCTCAAGATCAACATGGAAGGCTCTAGGGCTTATGCCCAACATATCAAATTATCTTTTCATGTGTTCCAGAGCTTATCGCTCGACACAAAGGTAAGTACTCATGTGCTCCAGAGCCTCTCGCTCAACACAATTTATCAATCACTCAAGTGTTCCAGAGCTCCTCGCTCAACACAAAACATCTCATCAATCATGCGCTTCAGGATCCATGCCCAACACAAACAAGCATATACATATATCATCAATAATTAACTTACGTCCAATATATAAAACAAATCATCATGTTCATATGCAGTGGGGTCTTTGACCCAATATAAAATAACACATCAGGATAATCATCATAATCAATAGGCATATGCCTATGAGTGTTAGGTCCAAAATTCAGGATATTACATCCCTCCCCTCTTAGAAAAACACCATCCCTGGTGTTCTAGGGACTCGAAACAATATCATGAAATAAGGCGGGGTAATCNTGCCTATGAGTGTTAGGTCCAAAATTCAGGATATTACATCCCTCCCCTCTTAGAAAAACACCATCCCTGGTGTTCTAGGGACTCGAAACAATATCATGAAATAAGGCGGGGGAATCCTTTCTCATGGTGGCCTCATTATCCCAAGTAGCTTCGTCAACCTCAAAGTGCTTCCACTACACTTTCAATTGGACCACGGTGCGGTTTCGAAGCTGCACTTCTCTTTTTTCCAATAAATGAGTAGGCTTAGGGGAAAACTCCCCATAAGGTTCCACCTGTAATAGGGACCAATCAACAACATGTTTAGTATCATAAACATATTTCTTTAACAAATATGCATGGAAACCTTTGTGGACTCTTACATGCATTGGAAATGCTAGTTCATAAGACAGTGGCCCTTTCTTGGCCAGTATTTCAAAAGGTCCGCAAAATGCAAGTGCTAACTTACCGCACCTACCCAAGCTCAATGAGCCCTATTTGGATTTTACTTTCGAGTAAACATGATCGCTTATTTGAAAGTCCTTATCCTTTCTTTTTCGATCTGCGTAACTTTTCTGGCGGTCTTGTGCTTCCTTAAGGTTCATCTAGACCTTGGTAACCAAATGTTCCAAGTCCATCAGCAAATCATGACCTAACATGAGACGATCCATCAGGATATCCCAAGTAAGCAGTGTCCTACACCTCCGACCATAGAGTACCTCAAAGGGAATCATCTTGGAGGAAGCCTGACAACCATTTTTATATGCAAACTCTGTGAGATGCAAGTAGTCCTCCCATTTCATGGGATTGTTCATGACATACATTCGGAGCATGTCCTTGACAATTTGGTTTACTCTTTCATTTTTCCCATCTATCTACAGGTGATATGCAGTATTGAAGTTCAACCGTGTCTCCAATCCGGAGAATAAAGATCTCTAAAAGTTTCCTGTGAACTTAACATCTCAATCCAAGATAATTACCTAGGGTATCCCATGTAATCTAAATATTTCTCTCAAGAAGATATCAGTAATGTTCACGGACTTGTAGGTCGACTTTATAGGAATGAAGTGTGCTCCCTTCGACAACTTGTCGATGACGACAAAAATAGAATCATGTTGCTTCTTACTTTTCAGTAAACCGATGATAAAGTCCATACTAATAACTTCCCACTTTCATTCCGGAATGGGTAATGGCTGCAGCAATCCCGCAGGATGTCGATGCTCAGCCTTGACTAGCTAGCACTCCTGACATTTCACAATAAACATTGCAATGTCGGTCTTTAACTTAGGCCATAAAAAGTGTCTCTCGACAGCAGATATCATCTTTTGATATCCTGGGTGCCTCGAGTAGGGTTCCATATGAAATTATGTGAGGATTTTGGACCGAAGGTCCCCTCCTTCTAGAACATATGAGCGATCCTTGGACCATAGAAATCCGAATTTGTGTGAACAACCGGTCCTCCTGGACTTTCTTGAGGATTTCTACATAAAAGGGGTCAACTCTATTGGCTGCGCTAATCTTCTCATGCAAATATGCATCAGTTTGAATCAAGTCACCTCATAAATCATGTGAGTTCTTTGACTTAAGGCATCGACAACCTTATTCTCCTTTCCCTTAATGTGCTTAAGCTTAAAATGGTACTCACTGAGGAAAGCCAACCATCTGGATTGCCTAGCATTCAGATACGGTTGATCAAATAAATATTTCAGACTCATATTGTCTATCTTCAGAAGGAACTTCCTTCCCATGAGGTAGTGTCTCGACATCCTCAAAGCATGGATTATGGGTGCTAACTCAACATCGTCAGTAGGGTAATTTTGCTCATGTTCTTTCAACTTCTATGATTCATAATAGATCATGTGATCATTTTGCAAGAGGAATCCTCAAAGTACTTCCTTTTTTTCATCCATGCAAACAACTAAATCCCCATTGGGATCCGCAATCTGCAAAACCATGTGGTCATCAAAATTTTCTTAAGATTTTGAAAAAGTTCTTCACACTTGTTAGTCCATATGAACTTATTTAGTTTCTTCTGCAAAGCAGTCATGGGTCAAGCGATTCTCGAGAAGTTCTCAATGAACTTTCGATAATACCTAGCTAATCCCAAGAATGACCTAATGTCAGTGATACTAGTAGGGGTAGGCCAATCCTTTGTGGCTTTAATATTTTATGGGTCCATAGCTATTTCTTTCTCGGAGATAATGTGACCTAGATACTATATTTGCGGTTTGTAAAAATTGCATTTACTAAACTTAGCATAAAGCTGGTGTTCTCTTAGCACTTGTAGTACTATATGAAGGTGTTCTTCTTGTTCATGTTTATTCTTCGAATAAACTACGATGTCGTCAATAAAGACTAGGACAAAATTATCCAGATACCTACTGAATATGTTGTTCATCATACACATAAATTTTGTAGATGCACTAGTAAACCCAAACAACATCACTACAAACTCGTAGTTCCCATACCTTGTACGAAAGGAAGTTTTGTGAATATCTTCATCGCAAATCCCTACCTGATGGTATCCTGATCATAGGTCAATTTTTGAAAAAATTATGGCTCCTCCCACCTGATCGAACAAGTCATTGATCCGGGGGAGTGGGTAATAGTTATTTATAGTCATTTTGTTCAACTGATGGTAATCGATGCACATCTACATCGTCCCGTCTTTCTTCTTTATGAACAATATCGATGCTCCCCAAGGGGACACACTGGGTAATATATACCCTTTCTCTATCAACTCCTACAACTGCATTTTGAGTTCCAGCAACCCAGGTGCACTCATGCGGTAACGGGCTTTGGAGGCCGGAACTAATCCCGGGGTCAGTTCAATGGAGAAGTCTAGGTCTCATTTCTGAGGTAATATGGGGATTCCCTCAGGAAATGCATCCTTGAATTCTTCAAGAACGGGGAAGTCTTCTATGCATTGTTCCCTATTAGATCTAAGTCTCGGATGTTTACTGCAAACAACTTGCAGCCTTTTCTAACACATTTATTTGCTTGTAAGGCAGATATTTGTCTTACAAAATATTTCTTTGGAATGCCCCGAACCTTCACTTGGTTCCCTAGGCTATTAGTACAGAAGATAGACTTGCGCAAACAATCGAGCATGGCACGATACTGTTCCAGCCAATCCATACCGATAAGTACATCGTACAATCCTAAAGGTATGATGTTAAGGTTTAATTCCGTAGTAAAACAATTCAAGTTTACCTTACATTCTTTAACAATTTCTGAAACCTTCTGTTTTGTACCTATTGCTAACTAAACCAGCTAAGGTTTATCATGTTTTACTTTGCCTGGTTGGCATTTATCAACAATTTTAGGTGCAACATAGCTGTGGAAAGCACCGGGATCAATAAGTATTGAAATAGAAGTGTTCAAGATCTTACCTTCTATCTTGACCATCGTAGCTTGATGATCTACCTGTCAGTCATCTAATGTTGTATAGATCCGAGGTGTTCCATCTATGTCCTCAATAGTTGGTTCTTCTTGTAAGTTGTGCAAGACCCCACTGGTCTTGTTCTTAGAATCTCAGGCATAATGAGGCCCACTACATTTCCATCACTTTCTCTATAGTGGGGTAGCATTGGCTCCACTTGCTGCTTCTTTGTTAACATTAGTAGCTGATACATAAGGCTTTGTACCAAGTTTATTAAAGTTCATGTGTGCTTGAAAGCTATTATTCTTATTTCTATATTGTTGTGGGTTGGACCTTTGTGGTTATCAGAGAAGTTCTTAGGCTTTTCTCGATTTCGGTTCAGGTTATCTTGCCTCAGCTTTCCATGCTCATAACAGATCCTAGATTTGTGCAGTGTGGTATCCAATGTCTTAGGTATGTCAAATTAAATCCTATCCTGGAAACAGGGAGGAAGACATCCTAGGAACTACTGGATCTTTGCCTTTTCTTCCTTAATGTATGGTACATAATGCAACAGATCTAGAAATATGTTAATAAACGCATCCATAGTCATGGATCCCATGCATAGTTCATGAAACTCTTTCACTTTTTGGTCAAAGAATCTTTTTGACATATATTTTTCTTGGAAAATTTTCCGGAAAGTATCCCAGTGTATTTCCCGCAACTCATCTTTCTTGGTGTGTTTTAAATCTCTCCACCATCTTGTTTCTTTTCCATTCAAGTTATAGATGGAAAGCCAAGCGTTCATCTCACTTGAATAGATATGAACCTGAAAGTACTTACTCATGCCCAACATCCACTCTTCAGCATTTTCCCTCGTGTTTACTTCACCTTCATAGATCGGGGCTCTTATTTTTCAAAACTCCCCCTGAAGACTGTCAACACTCCTTTTCTTCTTTCTCCGTGGAGAAAGTGAGTTCTCACTAAAAGGACTGTGATGGTATTCTTTAGTTGCTTCATGGGTACATTCGTTTTCCTCTTTTCTTGGGATGCTGGCCCATTTTGGGTAAGGTTCTCTTTTGGAACTGTTTGTGGATGGAGTAGGTTTACCTTGCGGGCTTCCTCCCATCATATTTCTTAGTAAGGCTTCATTTATAGCATGTTGTTCCTTCCTTTCATTCAGGATTTCTTCTCTAAAATGCTTCAATTCAGCTTGAAGATTGTGTAAAGTTTTCAAAACATCAGAATTTAGCTCTACCACCAACTCCATTTCCAAAGTGGGGGTGGTCATCTTCCCTTGACGACTATTTTCTTCCTTAGTATTCATAAAATGAATAGTGATATAAAACTTTCTTGTAAACACAAAAAAAAATTAAATGATAGAAAATTTTTTGTTAGTAACATATTTAATTAATATACTTTTTTTTTCCTACGTGAATGCTTGGTGTGCCCATAGGTCTTTTAGTATTGAAACTGGGCTCTGATACCACCTGTAATGTCCCAAAAAATTGAAAAAAAAATATAGGCTAGTAAAAACTACCTAGACAGAACATTATTTACTTATGAAACTCTATCGTAGACTTTATGTACTTATGTTTAGTCGTAAGTTGTTCTTACGTTCCGTCGTTTACATTTCAGTCATTATTTTTAATGTATTTTACTTATGATGTTGTACTGTTGTTTACTACTTAGTATTATGTTTACACTTTTTTTGCTTATGTGTCATCATTGAATTTGTGTGCTTCGTCATTTTTGCATTGTCGCACTTGTTAAATTTGGAGTCCTAACTTTACTTTGTTTGTAGAAACAAAGTTATTGGAGTGGCGGGATTCATTCTCCCATGATGGTCTGAAAGGTAACGATGCTTTCTTGCTCGCAAGCTTACTTAGTTCTCTGAACTAAGGCAGCTATTTTATTCATTATGTAGTTCTTTACTTTACGACGGGATCTGGTGTAAAGTGTGTTGACAGTATTGATCCTAGAGGACGTGCTGTTAGTTGTTATGTTTCTTATCGAGTCAGTTTTATAACTTGGTAAGTGGTGTTATCGACAATTTAGCTATTACGGCTAAATTTCTTGTACACCAATTATTCTTTGTTATGGTTTATATTTGTTATTCTATATGTCATTAATACATTTTACATTATATGCATATTCCTACTATACCTATTAATATCTCTTCTGTTATTTTATTGGCGGCTTATTATATTGGCTTAAGAGCAGACTTATGGGTTTTTATAAGGGTTAAAAAGTTAACATGGCATATTAAATACGCCATGTTCACTAAACATCATGCTTAACACATTTTGTATTGGATTTAAGATAAGGCTGTAAGCCTAAAGTGTATATTATTTAACTTATATGTTGTATGCCTTATGGCATTACACCTTGGACTAACGCATCCTATGGACTATGTATTAGCATAATCTTACCATAATTCAAATCTTGTAATACATTAACGTTGTGATAGAGTTTGGGGTGGCGACATAACATATGGTAGAAACCATGTGATAGTGGGGTTTATGCTATGTGTTGGAGGTCATGAATGCACGATGTTTAAATTATGGAGAGTGGGTTTTGTATGGCTTTAATGATTTTTCAGCTGGTGCATTCAATGCATTTGGAGAAGCATGACAACCTTCCCTTAGTCTTGGCTCACGATGGTTGTGCATTGTGTTTGTCATTTGGGGTTTTTGCACTTTGGCTATGCGCAGGGGGAAGACCATGGAGGCAACCTCCAGACCATGAGGTATGCTTCATTGAGTTTACACACCTACACATTGGTTTAGTTTAATGTTTCTGAGCATGGTCATACTTCTTATCCCCTATTTCTCTTGTGTTTTGCAGGTATCGAAAGGGAATGAGGAGCAGCATGGCTTTAACTCTGTTGGCTCCAAGAATTTGCAATTGTGGCCATGGTAACCTTGTGCACAAGTCTATACTTGCTACTTATCGGCCTTATTGGGTAGACTACACATAGATTTATTACTTGGTTGGGGTTTTATGCTGTGGGTTTCGACGTGGGGTTTAAAATTCGCCTTCGGGCATATGATTATAGACTTGTATTTTGAACAATGTTTAAATTTCTTCGGTCATGGGGTGAAATCACACTCCCTCCGGTTCTGTGTATAAATTTTAGGTCTGTAAGTAATGGTTTGGGCCTTTGAGCCATGGGATACGCCATTGCTTGCAATGGTGCCATAGCCCATTGGCATTCCTATAGACTTCGTTTTTTGTTTGGCAAGTCACTATGTGGAGTCACTGCTTTACCATACTCTATATGATATTTATTCTTTGCATTTTTAATAAAGGACTCATGTCGTTTTGCTTACTATGTTTTAATGTATGTGCTATGTTATGGTTTAATAGTTTGGTTTGGACACAGGCATTCGCCTTCATTTGAGGTCTGTTTGTTATGTATATTTTATTGGCTGTAATATGTGAACAGCGTGGGTGGTTGAGAGGCCAAGCCATGAATGGCTTGATTCTCCCCTCGTGGCTTCAATATTCTCACTGTTAATTCATCTCTTGCTTATCCTAAATTAGATAGTTTAATGGTTGATTGTTAACAGGGTAGTTTTGTAAAATAAACCATACTGTGTAGTTCTAATTTGCCACGGCCGTAACTTATGTTAGGGTTGTGCATAGTATATGTGGGTTATTTAATTACTATGAATTTGTTGGTTTTTTAGAGGCCATGGTTAAAGACCATCGATGGCATTCGTTGTTGTATTTAGCCTGCAAATGGACTCTCTGTATTTATATTTTGGCAGAGGTCGTGCTATAGCGAAATCGTAGTTTGCCTAACAATGTGGTAGTGGTTTAACAGATTATTTCACGCATACATAGTATGTATAGCATGGCCTTAGCATGAATGAAAACAAACCCCATAGAGTTTGACTCTTGTTTGGATTATGTAATGTAATGAGTTGTATTTTATTTAAATAAAAGAAACTGGGCTTACATGCCCACATGATTCTATTCATGTTCCTGTTTGACATACATGGCTTATAGTATGATTTTGATGTTATTTTAATATGTTATGATTACTGTATAAGATGTACTATTTTAATTTGGTTATGGTAATGTTTGATGAGTTATGTATATATGGAAAAGTTAGAACTTTGGATTCTTTTTTATGAATTATAATCAAAGAATTGTAAAGGACCACATGGTTGGTCACGATGCCTCCTTTCATTGTTTATAATGTTTTTTCATTCATGTTGAGTATTTTTAATATAAATTTGAAATATGGATACAGACCTTGAAAGGTCCTTAATGATTTTATTAACTTGGTTTTAGATATAATCCAATCTTAATGGATTTAATTTATAATCTAGTCGTGTTTGCAAGTAATACCCTAAGGTATCTCCTTAGTATATTTATTTCTTTAATCTTGCCCCTATTATTAAATCTATATAATATGAACATGTCTCTACTGAAAAATGAAATATGTCAATAGAATTATGAAGAATAGGTGAGCAATAAATAGCAGGTCCGGATTTACCTAGTTTATAGTAATAATTTCTCAATATTGATGAATACGGAAACAAACTTAGAGATGCAATCCTAGATTATATATACAGCCTATGATAATATTTACAACCCAAGGGATATTTAAGAAAATACAAACCCTAGCAAATTCTAGCCAGAAAATAAGATAAATAGGGTTAGTAGATACATTGAAAACATTCATTTAACATATCCATCATTTAATCTAGAAGATAACATAGACAATCTAGAGTTATATTTTAAGAAATGTAACCATAGGAGATATGGACAGAACCATCATTTCTAGGGTTAAAAATATATAAAGAGCACTTATAAAAAGAAGCGAG
The DNA here is from genome assembly GCA_001517045.1 of Pseudotsuga menziesii. Lineage (NCBI taxonomy): Eukaryota > Viridiplantae > Streptophyta > Pinopsida > Pinales > Pinaceae > Pseudotsuga > Pseudotsuga menziesii. Next base: position 35,835 of record LPNX011158575.1, on the reverse strand, counting down.
CAGTTATCCTATAAATGAACTTGACATACTAAGAACTCATACCTGTAATTTTTCTTCTTGGATCTCCTTTAATGGTTGAACATGCACATGTTTTAAATAACCAGCATTATAAATTTAAGACAGATCTGACCTCTGATTTTCAAGACAAATCACTTGGAAACTACCACATTCCTCCCAACCATAACCCAGAACCGTTCCTGGTTTTAGTCTGGGGGTATGCTAGTTTAAATTTACAAAGAATAATTGAGTGTGAAAGTTGCCAATAAAATCTGAAGTATTATAGAGTAAAAGGGAAAGATAAGTAGTTTTTTTTAGATAGTTAATAGTAAAAAAACGGATCCCCTTTTCATCTAACCCGATTTCATTGTTTCTGTATTTTTCGAGTAGCTTCAGGAGAATTATTTAGAGGTTAGAGTTCTTTAATTGTACATATTTCATTTATATTATTGTGTTTATTTGGATTAAAAGAATGGTATAATAAGAATTGTTTCCTTTTTGAAACAAAGATCTTTGAAACCAAAATCTAAGTGTGTTGTAATTATTTTACCTTTTGAGCTATAAATGTATATTTGGACAGAATTTCATCTATCTAAATCATTCATTCCAAATTGTACTTTTTTGTATTTAGTATATATGTTTATCATTCTAAAAATACAAAGTTTATGTTTGTTTTATATATATATATATATACAAGAATTTATATTTTTTATTGTTACTTTTTAATATTTATATTTTTTTAATCTTAAATGCTATATAAACTTCTTCAAGTATAATTAATCAAATAAAAAACATACCAAAACAAAAATTGATTTAATTTTCAGTTTGTTCTTCTAAATTTGGATTTTCTAATTATCATTAATCAAATAAAAAAAATAAAAAAACAAAAAATATTTTTTATTTTTTATTTTTATGTGCCACCTGGTCAAATTTCAAAATATTTGATTAGACCGCTTCCCAAACATAACTTAGTATCCCGCGTCTGTCGTCAATTGCTACTAATCAACTATGTATCTTGCATTTCACAACTGCTAGCGAGGTTGCACCACTATTCATAATTTTTCGATGTTCTATTGTTGTGCTCCTTTGTCCTTTTCTTTGAACATCTCTAGGTGATTTATCCATCACCAGTTTATTCCCCTTGAATGTTTCTTAGAGAACCTCAATGTTCTGAGATTAGTGCAACATAAAATGGCATGTGGTAGGTATTCAGTGATGTGTAATTGTAATGGTCCAGAGTGATGTGTTGGGAATTCTTCTATGCTACAATCCTCACCCATTTCCATACGTTTTGTAGATAAATTTGCAATCGTCGTAAAGTGTAACGTCCCCAAAAATTGAAAATAAAATAAAAAAATTATTAGCCTAGTTAAAACTACATATTCTGGACATTATTGAACTTGCGGAATCTGTCATACTCTATTGCACTGTTGATTTGTCATGGGATGTTCTTATGTCCTATTTCCTTTCATTCAGTTAGGATTATTACTATGTTTATTGTGTTTACTTACAATTTCGTAATGTTGATTACAATGCTATTCTTATGGTTACGCATTGTTTTGTATGTTAGATACTTTGATTATGTACTTCCTTGTTATTTTACATGTTCTTACCATTGTATAGAGAGTTCTAACTTAACTTTGTTTTTGGAACCAAAGTGGGTGGAGTGGCAGGACTAGTTCTCCCATGTAACTACCTGAGAGGTAAACGTTTCTACTTGTCTGCGGGATTACTTATTTCTGTTGAACTAATGCACTCTTATCATGTTTACAAGCAGGGTACTTAGCTACGGAAAACTTGTTACAGAGTGCTGAATGTTTGATTGCTAGTACTTGTACTTGCATCTAGTGACATCTTCTCATTGTTATTATTGTTCTTTATAGACTTCTAGCAGTGACAAGGTCAATACCACACCTATTTTTGTATGACACAAAGTTGTTATTTTAATGGCACTTATTATTCATGGTATAATTGCTATCAACTGTTCATACCCTAGCATTTTTGTAATATATGTTTATTTTTCGAAAATCAATAACATATACTTTCATTTTATGCTTTTATAGGTTCAAAAACATTTTGTTAAAAACATAACTTGGCTTTGTACTTAACAACATACCATGGCATATTGCATATGCCATGGTCTTAGGCTTAGATCCTAAAGAGTTCGGTGAGCATAGTCCTAAGGTCCAAAACCTATCGTATGCGATGTATGTGATAACTTAAGACTTTTATTGACTTGGAGATGGTAAGTTTAAGCCATTGCACATGGCATTTATAACTTTGCACAAATGGAGACATTCGATATTGTAACGCATAAGAACTATAGAGAAGTGGGTTTGGAGATCGTTAATGGACACCAGGTTGGTGCCTTTAATACATGTTGGGAAGTGTGGCAGCCCAACATAGGGCTTGGCTCCAGGACGAGGTTTGATCATTTGCAGTTTCATTGCTTTACATTTGCCTTTGCGCAGTATGGAGAATGAAACCCCCGAGATAATGAAATGTATGAGAAATGTTTGGTTTTCATAGCATTCATTGTTTGTTTGTAGCTTACTCACGATTCATACTTCTCATTATCGTTATCATTTTGTGGTTGCAGGTTTAAAGGATGGTGAGGAGAGTCATGTTTGGTAGCTCGAATGCAAATTGTGGGAAAAGCAATACCTTACGGTAAGCCTATTAAAAATTCTTCACTTTTAACCTCTTGGTTTCATGGTTGAGACTACATTTTAACTCGTCACTGGTTGGGGTTTGCTTGAGTCTTGTTCCAATAGATGCTTTTGAGTTTGGAGTTTTGATTTTGTTTGGAATAACTCTGCATTTTTGGGCAACGACAGACTTGGGTTTGTTGTGGGGTTTTGATGGTCTTCGAGCCCGAGCTTGTAATGTAATGGCATGTATTTTAAATGGTTAAATTAGCAGTAGAGGGAACCTTGGTACCTTTAATAGGTTATGCATGTATGTTATAATTTGCATTTTGATTTATGTTAAATGTAAGAAGGGGCAGTACCATTGCTTGCAATGGTGCAATGGCCAAAAAGAAACAACTGTGTAATCTTGGTTATGGTTTTATAATTACTATGTGTATAAATTTATGCTACGTTGATGTTATTATAATGACGCATTTCATTCCATGGTTATTATACCTGTGTTTCATGTGGCATTCTCCTTCATTGGTTGGACTGGTTAAGTAGATGGCCAAACAGTCAGCGTTGATGGATTTTAGGGCCATGTCGTGAATGGCGTTGGCACTCACCATCGTAGCTGTGATAGCATAGATGGATACATACTTACTATTTTATTATTTAATGTGTATTTAAAAACAAATGCAAAGAAGACCGTGCATGTAAACCCTGTGTGGGAAAACTTTGTTGTAGGTTGTTTCGTTGACAAGGTTAAGCATTTAAATAGTTAATTTTAGTTTCATGTTGATTATTTATGGGGCCGAGGCCAAGATTACAACATATGTGAAATGTAAGGGTCTTACAACCTCTAAGTGAAGAATTAGTTTAATGTTTACAACCCGCATTCAAAACTGTGTATGGTGTGGCTTTAAGAAAGGTAGAAAGACTCTACAGGCTTCAATCCTGGGTTGTTGTTTATTATAATGAGGTTTTATAAATTGATTACTGTTTATTAAATTCTCTTGAGGTTTTTAATATAATGGGCGTTGTGTTTTATGGTGTGCAAATTGGCATTTGAAATATCCACACGATTCGATCCCGGGATCTCTTGTTTAAAAATATAGTTTGTAAATTGACATTATAACGATACTGTGGTTATTATTACATGGTTGTTGTAGGTAATATTATGACATGCGATTTCTATTTATATGGATTTTAATATTATAGATGGTTCTATTTGTTTTTTATGTCATGGCTTTATATTATTGATAATAATATTCTGGTTTATACTTGGTAGATATAGATAGTGTAGAGGTTATAAATCATGGACCATTTATATAGTCTCGATCCTTGGAATGTTATAAGTTTTATTATGATATTTGTTTTCATGGGAATGATTTGGTTATTAACATAAGTTTATTTATACAGACCTTGAAAGGTATTCGTTGGTTCTTATCTTATATCTAGTATGTGATGTTTATAATTTATTTCTAGATGTATTTATAGTGTTTATAGATTAGAATTATATTTCTAATTATACCTGATGCTATATATATAAATAGTATACTCATTGGTTTCTTGCAGGGATGATTGTAAGGAATCATACTTATTTAAAAGTGTATAAATGTTGGCGAATCTTACCAATTCTTAAGACGCCAACTATAAAATGTTTGGCAATATTTTTCAAAAAATATTTTAATTTCCAAGGATTTTATATCGTTTATATAATAATTTGGCAAATTTTAGGGTGAAAAAAGTTTACCCCATCAAAACTAGGCAAAACAGGGCTTCAAAAAATGCAAAATGGCGAATCGTTTTTTGGAGAAAACCCCCTAAAAATATCCCATGGGATAAATTTTGCCCCTAAAATTATCCCTAGTTTCTTGTTATTATAAATGGCAATTTAAATATAGGTTTTACTTTAAGCTTAGATCTGAACTAGTATCTTATTTAAGCATGACTCTGCTGACAATATTGGAATTTGTCACTAGAGTAAATAGGCAAACAAACAACTTGGGATTTAATCCTATGTAATTCTTAGTTTGTAAGAAAACAATATTAAAGCAGTAGAAGACAATACATAAGTAAAACCTAAAAAATACCAAATCATTGATAATCTTGAAACATGAACTAAATTATAGCCTAGGTTTATAGTTAAAAATGTAACCCTAAAATAATTAGACAAAAACCAAAGCACATACGGTTAGAGAATATAATGTAAACATTTGCCTAGTCTAGCTGGCACTTATTCTAGAAAATGAGATAGACAATCCATAACCTCATACCTATAAATTGAAGCTCCTTTAATGGTTGAAACCTGCACACTCAACTAACCGATATTAAAAATTCATAGGTATATTTGACCTCTGTATTAGATGATTGAATCACTTGGGAACTACCATGCTCCACCCAACCATGACCTATGTAACATCCCCAAGTCAATAAAAATTTTCCCTATCAAAAACAACTTATACCTTCGATACAACCACACAAACTATTGTTACATTCAAAAACGTTCCTCTAGATTTCAGTCTTACTATCAAGGTATATCTACATCATTGTTAATTATTCATGACACATACATTTATATAAATCCATAAGCTATGGAAAAATATTTTATGCATTTTCATTTTTCTAAGAGTCCTTTAGAATATAGCCTTTCAATGAAATCTTTACCTTATAACTATGACATGATGTACCTTCATTTGTACTATGGATGCTAAGCTAAAATTTGAGATCTAAACATACATACAATGCATTCTAGTTTTACATAACTATGTATTCCTCTCAATAGAGGAATACTTGTGTGCATCTTTTAAATTATCATTTTGTAACATAGCCAATTTTCTTTAACCACATTTCAACATACATTGACTTGCAACTTCTTAAGTAACATATGGGTCTCTAAGTGGTTAAAAACACTATTTCAATCGTTAATCCTTAGCCATAATGTATCCATCATCAAAGGTACAGAGTTATAGAACTACCACCCCCTTAAGCAAAGATGCTCTTATTTGAAGGACTATTCATTATTATTTCTAACTAATGAAGCATAAGAGGTACACTTTCATTCATTTCAATGGCCTATCTTTACAATATTCAATCAACAATATATTAGTTGTGTCGATGACAATATTGAAATAACTATTATTCACAACCTTTTAGAGGTGTAGTCCACAAGCATTTCATCATCATAGTGCCTTTACGCAATACTAGTGTGCGTACAATACTCATTATGATACCAATAACCTTCCTTGATTATCCTTTCTAAAGTATTAAATCAATTAACAAGGTTGCAAAACAATATTATAAGTATTCCATACAATAGAAGGAAAATGAAACATTTAGACACAAAAACAAGAGAGATGCCAATGTACGTGGTTCACCCAATCCATGGGTTATGTCCAGAAAACTGTCGCATCATGTGATATTTTTTATAATAAAAGAATTACAATCTGCAACATCATTGTTGCCACACTTCTCTTTGCTATTCTCATAGACTCTCTTTCCGAGAGTAAGCCTAAGCTATTTACGAATAAAACTAGAGTTTCTTGGTTAAGTATATCATTGAACCGAGATGGATCAATCCCTAATTCTTTGTGCAAGAATAATTAAATAATGTTTGTAACCGAGTTTTTAAGCTCAAGTTTAAAACTTCCCTTTACTTATTCCTTTTTATTGTCACGTAAACATCATCCTATCGATAGCTATGGCTGTGCCTTCGCCTATAATACAATCAAACAAGATCAGCATGGTTTCAATAATATTTAAAAGCTAAGAAACACCATATTCACATAACTTACATCCACATAATGGTTTCCCTAATATGACCACTCTCTGCACATAGTAAAAATATCTTTCCCAACCCTAGGGGAAATACCTTCCCACAAGTTAATGTTAAATCTATTTATCATGAGACAATCCTGCCATCACAACTAAGCATCTAACAATAAGTTCTACCCAACAAGAGAAAGTAAAGATAGATATGAAAACAGATGAAAGAATAAATGAGTCGATATCCTCTCAGACTAAATTGAGATACGGGATACAAATTCCTATAATCAAAACCTATATAATATGATACACTATCAAGCGATGATCTAAGGAATAAAACAATAAAGATGACACCATTTGGGTTAGTTTAAAAGATAATGGTGAAAATTCCTCATGGTTGTTACTATAGATTTGCTTCAAATAATAGCACAGGTAATCATTTGAAATCACAAAACCACCAGCTAAACCAATCAAAGAGGACTTACACAACTCTTCCTGACTATGATAGTTGATCTAGTGCAAACCTCAAATGTTAGTTCATATATCAGTACGATATCATCTATTATCAGGAGACAATGAAACCTGGCTTAGATCACCATTGTAGGAGGGAGAAACCCTCATTGGATTATCCCCATTGGCTTCTTATTTCCCTCCTATGAATGACTCTTATTGATGAGTGCCATGAAACCTGGCATTGACACATGGCATGTCATTTCCAGCCCGACTGGACCCTCTCTAGTTCATTCTATAGGCCACTATGATATTGATATGTCATAATAGGGCGTACCTAGTGGTATTCCTTAAGCCATTAAGCCAATGGTCGTCCTTGCAACTCTGTAAGTGAGAATTGCATTATTACTACTATACTTCAGGATTAACGCATAGAACCTGTTCTCAGTAATACATGTCTCTTAAACCCTCACCAAGAATGTGGAATTCCAAAAACACTTAGGATAATTTAAGTTTTACAACCTACGAAGGAAAAATAAATACGAAGGTTGATGCAGAAATACTATGTTATTGGTATCTTGACATGATTCTCTGCATATACTTCCCACTCCATCATGTTCATCTGTGAAGATTAAGCCTCACTTAGGGTTTCACTAAGTTATATTGGCTTAAGGCCTTCCATCATAACCATAGATCTATGGGAACATAGGATTATCATTTTCACAAAAGCTATTTTCCCCAGTGTAACCATAGATCTAAGAAAACATGATTTATTATATCATGAAGGTTATCCCCTCAACGTAAGCAAATACTATTTATCATAATGAAGACTATCCACTTAGTGTAAGCAAATATGATTTATCATATCATGAAGGCTATCCCCTCAATGTAATCCAATATGATTTATCATATCATGAAGGCTCCTTCCCTCAGTGAAAAACATAAATCTAAGCAATTAGAAACTATCACTATCACATATACTTTTTACCTCATCGAAACCTCAGATCCAAGAAAGTAAGGTTAAACGCAGATACTAAAATAAAGATTTAGATTTGAGTTTTGAGAAGGATCCAAAGTATGTATGATGGCCAATGCACATAGAAGTTACAACCATACCAAGATCTGGTTTCTTTTTTTTAAACCAAAACGCAGACTTTTCCTATGGGTCTCTCAAACCAATGTGCAAATGTTTCTATAGATCTCCCAGCTAATGCATAGAGATTCACCCATTTATCTCTTTTTTTAAAACCAAATACAACCGAAATAAGATCTGCATCTAGAAATGTAGATTCGTTTACCTTTCAACATGGGTAGAGAGAGGTCGATCCAATGCAGCCAAAAACCATATCCATATATTTCAGTTCATGCAGAGAGAGGTCATCGTTCTCACAGGAGAAATATCCAATTATTTCAGGAGCAACAAACACTACTCATCATCCAAACTAAATTTTTCCAAGCAAACAAAATCCCAGAATGAGATCAAGAGATGGTTATATTTCCTTTAGTTCAGCCTGCTCCACCCCTTCAAATGAATTCCGTAACCTATTAAATAACCAAAGGAGAAATGGTTTTCCCTAGGGTGCACTGAGATTTCCACAAATCAAGGCAATAAATCTTCCATTAACTTTGCTGAGGCAGGTATCCCTTAATTTCACAGTCAAGTAACCACCACCGAGGCATGCGCCCAACCCCAAAAATAGTATTTTAGCCTCAGTAAAATATTTCTTTTAACTAAAACCTATTGGTTAAGGATTTATGTATATTGCACATTCTAATAATACTTGTCGTGGAGTGTAACTTCTCACTTGTCATAGAAAGGAAAAATATCCTTATCATAGGTAAGTATGCTTTATTTACAATTTTATTATTTAGTAGGTAATCCCCCTTTATTTAGGATTATTTCTGGTTGTTATGATTATAAGGGATCCGTAAGAAAAATATAATTAAACCATATTTTACTCACCATGCATACCAGTGTAGGCATTTCCCTATCACCATTTAATATATATATACACCTTAACTCCATATATTAATCAAATATATGTCAATCACCATTTTATTATTAAACGTGGTATTCTGAAGATGATATCTTCCTTTCTATTTTCAAGGGAGCTATGACCTATAGTCCCTTTTAACAATTAATTCCTTAGGTTGTTTTTTCTCTTTTTAATTTTAAACTTTAACTCCTTGAATATTTTATGTCGAAGTTTAAAATGATTGCAAATCCCTCTATCATGGCTTAATCATAATAGGATTAAGTAACTAGCCTTATGGTATCTTAGTTGGGATAAATTTCAGCGAGCTAGGAATCCCTTACAGGGTGAATCCTTATCTCTAACGCTGCCATAAGCAAGACAATATGTAATACTACAGCACCAAATTATGGCTCCCTAACCATTCACTTTTATTTCTAGTGGGTTTAGTTTCCCATTGTTAAGTTGTGTCAAAATCTTAAGTCCCCTAAGTTTAACACTTAGGTAATTAACTCATATAGATTTCTAGGTATTGTTTCTAGTGGGGCCTTGGCCTTGAGCTCCTCACCATAACAAGTACAATAAAAATTCACCATTACAAATTATTTAGGGGTATTCAAGAGGGATATTACATCATTCCCCCTTAAAAATAGCATCATCCTCGGTGTTCCTATTTACAGCTAATTTCCTTCTTCTCATGAGCCATATTTTCTTGCTTCATCTTTTTTGTTATGATCTCCTTCGATATTTCCTGGTTTTTCGCAAGTCTCCATTTTTCAAGACCCATAGTTTCATGGTAACAATATCGGGTCTAACAAGACTTTATTTAGTAAAACACGTCATAATTTTATAATTCAACTTAAAACATAAACAATGGATCCTGGTGCAACACCACAATTGCAATTTATCGAACATCTTATAGTATTTCTCTTCATAATTACTTTTTAATAATGTAATTGATTCAAAGAAACCCATATTTACTTATCTTTTGGGAGGACATCTTTATCTCCAATATTTGCATACTTAACTAGTCTTCAACTTGAGGAAAACCTTTCTTTCATTCATAAATTAACATAATTTTCCATCATAACTTTAAAATTTCTCATTCATCCCTTCCTTCAAGGGAATGATTCCTACTTAGGCCTTTCTTCATATTTACACATTAAGACATGTGACAATCTAGTTACTTGTAAAATTCATTAATACATTTTTGTTTGTTAGGTTTCAAACTCTCCCTTGAGTTCTTTTATAATTTCTCCTGTGGACGTATGGGCTATATCTAAGGTTACTCTCTGTTTTGACTGTTAGTCAAAAAAATTTCTCCTTGATGACATAAAATAGCTTCATGTATTCCAGATGCCAATATTTTCCTAGGTCTTGATATTGATATAATAACCCTTTCATGATTCCCCTCAAGCCTCCTCGCTTGAGTCCCGGAATTCTTTTTCCACTCAACTTCCCGCTTGAGTCCCATAAAAGCGAGCTAGAGTTAGATCATCAATTGTCTTGCCACTTTATTTTCCTAACACCAATGTGCTCACACGACAATCATTTTCCTAAGACAATTGTGCTTCCACAACATATATTTTCCTTGTTTGTATTTAATGTTAATTACAACCTTTGACTATTTGTGATACATATACTTTAGTGATTAACATGATTTCACTGTCATTGTCCCATTCCATGAATTAACTTCATGGTTAGTTGTAATATATTCATTATCTATCGATAAACAATAACTTCGTCAATTTAATCATCAATATTTCATAAGTCATAATGATTTGTACCTCTACCATCATTCATGATTCATGCAATCTTGTAACCCATCCAAAAATAACTCCTTACTCATTTTTTCGCAATGGAGCTCAACTTATTTCCACAAGTGAATTTATAATCGATGTTTATGTTGATCATGACAATGGTCATAATCATGGTAAAATACTGCAATGTCAGTACATAAATAACATAATCCACGGTTAATCCTTGGTTCATAAAAAACCTCGAAATCCGACAATTATAATAAGATACAAAAATAAAACATCACTCATTCTTGAGTGGTTTAACTCCACCTTTTAATCCAGTGAATTTTGTAAGTAACACTCCATTTCAATTGGCAGTGTTCTTGGCATATTCCTGAAATGTTAGTACATAAAATTATATTTCGTTCATTCACTTATCATTTGCAAATACTAATAGTAATTAAACACCTTTACGCATATGCATTTAGATAGTTACGAGTGAAGGGACATTCCAATTCTACACAACAATAGTGAGTGGGAATCTAGAGACATAGAAATATCAAGTGGTACCTAGTTCTATATACATATTAGTGTCTTTGGAGGAAACATTATACTCTTTGTTGGGACTTTTGTACTTTGATTAACCCCCTTTTAACCAGGCCACGCAATCCATGAATACACACATGTTAACACTTTTATAAAACAATAATGGATAATGTTCATTACATGTAACTGTAGGTATAGAATACGATTTCTCCAAAATCAACCCACTCTTTTCACAAGAATTTCAATGTTGGTGCAACACACTTTATCCAACATGTTTTCAAATATCCAAAGTGTTTTAACATGGTGGGATGTGTTATGATTCATTATATTAGATCTTGTTACTTATATACGAATAATTCCTAAGGTGGAAATCACGTAATCCTTACTCACCCTTTAACACAAGAACAAAATCATAAAAGAATACATCCTGATACTTTACGTAATTTCCCCAAGCACCTAACTCTAGTATACTACGCTTGCGTTATCACACATTTCATGGAATACACCAATACCCTATGGGGTATTGTTTTGCTAGGTTTCCCACTTTATACTTGTAGCAATTTAGGTTTGGCCTAAAGTGACCATGTAATTTAGACTTCCCTTTAAATTATATTTAGTATGTGAGATTTTTCTTTAACCATACATTGAATGATTAGTTCTAAACTAAATCTTATGACAAGCCTAACATTCTCATTCCTACAACCTTCTTTATAAATGAAGGGCGTCTTTCAATTTTTCCATGAGTAGTGATGATTTATACACTTCCCAATACTTTAGGGTTGTGGGACTCTTTGTAATTATTTTACACCTTCGATTACTCTTCATAAAGCATAGTAAACACATGGCTTCAACTACTTCCTAGTAATAATTACTACCATTAATGCCTTCTTATAGCTTTTACTATTTATTGCTAGCAACCCATGCATTTTATTTCCTAAGGAACCCATAGTTCATTACCCATCTATTTGGTGTCCTATGTTTTAAAAAATTTCCGTTAGTAGGAGTCTAACAGTTCCATATATATATCGCTACATGCAATTCATAAAAAAATTACTATACTTCTTCCTTAATGTATCAGGAATAAAATTTATAGTCCAACCTCCCATTTTGAATGTGTAAACATAAACATAACCCTTACAACAAGACGAAAGAATTACTCATAAACTTTTGTCATACATTTTCCACAATATTTATTTATGCCCTTAGTTACCTCTTCCAATCTTTGGAGGCCCACTCAAATAACTTGTTTCCCTCATCCATTGTTGTCATGCATCCACAAACAAAACCATTTGATTGGTTAGTTTTTAATATCTTCCTACTTTCTAATTCCATGTTGAACCCAAATAGGCCTGAGTGCTATCACTTCAGCTCTGATACATTTGTAACATCCCCAAGTCAATAAATGTTTTCCCCATCAAAAACAACTTATACCTTTGATACAACCACACAAACTATTGTTACTTTCAAAAATGTTCCTCTATATTTCAGTCTTGCTATTAACATATATCTGCAGCATTGTTAATTATTCATGGCACATACATTTATATAAATCCATAATCTATTGAAAAATATTTTATGCATTTTCATCTTTCTAAGAGTCCTTTAGAATATAGCATTTCAATGAAAGCTTTACGTTGTAACTATGACATGATATACCTTCATTTGTACTATGAATGCTAAGTTAAACTTCGAGATCTAAACATAAATACAATGTATTCTAGTTTTACATAAATATGTGTTCCTCTCAATAGAGGAATACTTATGTGCAACTTTTAAATTATCATTTTGTAACATAGCCAATTTTCTTTAACTGCATTTCAACATAAATTGACTTGCAGCTTCTTAACTAACATATGGGTCTCTAAGTGGTTAAAATCACTATTTCAATCATTAATCCTTAGCCATAATTTATCCATCATCAAAGGTACCAAGTTATAGAACTACTATCCCCTTAAGCAAAGATGCTCTTATTTGAAGGACTATTCATTATTTATTTCTAACTAATGAAGCATAAGAGGTACACTTTCATTCATTTCAATGGCCTATCTTTACAATATTCAATCAACAATATATTAGTCATGTCGACGACAATATTCAAATAACTATTATTCACAACTTTTTATAGTTGTAGTCCACAAGCATTTCATCATCATAATGCCTTATACAATACTAGTGTGCGTACAATAATCATTATGATACCAATAACCTTCCTTGATTATCCTTTCTAAAGTATTAAATCAATTAACAAGGTTGCAGAACAATATAATAAGTACACCATACAATACAAGGAAAATGAAACATTTAGACACAAAAACAAGAGAGAATCCAATGTACGTGGTTAACCTAATCCATGGGTTACATACACAAAACTGTCACATCATGTGATATTTTTTATAATAAAAGAATTACAATGCGCAACATCATTGTTGCCATACTTCTCTCTACCATTCCCATAAACTCTCTTTCAGAGAGTAACCCTAAGCTATTTACGAATAAAATTAGAGTTTTTTGGTTAAGTAAATCATTGAACCAAGATGGATCAATCCCTAATTCTTTGTGCAACAATAATTAAATAATGTTTGTGACCAAGTTTTTAAGCTCAAGGTTAAAAATTACCTTCACTTATTCCTTTTTATTGTCACACAAACATCATCCTATCGAGTTCTAGGGTTGTGCCTTCGCCTATAATACAATCAAACAAGATCGACATGCTTTCAATAATATTTACAAACTAAGAATCACCCTATTCACATAACTTACACCCATAGAGTGGTTTCCCTAATATGAACACTCTCTCTACATAGTAAAATATCTTTCCCAACCCTAGGGGAAATACCTTCCCACAAGTTAATATTAAATCTATTTATCATGAGACAATCCCGCAATCATAACTAAGCATCTAACAATAATTTCTACCCAACCAGAGAAATTAAAGATAGATGCGAAAATAGATGAAAGAATAAATGAGTCGACATCCTCTCGAACTGAATTGAGATACAGGATCCAAATTTCTATAATCAAAACCTATATAATACGATACACTAGAAGGCATTGATCCGAGGAATAAAACAATAGAGAGGACACCATTTAGTTTAGTTGAAAACATAATGGTGCAAATTCCTCATGGCTATTAGTATAGATTTGCTTCCAATAATAGTCCAGATAATCATTTGAAATCACAGAACCACCAACTAAACCAACCAAAGAGGACTTACACAACTCTTCCTGGCTATGATAGTTGATGTAAAAAACTGTACTTCAGGATTAATGCATAGACCTTATTATCGACAAGGCATGGCACTCAAACCCTCGCAAAGAATGCAGAACTCCAAAAACACTTAGCATAATTTTATTTTTACAACCTATGAAGGGAAAATAAATAGGAAGATTGATGCAAAAAGGTAATACTGTTTTATTGGCCCCTTGGCATGATTCTCTACATATACTCCCCACTCCATCATGTTCATCTACAAGGATTAAGCCTCACTTAGGGTTTTGCTGACTTATACTGGCATAGGGCCTTCCAATGTAACCATAGATCTAAGCGAATATAGGGTTATATTTTTCACAAAAGCTATTTTCCCCAGCTTAACCATAGATCTAAGCAAACACAATTTATTATATCATGAAGGTTGTCCCCTCAACGTAAGCAAATACAGTTTATAATAATGAAGGATATCCCCTCAGGGTAAGAAAATACGATTTATCTCATCATAAAGGCTATCCCCTTAGCGTAAGCCAATATGATTTATCATATCATGAAGGATCCTTCCCTTAGTGAAAACCAGAAATCTTAGCAATTAGAAAATTATCACTATCACATAGAATTTTTGCCTCATTGAAACCACAAATCTAAGAAAGTAAGGTTAAACACAGAGACTAAAATAAATATTCAGATCTGAGTTTTGAGAAGGATCCAAAGTATGTATGATGGCCAACGCACACATAGGTTACAACCATACCGGTATCTGGTTTTCTTTTTTTTTAAACCAAAATGTTCCTATGGGTCTCTCAAAGCAGTGTGCATAGGTTTATATAGATCTCCCAACCAATACGTAGAGATTCACTCGTTTATCTCTTTTTATAAAACCGAATACAATCAAAACAAGATCTGCATATAAAAATGTAGATTCGTTTACCTTTCAACACGGGCAAATAGAGGTCGATCCAATGCATCCAAAAACTAGATCCATATCTTTCAGCGCATGCAGAGAGAGGTCACTGTTCTCACAGGAGCAATATCCAAATCTTTCAGGAGTAGCAGACACTACTCATTATGCAAAATAAATTTCTCAAAGTATACAAAATCCTCAAATGCGATGAAGAACTGGTGATTTTTCCTTTAGCTCAACTTGCTCCACCCCTTCAAATGAATTCAATAACCTACTAAATAACCAAAGGAGAAACGGTTTTTCCCTAGGGTGCGCAAAGATTTCAACAAATCGAGGAAGTAAATATGCCATTAAATTTTATGAGGCAAGTCTCCCTCAATGTCATAGTCAAGTAACCACCTCCAGGGCATGCACCCAACCCCAAAAATAGTCTTTTAGCCTCACTAAAATATTTCTTTTAACTAAAACCTATTGGTTGAGGAATTATGTATATTGCACATTCTAATAATACTTGTCGTGGTGCGTAACTTCTCACTTGTCATAGAAAGGAAAAATATCCCTATCATAGGTAAGTATACTTTATTTACAAGTTTATTCTTTAACAGGTAATCTCCCTTTATTTAGGATTATTTCTAGTTGTTATGATTATAAGGGATCCTTAAGGAAAATATAATTAAACCTTATTTTACTCATCATGCCTACCAACGTAGGCATTTCCCTATCACCATTTAATATATATATACACACACACACCTTAACTCCATATATTAATCAAATATATGTCAATCGCCATTTTATTATTAAACGAGGTATTCTGAAGATGATATCTTCCTTTTTATTTTCAAGGGAGCTACGACCTATAGTCCCTTTTAACAATTAATTCCTTAGGTTTCTTTTTCTCTTTTTAATTTTAAACTTTAACTCCTTGACTCTTTTATGTTGACATTTAAAATGATTGCAACTCCCTCTATCATGGCTTAATCATAATAGGATTAAGTAACTATGCTATGGTATCTTGGTTGGGATAAATTTCAGTGAGGTAGGAATCCCTTATAGGGCGAATTCTTATCTCTAATGCTACCATAATCAAGAGAATACGTACGACTACTGCATCAAATTATGGCTCCCTAACCCTTCACTTTTATCCCTAGTGGGGTTAGTTTATGTTCATTAAGTTGCATGAAAATCTTAAGTCCCCTAAGTTTACCACTTTGGTAATTAACTCATATAGATTTCCAGGTCTTTTTTCTAGTGAGGCCTTGGCCTTGACCTCCTCACCAAAATAGGTACAATAAACCTTCATAGTTACAATGTATTTAGGGGTATGCAAGAGGGATATTACAACCCGAAACCATTCCTAGTTTCAATATGGATCCCCCTGAGCTCGTTCCAACATGCAAGTATCTTAGAGCTCTTAAGGTGAGGGTGTCCTAGTTTTGTATATCAGGTCTGGATCAATTCTCCTTCTTCCTCTTAGGGAAATGTTCTCCAAAAAATCTCTCTTGAGAAATTAGCAGGAAGAATAGGGACTCCAAAAAAATAGATCAGGTCCCCAAGCCTCTCTTTGGCTTGAGACTTTATAGACATACTTTTCAGTCAAAGGGGCACTTAAATCAAGAATCCTTGATTTCTTGATTAAGCCCTTTTTATTTAATTTCGGTATTTTTAATACTTTAACTTAGGAACTTTTAAATAGTTCCTATTTAGAATTTTTTAGGTATTATACTATTTAATTTTCTCTTAGTAGTAATAATAATAAATGGAGCTTCTCCTTCTTTCTTTCATTATTAACATTGTTACTATGTTTATTATTTATACATAACATGTATAAATTAATATAATCATATAAAATTTGTTAACATTTGTCTTTGGGTATCATATTTGATGATCCCTAGACTTATGACACTTTCTTCATTAAGGTCATCAAGTATATGGTTAGGTCTACTAGGCTAGGCAACTCTAAACATACTTGCATGTTGGATTCCCTCGTATAACATGGTAGTTCTTCATTACTTGATGAGAATATAGAAATTCAAAATTTCATTTAATCACTTATAAATAAGTATGATGAGATCAATATTTTTCTGGATTCTTTTTCACTCGGGAATCATTAATTCTTTTCAGTAATTCCTAGCACTTACTAGAGCCCATACTCAATGCTAAAAACAGGGAGTTACAAACTTAGTGCAATTCTAGATCTCTTCACTCAACACTAATGCTAGGATGTACTTGTATGATACACCTAGAGATCCAATGGACAAGGATCCAATGTTCTGGAGCTTATGCTCAACAACAACATGGAAGGCTCTAGGGATTATGCCCAGCACTTCCAATTTATCTTTTCATGTGCTCCATAGCTTCACGCTCAACACAAATGTCTCAAAACTCATGTGCTCTAGAGCTTCTCACTCAACACAACTATAATTATTCATGTGCTCCTAAGCTTCTCTCTCAACACAAAAAATTAATTACCCATGTGCTCTAGAGCTCCTCGCTCAACACAAAACATCTCATCAATCATGAGCTTTATGGTCCACACCCAACAGAACAAACATATATATATCATCAACAATTGGCTTACACCCTATATATAAAACAAATCAACATGTTCATATGCAGTGGGGTCTTGGACCCAATATATCCAAATAAAACATCAAGATAACATCATAATCAATAGGCTCATGCCTATAAGTGTTAGGTCCAAAATTTGGGATATTACATAAAGGTGATAAGCTTCCATGTCTGAAGAATGCATTAGAATAATGTTGGATCTTATATTATCTAGTATTTCCTTTACGAGCAAATCCACTCTGAAACACTTGAATCCGACCACTTCCTCCTTATCATCATCTGAAAGGAGGCGTGGGGGAAATATGGAGTTGGGGAATTTGGGTGTAGAGAAATCTCCATATGTGAGAAAGAATAGAACATCTGAGAGTATGTTTAATGGGGAGCGTAGAAAGGATATAGCATACTACCATATATGGAAGCCTCGAGAATAAACCTGTTGCGCTTTCATTACTCATAATGATGAAATACAATTGAGAATAAGGGTAAACAAATAATGATACCTTATGTAAGCCTCAACGAGTAGAGAAACGAAAGGAAATGGAAACGACAACAAAGGCGCTTGAAGAAGGAAATGTTAAATTGATTCAAAAGGGCGCACCATGTGTAAGGACAAATGTCAACATGTCACCTCATCGAATAAGTAATGCAATGGGCCATGTCAACTACATATGTCATGTTATGTGTACAATGTCTCAACTTAATCACAATGTCATTTAATGTAATGAGAGACCTTCTAGACGCCTCACTAATTAAAAATCCAAAATCCTCATTAAGGTGACAAAAGTAATTTAAAGTAAGACTCATTAGGGTTACATTGATTATAATTAAAGTATAAGTGATTTGAGATGTAAGTGACCTCCACTAATTTTAAATATATTCTACATATCATGATTCATGGTTGAGCAACAACTGCAATCGACTAATCTCAACAATATATCATCCATCTCAGGGTTAAATAACTCATATGTCATGTATTTATTTAATGTGTTTGTGGCATACAGATTATGCATTTGACCAATGCAATGCAATCGGAATCTGGCAGCAGTGACCTTGACCCCGCATAGAGAGGGAAATTGTAATACCCTAGTTGTTAAGCCCCGGACTTATGATCTTTCATGTGACTTATGTTCTCTTGCATTAAGGACTTATGATATTTTATATGATTGTGGAAATTTTCTCCCTTTCATGATGAATTTAAGTAAGGACTTATTATTAATGTTTGATAACATGACCTTGTACTTTGCCGTTATTATTAATTTTAATGTTATTACTAGAATCTCTGTTATCTTTGAATGTTGTTAATGATTGATTAAATAAACAACTGGATCAACAAAGGAAACTAAAAGATTATGGGGGACCATGGATTCCACAAAGTGAGGGGGAAATGGGACATCCATAGCACCTTATAACTTATTGGTTACTTAACTTTGTCCATCCCAATTCATATCTGCACCTTTCTGAGATTAATAATGTTCGTCACCCAAACCTTGTACAACGAACCCTATTCTCAAAAATTATGGACTATGGACATATTTTTTCATATTGTGCACACCTTAGTGGGCCAATATTGCATAGGGATACCTCCTTGAGAAAATATTCCCTCACATTTATGTGTTTATGGTCATTTATGATCCCTTTCATAGTTTTTAAGATTGTAAGCTATTTTCTAGCTTCCACTCTTACACCATGCATTGCTGATCTTATTTTTGTGTTTCCATGATATTTATGAACCAATTGGATGCCATCTCTCACCTATTTCGACCTCCTTTATGTTTTGTAACCCCCTTTGTGCATTAGTATGCCTCCATGGGCTCTTCATGGCTCCACTCCTTAGTTTTTGGGTAACTCCTCCTCATGGTGCTAATTCGGGAAAGAGAATCTTTTCACTAAATCACCACTCCACTAATTCAAGTTAATTCTCCATGATGAATTTTAAACCTTAATTATCTATAATTTCGGTTGATCCATTTGGGTTAGAATGGTCCTCCTTATGCTATAAATCCATATGCCATCTCCTTGTTGAAGTTAATATTGAGCTTTAGGCCATGTGATTTATGCTATGTACCCGTGTTGGGAAGGTTAATATTATTGAGAGTGTGTTGAGACTTATAGGGTGTATATTTGTTACCTTTGATTTCATTATATCACTCTACTATTCCACGTTCTCACAGAGGAAGCTAGGAAATGGGAATTGTTAGCTAGGTCACATCCCATAGTCAGTGGAGACGGACATGAAAGTAGTATTGGGAAGAATTGCCTCTCTTGAAAGAGGTAGTTTCGAGAGTAGTGAGACTAAGAGAGAATATACATGGGAATATATGGAATGTCATGATCTAATTGGAGGAAGCATGAATCTTATGGAATTTAGTTTATATTCTTGTTACCTTCTTTCTTATATTCTTCTTCTTCATAACCAGAAATTGTAATTGTGGCTCAATTTTATTGAGAGGGGAGAAACCATATGATCTGGTTAGACAATTTTTGCTCATTTTTGGGTTGTGATACCTGTTCCATTACGTCCGGAGTGGAATTTCCAGTAAACAAAACCTTTCGTTTCATTGAAAAATCTTTCCGGATGACCAAGATATGTTTGTTTTGGTGTGATAGCTTTCCGGTGCCGAGATGAACGCACCTACCATTTTATTATAATTCATTTGGTTGCATAATTGTTCTTAGTTGCATATCTGAGGATGAGAGAGGTATTCTATAGGTAAAATTAATTGATGGCTGAAGGGTGGCAACCATACGATCTGATTTTTATTAGTCAGAGATGACTGTAGGGGGCAGTCATCGGGAATCGATTTTGAGGGTTGTAGTTGCAACCGGTGTTCTTGTTTGTTATGGTTTCGATGTGGCTGTATATTGCAGCCTATGTATGATCCATGATGTTTGTTTTTCCTTACTTTTTATGGTCACTAAAAGCACACACATAGTAACACTGAAAAAGTAGATTAATTTTCAAATAATTAATGACATCAATACTTGGTTATTTATAAACTATGCTATCAAACAAACCCAAAATACATAAATTAGTTATTCACAATGAATATGATGTTTAGCATGATTATTGATGTTCTTGTTTCAATTATGACCTTTAGCTTGCACTTTGGAAATTATTAATCAAGTGTCACAATTAATTATTTAATTAAGTGGCGTAATTAAATAATTAAGTGTCACAAACTTTAGTTATAATTGAATCTCTAGAATTTAATTTATTTGGGTGAATGGTTAATCAGATCAATAGTAGTTTATCTATATCCATTGTTCTTAAACCTTAGTTAGTATTAATTTATCACCTTTGTCCTTATCTCAAGGTTCAGGGACATCACAAGTGGTATCAGAGCTTAAGGTTTCAACACTGTGGTTGTTGGGCCTTCTGCAAAGTTTCAAGTCACCTTGTCAGCATGCACTTGCATTAGATAGCTTGGATGCATGCACCTTAATATAATTTCACATGTGAGTTAGTTAATTAAACTGTTATATTGGGATGGGTATGGACCTGAAGATCATCCAGCACTACTACATTTCGACCAAAAATCCGACGGCCGTATTGTCAGATTTTCGACACTTCCCTATCGCATGTACGACACTATGATTTTTTTTAAGCGTTGGTGGATTTTCGTTGGTTATCCGACATATTTCCAATCCGTCGGTTAAGTGAAAGCTCAGTTTACTGTCAGTTAAATGTAAATCGTCGGTTATCCGACATCTAATTCATATTAAACTTTAAACACGCTTGATTTTTTTTTTTAAATCACCTACAGGTCGTCGCTTAAGCGATGGCTATCCGATGGATTATGAAAACTTAAACGTCGGTTAAGTGACGGTATTGAAGTTTGTTTTTTTAAATAACCTACAAGCCATTGCTTAAGGGACAACTATCCGATGGATTATGAAAACTTAAACGTCGGTTAAGCGACGGTATTGAATTTTTTTTTTTTTAAATCACCTACAGGCCGTCGCTTAAGCGACGGCTAAAAGTGTTTTAAAAAAAAAATACAAATGCCAAATTACTGGAGACACACCTTGATGTTTGTATAGATTGTGAAATTACTACAATAAAGCGAATGTTGCTAACAAATATCAGTAAGCTATGCCTGAAGTATTACTATTTTATATTTGCAAACCCTAAAATAGTAATATTTACATAGCAATTAACAGAATATTGAACTAATTACTTGTGCACTCATCTAATGGAATGGATTTAGTGAAGAATAATGGTAGTAATGCAGTCGAATCTTAGTACATGTATGTGAATAGTAGTTTTCTTCCCTTTCCATGAAGGCCATGTTCACCCTTTAGAGACACTTATGTGGTTCCTGTGTGCTATGTTTCATGGTGGTAGTACATTTTTAAATTTCTCTTATAACCTGGTATATGTGCTCGTGTGCTCTGTTTCTTCCTTTTTTGAATTAATTCTAATAGTATCAATTCAATATATATCCAAATTATGTCAAACTATCCATGTTCAATCTCATTGAGTCCCCATAGTATTCAAGCAAATAAACTAGCTTGCAGATATAAGGGCATCTATTGATTGGTCTTATTCAATTGGTTGTTCAAATTCCTAAAAGGTCCTTTATTTTTCCCCTAAATCCTTACGAAGGTAAGTAAGTGATAACCCTTCGCATAGCTCACTCAGATAAGTGATAATATGACCTTAACTTCTATCTTTTTAAAGGGGAATAATTAAAATGAGGCCCTTTTAATAGTATCTACTCAGCCTTCTCCTTCTATTAGCCATCTTGGTCTATCTATAGTGCATGCTCCCATTGACCACAGTTATATTGGTCTTAGACATGCATACACTTCCATTGTTACACATGATGGCGTGTCTACTCCCACTAATGTTTCCCATGGTTGTACTACTCCTACAAATATTATTATAGGAACACTTCCCATAGTGTTGTTCTAAGTGGTAGCCGTCGCTAATCACCGACACTGTCTATTAAGAATCAACTTTTTCGATACCTTCCCTCACAATATAGAGATTTGGAATGCGAGTGACAAAAAAATATTCAAAATTGATTGTTCACATTTGGGTTGTCTCTATCATCACACCAAGGCCTAATCTTTAAATTTCATTTACAACTCATTCAATATTAAGAAATCGCTACATGTGCTTCGCTACATCAGAGGTACAGTGGAGTATGGATTAGTTTATGAGCACAATAGGAGTGTACACTTAGCAAGCTTCACAAATGTCCACTGGGAGAGATGTGTATAAGACCGAAAGAGCACTTCATGTTGTTACTTCAGCATTGGGTCAAGGGTCGTCTCTTGGTTCAGCAGGAAGCAAAATTCAATTGCATTAAGCTCGACAGAGGTTGAGTATATGGCAGCCAATTTGGCTGCATGTGAAGGGATGTGGATAAGAAATTTGCTTTCAAGGTTATTTGAGTGTGAGTTGGAGGCTACAGTTGTTCGATGTGACAATCAGAGTGGCATCAGGCTATGTGAGAATCCAGTGTTCCATGACCGGCAAACACATAGACATTCGGTATCATTTCCTGAGAGACTGTGTACAGAAAGGAACCATTTAGTTGGATTACATTCAGACAGATGATCAGGTGGCAGACATATTCACCAAGGCACTTTACAGGCATAGCTTTGTGAAGTTCAGAGACAAGTTGGGGTTGCTACCGAATCCCTTCCTCGTTGCCACTTTCTAACATCTAGTGGCTCAGTTTCCAACATCATACAAGAACAAGTGTGGCTAAATTTCTTGGTGGTAGTTCGATTATATTTGAGGGATGTGATTGAGAGTCATACAACCATACAGATTGATCTGTCTTCACACTTTCACAAACTGCATGGCTCTAATCGAGTTCTGATACCATATCACGATAAATGGAAATAGAAAACGTAAACAAAACCAAGATAACTCAAGAGAGTTCTCTGTATGGCATTGATTAAATGAGAGATGGAAACCTTCTTATAAACACTTGCATACTAGTCGAGTCAATCCACTTAATAAATATGGGATAGACTAACATACACACTATAGTGAAATAAGATATAAAGCATTAAACAACCTCAAATCAAATGACTTTATTAATGCCTATGTCAAACTTCTAATTGACATATTATTTTTCTGACATCTACTTTGAAAAAAATTATACAAGGTGGGTTAGCTACAATAGTCCTCAAATAACATAAGGTCTCCCAGATTATATTAGGGTCTTAAGAACATTTCCTAATTCATCATTTCATATTAGTAGTAACAGATATCGCAAGCAGTGGAGCTACAATTAGTAAGTTAAGACCTCATTAGTTTCAGACAAATGGGAGGGTTTGATGATGGCCATAATTTATCCCTCAATGTACCCATTGGGATGGATGAGACACCAAATAACCATCAAGTCTGAGTAGGAATATATACATTTGCACTGCATGCTAACATTCCTTGTCAAGACTGAAAATAAATCAACATTACTAATTCAGTAATCCTTTAGTATTTAACAAGAAATAGTATATGCCTTATATTTCTTAATAAACTAGACAACAAAAGATGGAACAATACAATAGTCATAGCATACAAAAGATGTAATATCAACAAGAAAAATCTAGAAATGCAGATCACTGCAATGCAATAGGAAAATGCTACATAAATATGTGAAAATGCTAAAATTTCGACCATGTCACATATGGAAAGGCACATCATAATTGCATAGAACACTGCTGTTTACAAATAGTTTTTGAATATTATCATTCTTCCATGACAGTAATACCAGAAGAGGACAAATATAGGAACAACTATTGAATATCTAGCACCATACCTCTATCCCCAAGACTGTTAAGTTCTCTATGTTACCCCCCATATTGCATGGGTGTCCAATGGTAAACTTTATTACAAATTCAGTGAAGATGACAGGTTTATGAGTCCATGAATAGCCTGGGATCCTTGATAGTATACTTCATGGGATGAATTAGAGCATTCCAGACAGCTTCACTGAGGGTTATAGAATTCCTGGGCGTTGTTAAGGGTTTTGATGATGAATACACAGGTCATTTCCTCATGAACACCCTAGTGTTTTGAGTTGGTTTTCCAGCTGCAAACATCTTTGAAGACTGTTTTCTTTTCCAATATTATTGTACTTGCACAAACAGCAAAGTACTATTCCCTTTCTGATCCATTTGCAGTGACATGAAACTTATGATGAAGTTTTCCAACTCATTGCGAAATCATAACAGAGTTAGCACCTGGGTGTGTGGTTTGAAATTGGTGCTAATGTGGATTCTTAGAGTTTTGTTTCTATGTTTCCAGCAAAAGCATTTTAGAGGCCTATTTGTTGATATGACAGTAAGCCCTGTCATGAAAATCTCAGGGCAATGTCCTCGTTGTTTTCTGGGCAGATCTGGAGAGAATGAACAGCACTGTGTTATTTTCACCTTAGGATGCTTTATGGTTAAAATTTGAGGATCAACTACACATGGAGAATGATTATATGTTACTTTCAAGATGTAGATCACCCCATTACATGAGGTGATCAAGATAGAAATCAATACCTAATGGAATCACTTCAGCAGGCTTTTCCAGAACTTGTTTTGGCAAGACTGTTTGCTTGCAGCAGCATCGAGGGTATTTTTCAAGACCTAGAGAGTAATTTCTTACCACAGTTTTGCCTAAAACACCCATCCTATCAAACCTGTGCATACGTTCACCTCCAAGTGGAAGTAAATTACCATGATCTAGGCATAAAGACATCACTAAGAAGCCTTGTCTCCAAATTTGGGCATATTTTGAGCATATCATGTAGTGATTTCCTGTGGTGGCAACTCTAAAAGATAGTTTTATGTGTGCCAATCGGTTGGATGAATGACTCCTGTAGCATCTCTTCATGATCGAACTGAGGATGCAGCATTGGTATGCTGACTATGATGGGTTCGTCCTGTTGAGCAAGTGAGGGAGATGTTAGAAAGAGACATCCCATTTCATTTGGAAGTTCTTCTCATGGCTTTTCATTCTTCAAATGCATTTGAAAAAATCAAAATGGCAGAGAATATTTTTTCTACCCTCAGCAATGTAAGTTTTCCTCCAGTGGAACTTAACAGAACACAATTGGTTTGCTGGTCTTTGCTAATTTCAAGACTGATGTTGATTCTTTGGCACATGATTCTCCACTCTACAACCTTCCCATCCTCGTTGATGTTCAATATAAGAAATAAGTTAATACATATTACACATGGAGGAACTTTTCAGCTTCCCACAGGAACAGGCTATTTAGAATCATGGCTATATCATGTGGTACAAAGTGTTATAAATATGAATGAGGGAGTCACAGAAGAGCATGGAATGGCTGATCTCTTTTAGCAACTGATTGACGTTAGTGGGGTTCATAACTGGGGTATTGTAGAACACAAAGTTCTTCAAGATCTGGGTTTAAATTGGTCTGATCTCTATTCTATTGTTTGTCACATTTTGGAAGTGTGGCAAAATAGCGAAGCTTCCCAAGTGCATGAGCTTATACTTGAAAGATATTGTTTTGTACTTGGTTGGATCACTCTATCAGATATTGATGTTAAGGAAGCTGGTGCTTTGCCATGGAGTCCTGAATTGGGAAGAGACAAGTTGCTTGAAATTGAATACTTGATAAGTTTTAGCAGAATTCTGTGACATAATGTTCATTTTGGCCATACAGGGGAGCTATCACAGCTGGAAAATATCATTCTAGATATACTCTCTCAGCTTCAAACATTATACAAAGAGCATAGTGTGAAGGAAAGGGGTTGGTTATTCTTAAGGCATAGTGCATGGTTGTCTTTAATTTTATCATTGCTCCAGGAAGGTCTGTGGAAAGTGTCTCTGAGGAAGATCCCAGTTTCAAGAGAGGACACATTTTGGATACAGAAGACATATAAAGATACTTCATTACTCACACTTTGTGATAAGTTATTTTTTTGTGTATTGAAGGATGGGCAATCAAGCATTTTGCTGAAAATATTGACATCCCTTTTGAGCATGCATGTCGGGGCACTGCGAAAAGCTGTGCTTTTTGTTCTTGATGGAAAAGAATGTGAAGATGATGCACTGTTTTCACTAAATTTGCTGCTTCAAGCAGGTTATGACAAGTCAAAGCAGGAAGAGCTATTGGGGAAGCTAGGAGCTAGCTTTAAGCTTATAGAGTCTATACTTGGAACTCTGAGAAAGTTTAGAGGAATTGTGAGAAAAGAAAACATAGGGAATCTGAACTAACTTTTTCTGAGCTCCTCGTTGCATGGTTTCCCATCACATGTTCATCCAGGGAGAGCAGCTGTCACTACTACATTTCGACCAAAAATCCGACGGCCGTCATGTCGGATTTTCGACACTTTCCTATCGCATGTACGACACTTTGTTTTTTTCTTAAGCATCGGAAACGTGGCGTTGGTTATCCGACACTTAAGTAACCGTCGGTTAAGCGACACTACTAACCGTCAGTTAAATGTCAACCGTCGGATAAGCGACAGGTATAAAAGTCGTTTAAAGCATGGCTCCAGAGAGTAAGCATCGCATAAACGACAGATGGAGATGTTGCTTAAGCGATGGCTATGAAGAAAAAGCATCGTAAAAACAACATAGAGAGCCGTCGCTTATGGGATGGATATCAAGAAAAAGCATCGCAAAAATGACATTAAGAGCTGTCGCTTAAGCGACGGATATCAAGAAACAGCGTCACAAAAACGACATAGAGATTCGTTGCTTATGGGACGGATATCAAGACGAAGCGTTGCATAAACGCCAGACATAGTTGTCTCTTAAGCGACGTGTATTAAGAAGAAGCGTCACATCTTTGACAGCTAGAGCTGTCGCTTAAGCGACGGCCGTGAATTTTTTTTTTTTTAAATATATTTTAAATATCGACTATAACATCAAAAGCATATGAGATTTTGTCAATTATGGGGCCATCCTCGTAGTCTATAACATCAAAAGCATATGATATTTTGATAATAACATGAAGGAAAAACTGCTCCATGGTTCTAATTTTTTTTGTTGATCTTGGCTCCAAAAAGGTGGTAGTGACTATGTGCGTCTAAGATTTCCCCATTTTTGGCAGTGAAACTTGGGGGTGCAACGTAAATAATTTTGAGCATATAATGAACTAGTTGTGATGGGACTTTAAGCCTAAGGTAGACATATTAACCTATGGGCCAGGCTTTGGTTGTCTTACTGCATTAGTTCCCTTTCTTTTTGTTGTTGTTCAACCGTCTTGGCTACCAGAAGATGCTGAAGGAGCCATATTGGCTTTGGTGACTTGAGTTTAAGAGTCCATTGGTGGATTTCCCAACCAGGGATAGTTCTTAATTATGTGTTTCAGAATTTGACATATAAAGTAGCTGCTTGGCAGACTGATATATCTCTGGATCTAGTCAAGTACTTTATCACAATCTTGAACATTGGATGATTCCTTAAGGTTGCCTTGTAAGTTAACATTTACACAAATCCTCTTAGTGGGAAGTAGATGAAATGTTCTTTGAGGCTAATGGCCAATATATTTTCCGATGGGTTGGGCAGGCGCTCTAGAAAGCACCAAAATTGAGGATGGGAGGCTGAAAGCTCAGTCCACATAAGGATGTAAAGATAACAGAGCCTTCAGTGGAGAGTGCCTAACTCTAACAAGTGACTACCAAGAGTTTATAAACAACCAAGGACCATGTTGCATGATACCAATGCATCTACTTAGATCTCTAAGTTGAAACATAAAGAAACACTTGGTCAAGTTTCTGATACTGGAATCATGCCAGCCATATGGCTCCCAGGTCTCATAAATCCAGGCCTAGAGCATGTGCTCTAATTGGATATGGCCAACGAACTATCCAACTAAAGAATTTACACAATTTTTCCAAACAAATATATTTGTATTCAATATCAATAATATTAACAAGAACTTCAAAGGATTAACAGAAGTAGGAGTATTACCTCATGGATGACTTTGGTAACAAGCTTGGGTGCTGTTTTGGGCACCATTGTCCTCCCAGCAGCTGCAACAGAGTCTGCGGCTGTGGAAATGATGGTGACTATGACGCCCCCACCTTCTTGGTGA